>CM031238.1:818645262-819245262 GCA_018340775.1 Taxus wallichiana var. yunnanensis
TGCCACCGCCAACACATCAGTCCCATGTGGCGTAGACATAGCCGAGGCGTTAAAGAGATTCGCATAATGGATCCTTAAATCAAGTGGGTCCCTCCCAATCTTGAACGCTTGTCTTCTTCTCCCGATTCTTCTCCTTCTTCTTCTTCTTCATCATGAATTTATTGCATTTAGTTGGGGTATTGCGATTTGTAACCATTTAACTAATCATTACTTAAAAGAAGTAGTTACCAGAGTAACTAATTTGTAAACTATATAATGGCCTCTCCTCACCATTTTGAAAAATGAGGGAGAACTTGGCTTATTTCTGAAAGTGTAAATAAATCATAAAGAAATCAATACAGAAGGATTTTTCATTCTTTGTCTATCTGGTTTCCTTTATTCTCAAGCTATTCGTTTAATTTTATTAGATCATTTGTCTGTATTATGCTGAGAAGCTTTGTATTCTTGTAGATGTTATTTACAGAACTTTGTGTCTTTTCAAATTCCATCTTATTAATGTGATACAAATGATCTTATTCCAATTCGTTGTACCCTCGCATGCATAAGGAATTACTCTGTCATCTATAATTCTGAATGGTGCCTTTTTGCTCATTCTCGCATTTTCATTCTTCAGTCCTTTTGTGATTGATGATCCTTTTAGAAAACACTTTCATAATATCCAAGTTCTGTAGTAAAACCATGCTTTGTATATGTGTAAATAGGTTCGTTTCTGAATAAGGGAACCTCTCCCATTAAAGAGGAGGGACTTCTTGTCTCTTGACTATTGCTCTTCTTAGAGTCCTTTTTAATGACCAATAGTTTTTGGAGACTCCGTTGGGGAATCATATTCCAGTTCTATAATAATTTATTGATCATATTTTGATCTAGCGACTCCACGTTTTACTCAAGGGAGAAGGGCCCCTGGTATTGAAGATTCTTAGTTTCAACTTTTGGAACAACAGGTTTTCCTCTCCCTTCAACAAGGAGAAATAGAAATGTTCATTCAACAAGCACTCCACCTGTCCAAGATAGAATCCCTACGGGTGATATTCCTTGTAACAAATCAATCCTAATCTTTGAGCTCGATTCTTGCTAGTGTTTCATTCCACTTCAAGACATTTTTCCAAGAAAGTAGTACCATTGCCCGGGGCCATTGTGTTGGAGCCTCTTGCCCTTCCTTAGCCTTTGCATGAGTTTCCCAGAGGTAAGGAAGAACTTTCCTAAATTCAAGGGCGATGGTAAAGTACATCACGATGAACATATCGCAGACCTTTATAGTTGCATGCGGAGTTCGGGAGTTGAACATGAAGATGTCTCCGTAAGGCATTTTGTTGAGACTTTACAAGATAATGTTGCTGATTGGTTCTATCACCTTCTCGGCAGAGCTATCACTAGCTGGAACACAATGAGAACTAGGTTTGAAAACCGTTTCAAACCGGTAGAAGACGTGCATGCTTTGCTAGCCCAAATTTCTCAAATAAAGAAGGAATCACAAGAGCCCATGAGAGAATTTGTGGCTCGATTCAATAGGTTGATTAACAAAATTCCACCAAATACTCAACCTGTAGATCAAATTAAAAATGCTTCTTCTTAAATGCCCAATTGCCTGAAGTTAGTTATGCACTGAGAAGGGCTAATCTCGCAACATTGGCCGAGGATCAAACTCTTGTTGTTAGTGTTGAAGATGATTTAATCATGTCAGGAAAGTTGAGGAGAGACCCTTCTAAATCTAAGTCTGCTTCTTCCTCTTCCACTCCTGGACCTAATACTGATCCATTGGTACAAAAACTTGCAAATGATCTCATCGCCATTAAGAAACAATTGGCTCAACATGCTCCCTATGTAGACGTTCCAAGGAGGAATTTTCAGCCCAAAAATCATTTACCTACTTCTCAAACAAGGCTAGCACTTGAAGGACCTCCTATTAAAGTTCCTGTTAATGCAACCTGTGAAGTTGAGGAACCAGAGGATGAGGAGGTTAATGAAGATTGTGAGGAATTTGTTGAAGAGGTTGATGATGAAACAGATGAACTTGAGGGATCTCGAGTTAATTTCTTCACCACTGAAGGCATTGATGAAGGGGATGATTACAACAAAGTAGTAGCAGACATGAATAGAGAATCATACGCTGTCATGACTCGAGAGCTAGAAAAATCAGAGGGAGAAAGTGATGCAGCCCACCAAGAAATCTAAGGAGCAGCCGATAACTATCCCTGTAATTGCAAAAAGAGGATCTCCTATCCCCATTTCATCTACACTAAAGGTGAGCCTCACAATCTTGCTACTAAAGTTACTTCTTTTTCCCCTAAAATTGATAAAACTAGGATCTCAAGTGATGATAACCCATCCACTTCTGGGTCTTTTGATATTATTGATCACTTAAAAAAGACTAAGGTTCAAATCTCAGAAGCTGAATATTATCAAACTCATCCCAAGGATTTTGCTAAAATGATTCACTTTGTCAATTCCCATTCTAAAACTACCTCTAAAGGCCTTTTACCCACTCCTTCTTCTGCACCACAGCCTAATCTGGTAGCCACTGTCACCTCACCCAATGACAAAATCAAACCATTCTATGTAACACTCCTTATAGCTCGCCATAGGCTCGAGTAATTGCGCCATAGACTCGGGAGCATCGAGACAATGTAATGCCGCCAAAGTAGCTCATGCCTTAGGGTTGACTCTCACACGCACTTATAGATCTTGTTATTCCATGGAGAGTAAGGAAGTGCCCTTGGTCGGAAGAATTAAGGACGCACAAGTGGCTTTTTCTACTTTGCTTGAGAAGAAAGTTTTGGCTACTATCTTAGTAGTGAGATATTCCTCCTTCATATGGATGTTGCTAGCGAAACTTCGTAAGGATGTGGGTGGAGAAATTCAAATGGATTGGTCACATGCCCTCATACCTGTTAATGGGCAAATGAAGAAGCTGCTGCCTGAGAAGCAGTCTGAGTATATTGTACAAAAAACGGATGATCCCAAAGCACAAATACTCTATGAGGATATGGGGCATGGCAACTACATGATTATGTCTCTAGAAGAAATCCAACTCCCCAAAGTGTCACCTAAAGATCCTAATGGTGTTTGGATATTAGAGTTTGATGGAAGTTGTTCTTCAGCTGGTTCTAGAGCTGGTGTCATATTGATGTCGCCTAAAGGAAGCATTCATCCTTTCTCATTCAAGTTGTAATTTGAAAATACCAATAATACAACAGAGTACGAAGCTCTCATTCTTGGACTCCAGGTGGCAAAAGAACAGGGTGTGAAGAATCTTCTAGCTTGTGGGGATGTGGAATTGATTGTCAAGCAAGTTAGAAACCTCTTCCAGGTAAAGAATGGAAGGTTAAAACATTACAAGAATCAGTTTGGGACTCCATTGAATTTCTTGACGCCTTCTCCATCGAAGCAGTGCCTAGGGAGAAGAATACTAGGGCTGATTCTCTAGCAGTCTCAAGGTCATTGCTTATACCTCATCCTGACTTTTCTCAAATATGTTCACCATTGAGATGATCCATAGACCCAGTGTACACTGATAATAAAAGTAACTCGGCAAGTTTTCAAAAACGATCAATGCTTGTTTTCTTTCTTAGAACTCAAGGATAATTTTGAACAGTTGTACTTTGAAGGAAGCGATAATTTTCCTTGTGAAAGTGTTCCCTTTAACGAAGAAGCCACCCAAGAAGAAGAAGTGGATCGGGATGGATGTATCAAACTCAAAGGAAACAAGATTCCAAAAGTATTGGTGAGTTTAGAAAAATTGTTTGACAAACATGACAGTGTATGTAAAGTTTAGAGCTTCTCATTGGACCCCAACAATCAGTGAATATGAAAAATCAATATTGGGAGTTCTACTGATCCTAAACTCGTGAACATTGGAAAATGTTGCACCCCAAAAGAAAAGAAGAAGGTAATTAGTCTGTTGAAAAAGTATAAAGATGTTCTTGCTTATTCCTATGAAGACTTAAAAGCTTTTCAACCAAAGGAGATGCAGCATTTTATCCCTCTCAAACCTGGGATTAAGCCTTTTAAATAGAAGTAGAGGCAATACAATCCTAAGATAGCTGACACAATTTTTCAAGAAATACAGAAGTTATTGAAAGCCAAAATCATTTTTCCTATCCATCATTCAACATGGATTGCCAATATTGTGCCGTTAGAAAGAAAAATGGTGAGATTTGTATCTGTGTTGACTTTAGGAATCTAAATCAAGCTTCCTTGAAAGATAATTATCCCTTACCTATGATGGATCAGGTCTTGCAAGCAGTAACGGGATCCGAAATGTTGTCTATGCTTGATGGCTTCTCAGGATATAACCAGGTAGAAGTTAATACCGCAGATCAACACAAAATGGCTTTCACTACCCCTGGGGTACCTTTGCTTACAAAAGGATGCCTTTTGGGCTCATTAATGCCGGTGCCACTTTTCAGAGGGCTATGGATTTGGCCTTTGGAAGTTTGAAAGGAAAGTGTATCGTCGTATACCTTGATGACTTGACTGTATTTTCTAAAACAAGGGCGGATCATTTCCAGCATCTAGAGACAGTTCTGCTAAGATGTAGAGAACATGGGATCTCTTTAAATCCTAAGAAATCTATTTTTTGTGTCACGGAGGGGAAATTATTGGGGCACGTTGTCTCCAAAGATGGTATAAAAATCGATCCTGAGCGAGTTCAAGCTATTCAAAAAATTTCTCTTCCAACTAGCAAAAAGGAGTGCACTCTTTCTTTGGTAAGATCAACTTTTTGAGAAGGTTCATCCCTGATTTTGCAGAGCTAACTTTGAATATCTCCCAAATGATGAAAGGAAAACAAACGTTTGGTTGGTCTCCTAAAGGGAAAAAAGCCTTTGAAGGTATTAAAAGGGCCATTGCTAAAACTCCTATTTTAGCATGTCCATATTTCAGCAAAGATTTCATTATCTATTGCTACGCCATGGATAACACCTTGGCTGTTGTTTTGACTCAGGAAGATTCTAATGAGCACGAACTCCCAATTGCATTTATGAGCTATATTCTAAAAAATCATGAGTTAAAATACACCATAATGGAAAAACATGCTTTTGCAGTGGTTAAAGCTGTCAAGCAGTTTCGTTTTTACATTCTTAACTCTCACTCCACGGTGTTGGTACCAGATACAACTATCAAGTCAATTCTCACACAGCAGGAATTTGGATCCAAGAGAGGGAACTGGGTGGCCAAGGTTCAAGAATATGATATTGACATCAAACCGACCAAGCTCGTCCATGGAAAAGGCCTGTGTGAACTCATCGCTGAAGGAGCTAGACATGAGTTACTGGAGGATAAAGTTGGTCTTCCTACCGTTCTGTTTCTTAGCTCAGTTGATGAATGGTATGCTGATATCGCTCACTTTCTCACCTATGGAGAATGCTCCTCTCATTTTACTACCAAAGAGAAGAGAGCCATTAAACTGAGATCAACCCAATATGTGTTGTGGGAAAACGCCTTGTTTAAACGTGGGTTAGATGGAAGGTTTTTGAAATGTGTGGACAAGGAACAGTGAAGAAGTTACTCTCTCAGCTTTTCATGATCGTGCATGTGGAGCGCATTACTCATCAATCTGTCACTACTCATAAAATACTTCATGGAGGATACATCGGCCTGCCTTGTTCAAGGATGCATCAAAATGGGTTGATAAATGTGAGGCTTGTCGACTTTCGTGGGTGACCCAAGTTGTCCTCCTTGCCCCGAAACTAGTTGTGATCGACGAACCTTTTCAGCAATAGGGTTTAGATTTTATTGGGACACTTAATCCCTCTTCTAGTGCTGGTCATACCCATGTATTAACTGCAACAGATTATTTCACCAAATGGCTAGAAGCCATTCCAGTAAAGAGTACTTCTTCAGAAGTAGTATGCAGTTTTATCAAAGAAAACATCTTGATAAGGTATGGTGTGCCAAACAAGATTGTGACAGATAATGCTTCAAATTTTTCTTCAACTGAGATGATGGATTTTTTCTATGGATATGGCATCTCCTTGGCTCACTCCTCAGATTACTATCCTCAGGGAAATGGACAGGCAGAATCAACAAATAAAAATCTGGTGGCCATAATAAGGAAATTAGTCAATGAATCCCAACGGAACTGGCACAAGAAACTCTATGATGCTCTTTGGGCAGATAGGATCACACCTAAGAGAGCCATTGGGATGTCTCCTTTTCAGGTAGTATATGGAGTGGAGGCCCAATTTCCAGTTACAGTGGAGCTTCCAGCTCTGCATTTAATGAAGGCCATTGAAGATACCAGTTTCAATGATTCTTTGGATAAGAGAATCATGTATCTTCACAAATTGAATGAGGACAGATTGGAAGTTACTGATAGGATATCTGCTCACCAATAGAAGGTAAAGGTCTTGTTTGATAAGAAAGCCAGGTTCAGGGATTTCAAAGTTGGAGACACTATTTTGTTGTGGGATAAAAGGCATGAACCTCGTGGCAGCCATGGCAAGTTTGATTCCCTTTGGCTCGGACCTTTCAAGATCAGGCACTTCGCTGGTAAGAATTCTTTTTACCTTGATTATATGGATGGTTCTTCTCTCCCACTTCCTTATAGTGGGCAGTACCTGAAACTGTTTAAGTCGTAGGTGATTAGGAAGTCCTGTGTATATTCTGTATAGTGTGTGTCCTCCTTTCCTTCCCTTGTTTTTGTGTGTTGTTTGCGGTGTTGTCTTCTGTATTGGTTTGCTTTTTGACTCCGTGGCCCAATGGATAAGGTACTGGTTTACTTCCCTGAGTTTTTCTAAATTCTTTCCTTGTCTCATTCTTTGAATCTATGCCAAGTCATCCCCAGAAGGAGCCAACTATTGTCCACTCAAAATTCCCCTGCTTTTAAGAAGTTGAAAATTAAAATTTTGAGGTTAAGTGTCTTTTCTGTTGTCCTGGTGATGTGAAAAGTCAGAAAATTGGGAAAATCTACATTTTTTGGGTCATTTTGTGTGTTTTTCGGGCCTGTCGGACATTTTTGTCCCGTGTGTCCCAGGTTCATTCGGGCTCTCTGTTCCCCGATCGGCCGGTTTACCCAAAGTCTGCATTCTTTTCGGGCCCGTCGGAACTTTTTGTCCCAAATGTCCCAAGTTCACCCAGGACCCGTTGTTCCCTTTTCGTCCGAATCGGTGAATCGCGTATTCCGCGTACTTTCGTCCCGCATGTCCCAAAAGCATTTGTGCATCTTTTCCCCGCATCGCCCGAATCAACCAAACCATGTACTTCACGCTTTCGCATCCCTCGTGTCCCAAATGAACCAAGTGCCATTCGTGATAATTTTTCCCACTCTACCTAAATATCTTGCATTTCAATTTGGTAGATATGTATTTAATGCACATTTATTACCTTTTCCCTCTCCTAAATAGCTATATAATGAACTCGCCCTCTATGCATTTTTACACACTTCTTTCATGCTATCTATTGCTCGAACCCTTGCAACAAAAATTTCTGCACGCGTATCCATTTCCCTTGCAATTCCATCCCAAGTCCAACCTATAGCTCTACTCTCCAAGTTACTATCAACATGAAGATTAAATTCTAGGGGTAGGAACAAGTTTCACCACTCGAGTCTGCCGTTCCCGATATCGGGGACAGTGAAGTTCACCACCTTGATTTTGGAGATTTTTGGGCAAGGATGATAGATGCAAACCCTTCAGCTATGGCACAGATGATTCATGATAGTGGCTTGGCATTCACCGGTGGCTTCCCAATTTCAGTACAATGTGCAGACACAGTACTCACTTGCGGAGCTCATTTCAGTCCCGACTCAAGTGAACTAACGAACGTGCATGGAGAACTCATTGCCAAGTTAGATGCCACCACCAACACATCAGTCCCACGTGGTAGAGACATAGCCGAGGCGTTGAAGAGATTCAGAAAATGGATCCTTAAATCAGTGGGTCCCTCCCAATCTTGAACGCTTGTCTTCTTCTCCTGATTCTTCTCCTTCTTCTCTTCTTCATCATGAATTTATTGTATTTAGTTGGGGTATTACGATTTGCAACCCTTTAACTAATCATTATTTAAAAGAAGTAGTTACCGGGAGTAACTAATTTGTAAACTATATAATGGCCTCTCCTCGCCTTTTTGAAGAACGAGGGAGAACTTGGCTTATTTCTGAAAGTGTAAATAAATCATAAAGAAATCAATACAAAAGGATTTTTCATTCTTTGTCTATCTGGTTTCCTTTATTCTCAAGCTATTCGTTTAATTTTATTAGATCATTTGTCTGTATTATGTTGAGAAGCTTTGTATTCTCGTAGATGTTATTTATAGAACTTTGTGTCTTTTCAAATTCCATCTTATTAATGTGATACAAATGATCTTATTCCAATTCGTTGTACCCTCACATGCATAAGGAATTACTCTGTCATCTATAATTCTAAATGGTGCTTTTCTGCTCATTCTCACATTTTCATTCTTTAGTCCTTCTGTGATTGATGATCCTTTTAGAAAACACTTTCATAATATCCAAGTTCTGTAGTAAAACCATGCTTTGTATATGTGTAAATAGGTTCATTTCTAAATAAGGGAACCTCTCCCATTAAAGAGGAGGGACTTCTTGTCTCCTGATTGTTGCTCTTCTTGAAATCATTTTTGATGACCAACAAGGCTACAACTCCGCCCAAGGAAAAAGTCGGTGTTTGAGCCCAAGTCAAGGCCAAGGCAAGGATTCAGAGGAAAAGGTGAAAAATTTCCTTTTTTCAAAAAGGGCACAAAGGAAAAGATGGAAGCACATCTCCCCAGCCAAGCAAAGAGTTCCACGTGTCCAAGTGGAGCAGCGAGGTCATGGGTTTTCTTTTTTTTTTTTGAGTTTTATGTTTTTGTAAAAAAGGGAAAAGGATAAATTATGGACCCACGAACCTAGATTTTCCTCTAATCTGGCTGCCACATGTCCCATATCAAAAGGGGACCCATTTTTCAAACTATTTTCTCGCCCATTTGTACAGACTCGATACAAACATTGAAGCAGAATATCTTTTGACTCAGGGCTCAAAATATTACAAATATGACCTTGTTGGAAGTGTCTCGACATCTTCTACACCATGCAAAGATAAAAATCATTTTTCTTAGGACTTGGTAGGTGAAAAATGGATAAAACATATTCAGGGGCATTTAGTACGGGATCCATCTGCCTCAACAACTAGATCAGATTTGATCTGTTCCGTCATTTCTTCTTCCTCCAAGGTGCCAAACCAGTGGTTGATGTAGTCAAGACGGATTTGGGAGTAGATTTTGTAAGAGGCATTAATGGAAGTGGTTGAGTTTCAACCTACTTTCCCACTTCTCTATCTCTTTCTTCTCTCTGATTGAATCTATAAATGCAGGGGCGGGATTCATTGTAAAGGGTTAGACATTCTTTGTTTTACAGCTCCCTTTTCCTTCTAGTAAAGGAATTTGTGGAGTTCAGGCCTTCCATTAAAATTGCAGTGTGTTTCTTGCCTCCTGGCTATTTTGTAATGCATTGTACCAATTTTTAGAGGAATAAAACATGTCTTTGATAGAATCTAGATCATTTCTGTCTCTTTTGCTCGCATCTAGTCTTTCATTATCAATCTAGTTATCGAGTTTGATTGTTACATATGTTTTGTTGGTTTGTTTCTATCAAAGAAACAAAGTGTCCATCATTTCTATGGTGCATCACCTTGTAGTTTAATTATTTCTTATTTCTTACATTCCTTTTCACCCTTGTCTCCTTTGCAAATTTTAGGTTAGGTATTGAGATATATCCTCTACAAGTTCTCACGTATGCACCCAAACAGAGGAATAGGAACCATCATGTAATCTAGAGAGCTTTCTCATTTTTGCAAGGTCCCACACCTTGGGGAAAGTTCAATGTTATGCAATCACACCAAATGACTCTGCCTTAGAAAATCAGATCTATAGAACTCATTTGGGGGTGTTGTGATTTCACACTAACAATAACCTTGTGGGTGCGACAACATTTGGAGAGCCCAAGTGTATGTGATTTGCGTTTAAGCGGCCCATAGTGCAACGTGGCATAGGTGGTGCCAAGTAGGAGTTATAAGGGATTAGTATTGAAAATAATAAGCCCATCATCTAAAAAAAAGGAGAATCTTTTGGACGTAGTACGAGGAAGGATCCATCGCGGATGAGTTGGTAATGAATGTTTTAAAACAAGCATCAATCTCCCTCCTTTGATGCAAAGTAATGGTCGGACCCAAGCTATATGTTTAGATGCTCGAGACATAAATAATCTTTTCAGCTACCCATAAATTAATTCTCAGTCTCGTGAACATTAGGAAAGCCTATGAAAACATAAAAATGCTACTTGCACTTGGAAGCTCATAACTTCAAAATTTTCAATGAAATCATAAAAATGAATACTCATTGGAATTGTAACTCCAAGATCTATGCACAAAACCAATAAATAAGGAATTGATGTTAATTTAATGGAAAATATTATAGAACACAAACTCAATTTGGAATGGCAGGGAAGGAATGCAATTCTTATCTAAGTGTTCACCAAAGTTGGAATATATTTAATTAATTTGTTTACCAAATTTATTAAATATTATAAAATTATGAATTTTATTGTAATGTATAACTCAAGTTGAGTCAACTTGAGGTTTTGACTAGGGTTAAAGGTTGTTCAAGTAGTTTGTAATGGCGATTCTTAGAGAAGCATGCCTATATAAGTTTGCATTATAATTGTAAGGGTGGGGATCTCACTCTCATTATTTCATTGCAAAAAACTTTTTTGGGGAGATCTTCTATCCTATTGGATGTTTTGGATAGGATGTTGTAACTTTGTGTGCACAAAATTTTCCATCAAGAATACAATTTTTTTTCTACTATTGTAGAATGGTTTCATTTGCAAAATCTTATAATTTTCTTATAATTGAATTTTTTATCTTGTTGTTCCTTTATAGTATGTTTGATGCTCAGTGATCAGACTTTTCGTTGGATGTTAGAGTATGTGGAATTTATGCCATATCAATATGTTTTGAAGGAGATGAGGACTATTTTCTTCTTAGATTTCACACTCATTGTATTAATTTCCATCTAATGGAGAATTTCTCCTTTTGTGCGACATTCTATTTGCAATCTACACTTCTCTTTCGACATTCATTCTTCCTTTCTCTTCATATTTTTCATTTCTCAATTTTTGCCCTTTTGTGCTTTCTAGTTAAAAACACTAAAAATACAAAAAATCAGATCATATGAGGGAACTTCCCTCTCACAAAGTAGAGGAAATTTCACCCTGTCCAAAGGTAAATTTCCCTAACTGTTTCTGATTTTTGCATACTTCCATTGGGAAAATTTAGTGGAAAAAATTCAAGTAACAATTATTGGCAACTTCGTTGGGGAACGAACTTATGTCACGTTCATTCTCTTTATCTAGGAACCTTCCCAAGAATGAAGGAAAAATGAAAAATAATTGTTTTCCTACACCAACGAGTGACATGAAAGTGATGGGGACAAGGATAGAGATCTCCTAACTATAAATTTTCAAGTTCCAATCAATCCTACTTGCGAGAACTTTCTGGAGGTATGAATCCAAGACTAATGTCACAAATGTTGCTACAACCTGTTAAAGACAAGAAAGTAAGAAACATATTTCTAGATACCAAAATGAAAGCCATTATTTAACCTGTGTCATCTCCAAAAAGAACTAACAATGTAAGAAAGGAAGGATAGATTGAAACAAATTGTTGCATGTGATGACCTAGTGATTAAATATTTGTGGCTTAAATATCAAGAAAGTGACGTAAAAGGAAGAAAGATGAAAATAGAGCTGTAGATGATAAAAATTCCATACAACTGATGAGAGAAGTATAAAGACAATACAAGAAGCTGCAGGCATGTGATGAAGCTAAAAAATTTAAAGAACAATTAGTTGATGAATATGAGACACTTTGTAATGAAGAGGAAAACATTCAAGTTCTAGAAGCTGCTCATGATGATTCTCCATATTACAAGGTATTTATTCCTCAACACTACCTCAATTCCACTAATGAATGTCTTCTTATTGCTCCACTTGATGCATGCCAATTTAATATTCCTTCAAATGATGAAGAAGACAAACAACTTGAGGCTATGTTATAACCTGAAATCAAATTTTTAAAAGATATGTCATGCACCGAGGATAAATGTCCTTGTTTTGAAACAAGTGATCCTATACTTGTGGAAGTGTATGTTCATCATAACAAAATGAAGAAAACTTCTCTCTCTCTCCTATGATTGAATAATTTCATTACAATGAGATGAAGGTCAATATTAACCATTCTTGTTCTTTCAATGATAAACAAGTGTCTTGTACCTAAAGAAGAAAATATCAATGAGATCACTAGTCCTCCTGCCACGTTTATTGATAAGATAAGCACACATGAAGCTTTTTTAGTCCTTAAAAAAATAGAAAATGGAAATCCATGCTTGGAATCTTTTCTTCATAGTTATGATTATGACAGTCATGTTTTAGGTCACCTTCGGAATGCAAACAAGAGGAAGAGGATGATGTTGTTGATCAATTTTTACCTAGTCTAACAACCTTTAAGTTCCTTACTAATCATGAAGACAAATCAATAATGTAGCTTGTACCTAAGAGTCAAGACCTTCTATAATATGAAAGAAAAGGTGTTGAGTTTACAAAATAAATAGGTATATTTTTGGGGACATTGTAGAAATTACACAGAATGACAATGGTAACTCATCCAGTACATTTTTCCAAATTCCTCTTGAAGATGGTTACAAGGAAAATTAAAAATGGAAGTGCATGTTTCTTATGAATTTTTCCATGATGGTAGATGCAATCTTCACATAGATGCTATCAACATTTTATTAAAACAATAATTTTGTGCTATAATGATTGGATCTAGTTGTTAGAGTCCAGTGATGTGCAAAAATTAGTATGGAAGAATCCTAAGGTTGTACAGATTTTGTATGACACTATTCCTCCACCTTCTTGTTATCAAAAGAGTAGAAGTTTTGGGAAGACATTCAGCGCTTCACAAGAACTGAATAATTTTAGCATGGAGTATCACTATGTGGATGGTCTACTTGTTTCTGTGTTCCTTTTCAAGCCACACAATTTCCCGTGATATTTTGGTATACTCAAATGATCATTTTCATCTCCTAGGAACCTCATACTTTTAGTGTGTTGTATCACAAAGGTACTTATTTCTCTTAGCCTATCTATGGAATTGTGTAGTTTTTATTCTTCCCCTAAATATTCTCTTCCTTATTTGTACATCTTTTTCCCATTTTTTCTTATTTCCCTTCCCATTCCTTTGTGTGTGTGTGTGTACTGTGTACTTTGGTGTAGCTATGTTGAGAGAATGTCTCCTGTAATAAGATTTATCCCAATGGATAAGACACCGGTTTGTTTCAAACCATGAGATTTTGGAGTTTGAGCTATGTCATATTTGTGTAGTGCTCAATCAAGCCATGTCTCTAGAAAAGAGCCATTGTTGTTACCTATTCCATAATGGTGCAAATTTTTGAAATGTTTTAAATATTTTGGGTTAGATGCTTGTGTCAGCAGACATCTCGGGAGGCCCACTTTTGGGAAAAATGACAAAATCAAGAACTTTTCTTCAAAAACACCTCCAAGCATTCTAGTTGTAATAGGCTAGAGGCATTATTGGAAAGAGTTAGAGTTGTGTTTTGTGCCCTTATTTGAGCTATATTGATGCGAGAGATCTCCTTCAATAACAGAGCTACTCTTACCACTTCCTGAGATATTTTATAGGAGTGAGCAAGCTCATGACATAATAAGTTAGCTATTCAATTACAGAAGGGAATGAGATGTCTCAACCAACATACATGAACTACTTCTATTTTATTGGTCCAAGATGTTGTTATGAAAGGAGAGATGTTTTTATGTTAGACCAAGATACCAGTTCATAATGAGCAATGTAAGCCATCAAGTTAATATAAAAGGGGACCAAGCTCATGTCTTGTATGAATTGAGCTACTCCATGTGAGGGCTAAGTTTTTCACCCCATAAAATTCATACGTTGCGAATTGAGCTAGTGTTTGGCTCAAGCAAGTTTGTCAAGGCCCCTAGTAAGCTACTCTTAGAAAACATTACGGGAGTCTAGGCCCACCGAGCTGATTTGAGGGATAGTTGGTCTGGTTTTTGACTCATCAAATCATGCAAAGATAGCAAACTAGTTGAATCTTGCAAAGGAAACACATATTTTGGATGAACCATTCCTAAAAACCAAGTCACTCCCCGGCTCACTGAGTCATGTACACTATGCTTCGAGTTTTGTATCATTCAAACAAACTAATTGCAATACCATACTATTAACTAGTTATATAAATATTAGGTGATTTCATCATGTCGAATGGACTCATAGAGAGATAAAATATATAGAACCGAGTTATGTTCTATTAAAACATCATGTATCACATTCAAACGTATCGAGTTATTCCATATAAGCACAACCGAGCTAGGCACCAAGTTACCTAGGCGGGAGGGAGAGCTATTTCCTTGCATCAGCCAAATAATCAAATTAGTGTCAACTAAGTACTTGGAAAGAGAAAAGGGGATGAGCTCTTTGAATCTCACAATAATGATAAATCAAATCATTAAAATTATACTATAGAGAACCCAAATTTATAATGCCAAAAATTGAAACTGCTGAGCTCTTCATCATGGATGTCAAGTTATTTTTTTGTGTGGGAGATCAAGTTCAGATATGGGCTCAGCAAGTTGATTTGGTGAAAGGAGGCTCACCAAATTCTCTCTCTAGGATCGAGCTATTTCTAGAGAGCCCGAGTCTTTATAAATACCAACAAGCTATTCTTCATGATTGAGCTAGTATTGTTAGGAATGGGCTCAAGTGGGGTAAGCGTAAATTATGTATAAATGAGTTTTAATATCTACCGAGTCATGGCCCAAGATAGTATCATGGGCTAAGATCACAAAATGGATGACTTGAGCCCTATATAGGAAAGTTGAGATTTGCATTAGAAAAGGGTGGGTTGTTTTTATGAAGTCTTAGGTGAGTTTTTGTATAGTTGAAGCTTAAGGAAAAGTCCAACTAGATATCTTAGTTAGCTAAGTTGTAATAAAATGAACCAAGTTCAGTCAGTGAGTTTTAGAAAAGGGAAACACTTAGAAAAAAATCAATGAATTCACAAGGAATCCTTTACGGCTGAGGTGGGGAAACGAATCTGATCAACCAAAACATTTGGGACAATTGTGTGAGAATGGCCCAAATTCACCGACTTTAACACCAAGAGAATGCATTGTGGGGATGGAAAAAGTTGATGGCCCAAAGGGCTCATGGAAATTTTGTGCCGAAACCCGATTTTCTTATGCACAAGGAGTGATGGGATTAATAGCGATTCAACGACCCTATGGGGTCAACATGGTGTAGAAGAACCTTGTAGGGTGGTGCAGTGTTTATAGACCTCAAGTGTGAGTGGGTTGGGTTTAAGTGGCCCACAATGCAATGATGGCATGTGGATGTGATGTTAAGTAGGATTTATAAGGGGTTATCATTAAAAATAATAATCTTGACATCCAAAATAAAGGAGAATCTTTTGAGGTAGTATGAGGATTGAGCCAACTCGGCCAAGTTTGGCTAAGATGAAATGAATGTTTTAAAACAAGCATCAATCTCCCTCCTTCGATGCAAAGTAATGGTGGGCCCTAGGCCATATGTTTAGATGCTTGAGACATTTAAAAGGTGAGAAAATATTAGAACAAGAGAAAAATATTTTAAAATGATCTTTCTAGCTACACAGAAGTTAATTCTTAGTCCCGTGAACATCATACAAGCTTGTGTAAACCTAAACCATCTACCTGTAATCGGAAGCTCATAACTTGAGAATATCTCAACAAAATCACGCAAAGGAAAACTCATTAGAACCATAACTCCAAGATATATGCACAATAACTAATAAAATCAATAATTAATTCATATTTGTTACATAATTTTACAGAACACAAACTCGATTCAGAATGGCAGGAAGGAATGCAATTCTTATCTAAGTGTTCACCAAGTTGAAATATATTTAATTAATTTGTTTACCAAATTTATTAAATATTATACATTTTGAATTGTATTGTAATGTATAACTCAAGTTGAGTCAACTTGAGGTTGTGATTGGGGTTAAAGGTTGGTATATAGTTTTTTAACCGATTCTTGGAGAAGGATGCCTATTATTTCACCTTTTTCTTAGATTATTTCTTTGAAGTGTTGATGAAACAAATAGGGTAACGTGCGTAGGAGGAATACCTATTTAAATGCTAGTTGATGGGTTGTTGTATGCGTATGACTTCGAATCCATAGCTGATCATGAGAGCTTCCTTTTGGCTAGGAGGAACTACTTGTAATGCAAAGAAAGACCATAAGAAGGAATTAAACAATATGGGCAGTGAACTGCCTAGCGTATGTTAGATCCGAGAAGTGTGATACTTCCTAGATGGCTGTCAGTCCACTGTTTTAAACAATTTAATGCTGTAAACAAAGTAAATCCTATTGTAATTTGAAATGATTTAGGTATCTCACTTAAAACACAATAAGAAATAGATCTAATCTAACAGGCTAAGCTAGAATAGAATCCAAAGGTCAAATGATTGGTTCTAGGTTCTGCAGGTTTGACAGAGGTCTCGGGTAGATCACAGGTGGATGAGGGTGAGATGAAATTAAGTGGGTAGGTCTTTGTTTTAGGCTGTGTGGGAAAATATAGAAACCGATGTCGGTCGGGGTAACCACCGGTAGTCGTCAGTGTGATCGGTGCTGGTTAATGTGAAATCTGGGAATGTCACAGAATAAGCTTTAGGTCTCCTTTGTGATTACACAAAGGAATTTGGTTGGTCGGGACAAGGTATTGGGTGACTGGGGTAGGCTTCGACAAGGCTTTAATGGGTATATGGAGGTGGAAATATTGGAGAAGGCCAATAGGTGGCTAGGTAAACAATAGATGATAAAATGAAATAAACCAAAAAAGTATGACATTATACTTACTTGGATTCGGTCCTGAATGCCTATGAGTGAGGGATGGAGGTGCTGATGAGAGGTTTGAAGGTTGCAAGTGATCACCAACTGAAGGAAAGCTTCTGCATGGGCTGCATGTGCATTCCTCTTTGCTTGGTTAGATCAGATCGTGGTTGGGATGGTTGTGCAGAAAAGATGTTTGGTCTCCTTCCTTGCATGTGTGGTCTTGCTGGAATTCACTCTCTGAAGATGTGTTATCTCTCTGAGATGTGATAATGCTCACCAACCTCTTTTCTTCCAACTTCCAACCTTGAGAATAAAGTTTTTTTGGGGTTAAAAAGGTAACCGACTTGTGATTTCGGCTTAAACAATGGACGGCTACAGTAACCGACATCGTTAAGGTGGGATTTCCTAGGTTTACTAAACTAGGAGATCCTCTTGATTTCATCGATCTCATGTCGTTAACCCATGGATTAGACCGTGAGATTTTTGTGAGCATGCGGGAATGTGGTTAGAGGGAATGTAGGCATTGAGTTTTAGGGTTTGGGTAAGAATCGAGTTAGTTATGACAACTTACTAAGAATAGGTCTTAGGTCGAGAGTTGGCTTAGTGAGAGGTGTCTAAGTGAATTGTATGTGTGGATATTATTTAAAATAAGATATTTAAATAATAAATGTAGTGAGGATAATGCAATAAATAAATTAAATTAATATTTGTGGGAAGAAAGGGGTCATGGCTAGGTGAATGTGATGAACGGTGCTTATTTGTTGAGGGACCAAAGGAGAGTGTGACCTAATTTTAGTGTCTAGATTTTTCCCTTTTTTGTTGAGTAACTTGTATTGGTAAAACGCACGCTAACAAAAATAAGATGTGGTTGCCCCATGTGCGGGTGAAGGTGATCCCCCTCAAACTAGGGCGATGAGGCAAAAAGGCGGCAGAATCGGTGAGTGGTTTGATAAAAGGTAAATGCGAGGAAAAGGCAGGTGGGCACAGGGAAAAAGGGTAAAAGGTCTACTCGGGCCATTCTAGGTAATGGGTCAAGGTCAAAGGTAGCAACATTCAAACGCATGCACATGAATAAACAGTAGTATGCTACCAGGTTGAAGAGTAGGCAAACTCCACATCATCTAAGGTTGATAGGTTTATCCAAACAAGGTTGAATTAAATCGCATCCAAGGTATAGTATATGGTCGGGAAACACAACGTAGGTTAGGTGCAGGGAATTTTAGGTATGTTCTCGCACACCAAAGGTAGGGTCGGGGATAAATGGTCACGGCAATAGGCTAGGTAGGGTCATCAGGTAAATCAACACAGGTAACAATGCTGTAAGGTATAGCAAACACATGAGGTCAAAGGTCACTAGCGATGGTCCAGGTCCAAATATCGAGGTCACGGCATGGGTAAGGCCAAGGTAGGGGTAAAATAATGAGTCCCCAAAGGAGGACAAATGGAGGTAGTAAATGAGGAGGTCAGGAAAGGTAAGGTAAATGGGTTGGGTAAAGGATCAGGGTGAGGGGTGGGGTAAAAGGGGCTTAATTGAGGGAAATGTGTAGGTGAGGATGACCGATGGTGGTCATGGAAAACCAACATCGGTATAGGAAAACTTGATGACGGTGAGGTAGGGCACGCGACCGATGCGGTCAAGGGTAACCAATGTCGGTTAGGTTGGGTTGGTTATAAAAACAAAAAAATCCACATTTTTATTATTCATTTGTTATTTGTGAAGTGAGAAAACAAAAAAAGGAGAGAAAAGAGAGAAAAGTGTCCAAAGGAAATGGGATAGTGAGTTGTGACAGTGTTTGGACGAGGGTTGGGTTGGTGAGCAGCAGGTCCATGGGATTAGAGCGAGAGATTTGATCAGGCAGAGGTTGCGAGTAGTTATTCAGGTATGGCAGAGGCCAGAGAGGGATCTAGTGGGCCACCAACACAACAATGAGATGTGCCACCAAGACGGTGGCAATGCGATGAGGTAAGTGCCCAACTCTACATTGTTAATTGGATAGATTAGAGGTTTGGATAATTGTTATTTTAGGTTTTTGTGGGTTTTTGTTTTTTGTGGGTGGGTAAAAATAAAATTTGGGTATGGGGGAATAATAGGCTAAAAGAGAGGGGAAGGGTAGTAAATGGTATAGGTGGGGTGGGTAGAGGTCCAGGAGTAGTTTTAGGTCATTGTAGGTGGGGTAAAAGGGAAAGGGGGGTGATTTTAGAAAATGGGGGTTTTGGGAAGTCGTGGGATTTTTTGCGCTTGACCGGCGTTAGTCAAGGTTGGCTAACGTCGGTTAGGTAAAACTAGTATCGGTCACCAAACAGGTGATCGATGCTGGTTACATGGTAACCGTGGTCGGTAAAGGTGAACTGGTGTTGATTTAAGGGTGACCAGAGTTAGTTAAGATGAACCAACACTAGTCGAGATTTTAGGCACAAGGGTCCAAAAGTGATGTGGATGAGGTAGTTGAGATGAGTAGAGTGAAAATAGGGTGAAGGGTAATGATAATTGGTGAATATGGTCATGGTAAATGTGGATTAATGTCATGTTTGGATTAGATGTAGGGAGAGCACGATTACATATGTAGGGACAGGTTCCATCTCGACCAAGTGACATTGCATGGAATAAGCAACCCCTTTGGACCTACAACATGTGGAGGTAGTGGGCTTGAGTGGGATTTTTCACTACTGACATGTTGTTTGCCAGCCCATCCTAATGGTTGTGCTCATTGATAGATGGGATCTCGCAACCAACACGTTCCACCTTCCGATGGGTGAGATGACTATCACCTTGGAGGACGTGTTCCAGATTTTGTGGCTACCCATATTGGGTGCCTAGGTGTACTCTATCTCCTCCAAGGCCTCAGAGAAGTTGATTGGGACTATTTTTTTTCGAGGAGCGATCGATCGAGATTCCATAGTGCCAGTTTGAGCTATGGAGAGATGTACCTATCTTATATGAATGAGATGAGGCTAGTGGTTTTGTTGATGGAGGTAGTGTACTACTATGCACTGCCAGATGCAGAGGGTGGACACTTTCCCCGATCACTGATGGGGTACTCCACGATATGATGGTGCATGAGACATGCTTTTCTTAGGCACCAACATTCTTAGTGCAGCTATACAGAGAGTTATGGGCATATGGACGGTTATACAGGTTTAGCTTGTGTTGTACATTTATACTACACTACTGGGCATACGAGCACATAGTGTGTGTATAACCTATAGGGATGCCCAGCAGATGCATTCCCACCTAGATTTGTGTGGGTGGGATATAAGAGATGGGTGTCGGTGATAGGAGAGCGGAGATCGGATAGGCTGACACATGATGTGGCCCATTTTCGGTAGTTACTGGAGGGGTTGTCCAGTGGAAATTATCCTGAGGCCATATGTGGGATTCCCCTCATATAGGCATATGCATGAGGAGCTAGGCGAGCTCCGGCTAGAGAGGTGATACTGGTCATTGTGTCGGGAGGATGAGATGATCTGGTAGACGAGTTCAATGGCGATTTAGGATCTTAAAGACATTCCTCCACCCTTCCCATAGTATTGGAGAGATGACGTGGAGAGGCCCTTACCTCTACTATAGCCTACAAAGTGCCACAGGAGGAGGAGCAGCAGGTGGATTAGTAGATAGATGACACCTGGATGTACATATAGATACAGGCAGTGGTGGGTCGCTCAATTACAGCCATACCACCAGGCAAGGGTAGCTAGACCTACTTACCATTATAGTGAAGAGAGACACCCTACAAGGGCATGTAGATATGTTGATTACCTAGTTGGGTGTAATACGAGAAATAGCTAAAGCATTCAGAGGTAGAGGTAGCAGAGCTACGAATATAGGTGGCCACCCTATAGGCCGAGATGGTAGATGGAGGAGATGGAGGAGATGGAGATGGTCAGTGGGGCATGGTCAGGTGGTAGCCTTACAGACTCATGTGGTAGGTTTATGGGACCAATTGGCAACATCCCTAGGCACATATTGGGGCCTTATAGGCCCAAATACAGGCACAAGGAAGGCGGTACCACCACAGGCACCAAGAGTATGTCCCGATTCACGAGGAAAGTGCAAGGTAGGTTGTTGCGGGAGGTAGGTACGGGGGCAAGACCTATGGGACCACCATAGACTATGCCTTTATCTAGATTATGGGATGCCCTAGGTGACGCAAGATATTATTAAGACTAGATTATAGCAATGGGATAGATTTCATATCAAATGTCGAGTACAAATGTGGCACATCGGGCATCTAGTGAGAGGACAAGATCCCGCACTCAATGTGGAAAGCACATAAGGTTAGTGAGCTCGAGGCCTAATTAGGGAGAGGCCACCAAAGTGTGGTTACCAAGCTCTAGGTGAAGTTCCAGCAGGGACATAGGAGGCCAAGGGCACACAGGTGACACTGAGAGATGGAGGATGTCGAGCGAGATGCCTGATATGTAGTCACCTGATTTTTGATGTATATTAGTTATGTTTTGATATATATGTCAGCCTGCGTGCTGAAGATAGTTGTATTTTTGATCACATACCAGCCTGCGTGCCAAAGACAGTGAGGATGTATGAGTGATTTGTATATTTTGAGCATATACCGGCCTACGTGCCAAAGATATTTTGTATTGATTCATTCTTTGTTGTATATATGAGACCGGCCTGTGTGCGATGACATTTTGTATTGTATATCGGCCTGCATGCCAACATTTTTAGATGATGGTCATGATGAGATAGGCATGTATATTGAGATACACATTTATTGATTTATATGATGAGATACATGGTATTTTGTGATGTGTTGATGTGTTTATGAGATATTGGATTTATGGCTTGTGTTAGATGAGATATGGATTTATTGTTTTGATATGGATGGAAATTAGGTGAGTTAGGCATGGTGGAGTTAGGTCAGTTTAGGCATGGATCGAGTCAGGTTGGCTAGGCATGGTTGAGTTAGGTTTGGCTAGGCATGGATTGAGTCAGGTTTGTTAGGCATGGTTGAGTTAGGTTGGTTTAGGCATGATTGAGTCAGGTTGTTAGGCATGGTTGAGTTAGGTTAGTTTAGGCATGGTTGAGTCAGGTTGTAGGCATGGATTGAGTCAGGTTGGTTAGGCATGGTTGAGTTAGGTTTGGTTAGGCATGGCTGAGTTAGGTTTGGCTAGGCATAATAAATGTATAAGATATGTAGCAAATTGTTATGTATGTGACTTAATTTCCAATTTTGTATATAAAAGGGAGACTAAGTGAGATATGGTGTAAATGGTGAGTTAGGCATGGTTGATGAATTGTTTAGGGTAGAGAATGGCTGAGCTAACCTCCAAGGGCCCCATGCCCTCAGAGTGCTACCTACATAGTCCCGACAAAAAGGGACCTCAGGCCGATGTAGTTCTCCCATAAGCTAGGGAAGAAAATGAGAAGGTGTGAAAATGAGTCGGTAGGTGTTTGGGCATGTTGTGGGTTTAGGTTTGTTAGGTGTGGGTGGATTATAGGTGAAAGAAGGAGATTACCCCAAAAGTAAGCATCGAGGACCAAGTCCTGTATAAGGTAATCAAAATGTAAACAAAGATGGTTAAAAGATAAAAGGGGGAAATAAAGCCACTTGATTGGGTAGGATCATACCGAGTAGATCATACCTTGGAGGAGGTGATGAACATAAGACCCTAAAGACATTGCATGATTGACATGTTCTATGATGAAAAGTAGTCACATGATCACCAAATGTCTAAGTTCCAAGAAGTCCCTTGAGGCAGTAGGAAATGAGAGTGGGCATGGTTCACAGGGTGAAGAGTAGGTAATTTTTAATTTTTATATGGTATGAGGTAGCAGGCCCTTCAGGCAAGAGGTCCTAGGTCACAACGGGCAAGTCCATGACTAATTTTTTTGTTTTGACTTATAGTTGAGATAGACTGATCGATGTAGGAAGTCTATATGGGAAAAATTGAACTCCTTGAGGTCTTCGTGAAGTTGATCAATATGGGAAGCTTCGGTTGCTCTCATTTTTTGAAGAGCTTTTACATAGCTGTCCTTCATGGGAGCAGTCTATTTATAGCAAAAATTGGTCAAGAGGAAGATGTCCTTTTGAGGGAGTCATATTTTTTATTTGAATTTTGACTCAAGGAGTTTGGTCCCATTGTGGGGTCTTTGCAGTCATGGACAAGACCAAGGTGAAAGATAGGACTCTTGTTCAAAGGTCAAGGTGAAACGACCATGGGATCTCATCTAAAGGTAGATAAAAAGTATCCATGAGAATCATGCTATGTGTAGTTGTGGTACACATATTCAAGGGAAGATAACAAGTGATAGGTACTCACATGATTCTGGTTTAATCGTTAGGGAGGTGTATGGAGTAGGTAGCACTCAAGGGATGAGCCTGGAGAGAGACAAAGGGTGAGGTAGGACAACAAGTCAACAATAAAATGGTCAAATATGCAATGTGTTAAGCGGCTCATGTTTGGGTTTACCATTAAGAGAAGATAAACGATAAGCACCTGATCCATAGGTATGAGTCATGATGTATGGTCCAAGGTAATTAGGAGAAAATTTGCCCCATTTATTTTTTTCTACTTTGGTTATGTGTTGATTTTATTTTAGGACAAGGTCACCAACTTGGAAGGTTCGTTTGTGAACACATTTTTCATAGGCATGTTTGATACGTTGTTGGTAAAATTAAAGGTGTTCCAGAGTGTTAAGAAAACATTCATCTAATAACTCTAGCTATGCTAAATAGTCTTGATGAAAGTCATCATCGGTGAGAATGTCATGGATAGAAATATGGAGTGACGGGATCTAGACTTTGAGAGGTAGAACAACCTCCGTATCATAGACCGTGAGAGAAAAGGGTGTGGTGTAGTGGAAGTGTGAATACTAGTTTGGTATGCCCACGAGGGCAAAAAGGAATGTGCATATGCCAATCCTTCCCAAAGTAACATCAACCACTTCATGAGAATTTTGTTGAGGGTTTTATTAGTGGATTCAGTTTGGGTGTTGGTTTGTGGGTAGTAGGGTGATGAGAAACTAAGATGAATGCCGAAGGCATCACAAAGTTTTTGCAATGTTTTGTTTTTGAATTGTTTTCCATTGTCAGTGATGAGGAGATGAGGAACACCAAAGCGACAAATGATGTGGTGGTTAATGAACTCACATATTTTCTCATCTTTCATGGAAATGAGTGGGATGGCTTCTACCCATTTTGTGTAGTATTTGGTAGCAGTGATGATCCATTGATGGTGTTGGGAAGAATGAGGATTGATTTCTCTGACAAGATCCAAACCCCATTGAGAGAAGGGCCAAAGGTCATGAGCGACCTGTAAGGCATGAATGGGTGTATGATGAAGATTGGAATGTTGTTGGAATTTTACACAACATTTTATGTAGTCACAACAATCATGGTTAAGGGTCGGCCAGTAATAGCCTAGATGAAGAATACGCTTAGCAACAAGAAGGCCACTAAAGTGACCTCCACATAAGCCATCATGAACCTCCTTAATGGTATAAGGAATTTTAGAACTTGTGAGGTATCGTAAGAGAATACCATCAAAGCCACACTTATAGAGAAGTCCTCCCAGGATAACGTAATGGGAGACATTTTTAAGGAAGGCACGTTGTCCATTACAAGTGAGATCAGGAGGTAAGATGGAGAGAGAAAGGTAGTCGGAGTATTGTTTATACCAAAGGTCACTCAGGTTAGGGGCATTAGTTCCGATCGAGTAAACATCATGAGGTAAATAAGAAGGTGAATGGAGGCATTGTACGGTGACAAATATTTTGGAATCGGTAGGTGAAGCGGGTATTTGGGAAGCTAAGCAGGCCATGGTATCTACAAATTTTTGGTGGAATGTGGGATGGTTTGAAGGGTGTAACGATCAAAGGTGCTCAAAAGTATGTCTACATGATGTTTATACTTTTGAAGTATCTTATTACGAAATTGGTACATACCATTGAATTAGCTTATAACCAATTGAGAATCTTCAAAGACGTTGATTGATTTGACATCTAGGGAATAGGAGGCTTTGAGACCTAGTACAAGTGCTTTGTATTCGGAAATATTATTGGTGCATTCAAAATATAGTTTGAAAGACAAAGGCATGGGTTCTCCATCAAGAGGAATGAGGATAACACCAGCCCCACCCCCACTCTAACAATTAGAACTTTCAAAAAGAGTGTCATTTGATAAGGAGGTTTTGTCTAGGGAAAGGGTAGCAATCAACTCATTTGGAGAGTCAAAATTAGAGGGTTGATCCTAGAAATAGGTGCATCGGCTAATTGGTCGGCAATAGATTGGCCCTTGATGTAATTTTTATGAATGAATTCAAGGTCAAGATCAGCTAAAAGTATAAGCCATCATGTGGCATGCTGATTTTGATAAGGTTTGGCATACATGAAGTGTAATGGGTCGGTGTTGCTCATAACATAGGTTTTTTGGTTGAGTAGGTAATGACGGAGTTTGGTGGCAATGAAAAATAAGGCTAAGAAAAGTTTTTCGGGATGGGTGTATCAGGTTTCGTAGTCCAAAAGAGTACGGTTGATATAATAAACCACCTACTCCTTGTGTTGTTCATTGCAATGAGCGAGCATGGCTCCCAAGGAGTGATTGGTAGCAGATATGTATAGATAAAAAGGTTGATCATCTTTAGGTGGGATAAGTACGGGTGGTTGGAGAAGGTATTTTTAAGGCCTCAAAATCTTTGTGATAGTCATCATCCCATTTAAGGAGACATCCTTCTTGAGCAGATGATGAAATGGTTGGCACCGATATGATAATTGTGAAATGAAATGGTGAATAGACTGCAACTTACCTTGTAGGCTACGGAGTTGTTTAAGGTTAGTGGGCGGAGGCATTTCCAGAATGGCCTTGACTTTATCAGGGTCAACTTCTATACCATGGAGGAAGCGATCAATCCCAATATTTTTCCCGAGAGAACCGTGAAGACGCACTTCTTAGGTGAAGGCAGACAATATTTAATGAGGCAATCAAAGATGGTTTCGAGGATGGAAAGGTGCTCGGGCGCGTGTATATTTAGCCAAGAGATCATCCATGTAATCTTCTAATATGCGATGCATGATGTTATGGAAGATGTAAATCATAGCCCGTTGATATGTGGCACCAGAATTTTAAGGCCAAAAGGTATGAATCGATAGCAAAAGGTCCCCACGGGGTGATGAATAAGGTTTTCTATTGATCTTCCGGGGCAAGAAATTTTTTGTTATAACCAAAGAAGCCATCCATGAGTGATAGCATCTCATGACCAGCGGTGAGGTCAACCAACTGATCAATACCAGGTAAGGGAAAGTTGTCTTTCGGGAAGGCTAGGTTGAGTTCATGGAAGTCTACGCAAATGCGAGTCCCCTTGTTCCTTTAGTAACATGGACAATGTTATAAATCCAATGAGGATAATCAATCGGTAATATGAAGGAAAGCAAACAAGGCATGAAGTTCTTCTTTGATGAGAAGAGCAATACGAGGTGAATTTTCCTCGGCTTTTATTTGATGGGTTTGGCATCGGGAGCGGTTATGATATTATGGACCACTATGGTGGGGTCAATACCGAGCATGTTTGAATAAGACCAAGTGAAAGCATGGTTATGATCTCGAGAAAAGAAGTGATAGCTTCTTGTTTAGCAACATCTAAAGATTTTCTAATCTTTAGGATGTGCGGGTCATTCTGATTATGAATGTTGATCTCGATAGTCAATTCATTCAACATGGTTTGAATCTCATAGGGTAACGACCGATGAATATATGAGTCTTTTGCACCAAGGTAGGTGAGTATGGATTCATCATCCTAACATTGAACGATGTTAATTGAAGGTGTGTCGTCATTGATCATTTCAGGATACAGGAAGGGAAGAGTGGAAGGGGCCTCACCCTCGCATTAACAAGTCATAGGCCCCAAGGAAATGGTGTTTATGAAAAAAACATTTTTGAGGGATAGATTCAGGATCCATTGACTCCGTCAATGAAGGTGGTGATGAAGGTGGAGTGGGTGAAGAAGTTAGAGAAGGGCTAGTGTCCTTAATGAGTTCAATGCAAGCTTGTTTGGTAGGTGGTTCGGGAAAGCTGATACCACTACGGTCATTATGTTTGTGGGTGGTACATGGAATAATGGTATGGTAGCATTTCTCGTAAAATAAAAAACCAAAACCCTTCCACGCACAGCTGTGCAGGAAGGTGTGGG
The DNA here is from genome assembly GCA_018340775.1 of Taxus wallichiana var. yunnanensis. Classification (NCBI taxonomy): domain Eukaryota; kingdom Viridiplantae; phylum Streptophyta; class Pinopsida; order Cupressales; family Taxaceae; genus Taxus; species Taxus wallichiana. The sequence goes on from CM031238.1 coordinate 818,672,307, forward strand.
AAAAATGGAGATTGGTAAGTGATTGGAAGTCGGCGGAAAATGGGTGGGTTTGTGATGGTGGTTGGTGTGTAAGTGGTTGTATCAAGTACCCCATATGTGAGACTAGTACAAAGGTGGGGAGTACCATAAAGGAGACGCGTTCTCTTATACGGTGATCATAAGCGAAGGTGTTGATGAAGGCTTCCATACTATTGTGGAGTAAGAAATGTGTTGACACTATATGGGTGGTACTCCCCAGTGTGAGGCATTCAAAAACACCTTCCAAGGATCGTGGTTGGTATGTAGGTATCTGGTATGGATAATGTATCGGAGGTCAATGCGGAGGTGGGGTTAATTTATTAGGAATCGAAAAGTTAGCCATGGAGGTTATGGTAGCGGTAGGAATGGAGGAGGTATGTGTGGTAGGAGCAAGCGTACGTACTAGTAGGTAGAGGTGTTAGTGAAGTAGTAGTGGTCACGGAGGTAGACGACTTGATAGGTATGAGCACATCATTAGTTTGGTAAAGCTTGTTGTATGTTTTATAAGGTGATGGGTCATTTGGAATGGTATAGGTGTGTCCTTCATGTTCAAACTTTACACAATGATGCAAAGTGGAAGGAACACAACCCACGACATAGATCCAAGGTCTACCAAGAAACGAGTTATATTGGAATTCCCCCAAAACATAAAACAATTCGGCAACAAGTGCGGGGGGCCCATGTGAATGTGGAGGATGATGGTGCCTAGTGTAGAGGTGATAGCATCATTGAATGAATGCAACATGACCGGGTGTTTATGCATGTAATTGTCAAGTATGCACATTTGAGCGAATGCATGGGATGAAATGATGTTAATGCTAGTGCCCCCATCAATCATCACATGACATACCCGTATGTCGTCGATGTGGATAGAGATGAAGAGGGCTAGGTTCAGGTCATCATTTTGGTGTGGCACGATCTCTTCCTCTTGAGAAGATAAGGAGGCCACTTGGTGAACAAGGTGGGGTGAAGATGAAGGTGGTAATTTTGTGAGAGAGGCTACATGATGGGGTGTGATAATGGAGGCTACGGGTGTAGGGTCATTAGGTAAAACCTCAATTGATTGAAGAACCTCCATGAGAGCTTGATGATGGGATTCTAAGGTTTAGATGAGGTCATATAAGGAAATTTTGAGGGTGATTGGTGTAATTGTTTGAGCATGGTGCGATGTGTGATGCCATTAGAAATGGGGTACGTGGGGCCACAGATAGTTATTTTAGGTATGGGTGCAGATGGTATGTTGGGTATAGGATTGGTTGGTGGGTTAGTTGCCTTTTCTTTGCCCTTATCCTTCTAAGCATGTGTAGTGACGTGTATCATGTTGATCTGAGGGGAGTTGGAAAATGGAGAAGGTGTAGGGTGAGTGGTATAACAACACAACGGAAAAAACCTACCGGAGGAGAAAAACCCTGTGAGGTCAGTTGGGCGCAACAACATTTGGGTGGTGGCATGGCAAGTTCTCTAATGTGAACCATGTTAATTTGAAATATTGGGGATGGCTCTAGGAGAGGTGAGGGTGGAGGTTGTGGTCGTTGAGTGGGTAGTGTGGGAATGGGTGTTGGTGAAGCAGGATCCTCGTCGAGAAGGTCATCGTTGTCAAAGTTGGTTTCTGGTGGACACAATTGGATAAGGATGGCTTTCAAGGCCTTATAGTTCTCCACATCATTTCCTAGCACACGATGGTATGCAAAAATTTTAGTATTGTCAAAACCTTTTGTCTTGGGTTTGAGGGGGTCGTAAGGTCTGAGTGGCGGTAATGCGATGAAAGAGGTCTCCAAGGAGGTTGGTTAAAATTTTGGCATAAGACCCTGCTAGTGGATCACAATGGGAAGTAAATGTGGGTTTGGGTGTAGGTGTAGGTGATTGTTGAGGAACAGTCTTTAGAAGAGGAGGGGGTCAAGCCATGGGTTTGGGTGCTAGTGTGGTTTTAGGTGTCGGTCATGTTTGTTTAGGTATGGGTATAGTAGATGGACGGTAGGAGGGTGTGTGGTCATTTTGACTACCTTATTGTGGGGTAGTGGAGTTTTGTGTTTGGGTTGCACCTTCTTGGGTAAAGGTGATGTGGGTGTATGAGGTCTAGAAGGAAAATCCGATGGAGGAAGAGGGTGAGTTACCCACAAGGATAACAGGGGTGCTGTGAAGGTAGATGACGTGGGTCGTGCTTGAGGTGTGTGAGACAATGACTAAAGTGTAGTGGGTAGTGAAGCAATAGCTGAGGGTATCGGAGGTATGGGTTATAAAAGAGCTGTAATTTTAGGTGTAAGTTGGGTTGGGTGTTTGGGTAGGTCGAGGTTTGTGAGGAAGGAATGGACTGTTGTGTTTTTAGTTATCGATGGGTGGAGGTTTCTTGACCATGTGGGGAAGCTAAGATCCTAAGATGGACGGGATAGGTGCAGGTGTGATTGGCACAACCAGGGTATGAGTTCTATGGGTTTGGTTCTTCTATTTGGGTTTCAGAGTAGGTATGGTGTTGACTTTAGAGGATGTAGCTAAATCTATTTTGTTAGGCGGATGAGTAAGGTTTGGTGATCGGGTGACCCCTAAAGTGGTAATGGGTTTAGTCAAAGAAAATGTTGTAGGTATGGGTTTGGGTTTAGGTGTAGGTTGAGTTATGGGTAAGGGTGTGGTTTGAGCTATAACAAGTGTCGTGGGAGGGTTTTGATAGAGGTGGTTGGGTTTGGTTTGATTGGTTGAAATGTTTTTGGGTAGATTATGGAGGTATCAAGCCAAGGGATCTCTGCATCTGTGTTGAGATGGGGAGTAAAAGGCACCCCCATAGTAGAGCCCTATCCACATAATCTAAGTGATCAACCAAATGTGAGAATGGAACGTCTATAGGTGGAGTTGGTGAGGACCTAATGGTAATTCCTGTAAAATATTTCTAGAGACAGGAATTGGCTAGCTTCAACTTCCATGGGTAAGAGAGCCAAAAGTAGGTCTGTAGGATTTTGGTGGCTGATGGAGAATGCTCACCAAGAGGAAAAGGTATCTCAACTGGGTCTATGATAGGTGGTGGAGATGATGGGTGCTCCTCTATGGGTGGAGGAGGTACTGTAGCTAAAGGCTCTCTAAGTGGTGAAGCCAGGGGTGAGATGGTCTCAATGTTAGTGAAATATTCCTCCATAGGTGATGAAGGAGATGAAAGGTGTTCCTCTATTGGTGAAGGAATAGGGGAGGTTGGTTCCAACACAAAAGGAGGATTTCGGGCTAGGATCTCCTCTATGGAAGGAATATGGGGTAATTGGGAGGTGACAGGTATGTCATTAAAGATAGCGTGAACCTCGCGGGTATGGGTATTGTGAGTGGAGGTCTCACCGGTTTGATCAAATGAAGGGGCATGGTTAGGAAATGGTATTTTGAATATATCTAGGTTTTGGTTGGTAGGTGCATTACGATTATCCATGGTTAACTCACCTTTCTTGAGCATTTCTTAGACAATATTTTTGAAAGTGATGCACGATTCTTTGTCCACTATGACCCTTTCCTGATGATAGTTATAGAAATCATGTTATTTATACCATGCGGGCATGGGGCGAGTAGGGTCAAAACTAGTGTGTGGTTTTATAGGTGGAAGGGTGATGGCTTCAGCTTTGATAAGATTTTCTAAGACAAAAGAGTAAGGCTCCCCGATTGGGGTATATTTCCACTGCTCTCATCTGAATTGAAAAGTCTGGATAGGTGAGAGATTAGATGAGGGGGTAGCCTAATTTGATGGATGAGTTGGGCCGACCTTGAGTACCACTGCGTTAGCGTGTCCTTAGCTTTTGAATAATTGCTTTGTGGTTTGGAAGAAGAAGAGGTATCATTTGACTTGAATACTGAATTCTTATTGCATAATTGGATTTTCTTCTCTTCAATGGCCCAAATCTCTAACTTTCATGCCATAGTGAATGCTTCGTTGAATGTTTGGAAGGTTTGGACCTACAAGGTCGGTGAGATATGCCTAGTACAAGCCCGTGTGAAGAGCTTGATGAGTTCTATTTGTGCCAATTGGAAGGTAAGTTGGTTGATCGGAGTTGCACCGATGGAGCAACAAAATCTGTAATAGATTCGTCCTCATACAGACGTGTGGAATATAGATCGGTCATGGTAACCTTCTTGAAAATATTGATAGAGAAATGACCCAAGAAGGCTTGGGCTACCTGATTGAATGAGAATATAGAGTGTTTAGGCAACCCACTATACCAATCTAATGCAGGTCCAGTGAGGGACATGGGAAAGGTTCTTAAGAGTAAGGCATCATCATGAGTGATCAGATAACACCCATGTTTTAATGACAACAAATGCTATTGTGGGTATTCTTTGATATTGAAACAATTGAATTTAGGCATTTCCTAATGCATGGGGTATGAATAGATAGGAATGCATCGGTGAATGGGCTCATTGTAAATCTCATCGTAGGTGAGAATGTTACAGGAGCCAGAAAATGATGCCTCCAATGTTTACATTTTGTCCAACATCAATTTAATTAGGTCGTTGGTGGGTTATGATGATTGGATGCCTCCTGTAGCGTGAGAAGGTTGGATTTGGGCATATAACAGGGGTGTCACTCCAGTGTATGGTGCTGCCATATAGGTTGATTGGGAAGAAGGAAGTGAAACAGGGGATACGTACCGTGAGTGAATAATGGAGGAAACGGGAGGTTGTTGATAGTATGTATATGGGGGTGGAAGGTTCATGGTAACCCTAGTGGAAATAGCGGCTAATGATAGTGGAATGGAAACGACCACGTTCGAAATGGGGTAGGAGTCACCAACACTAGAGGTGGTAATGTAGTGTGGTATGTATGAGACATTAGGGGTGGATGAGATTGTGTTCGGGGTAGTTGTCGAGGGTATGGTGGATGTAATGGGTGCCACGGGGTAAGAGACGCGAAGTCGTGAGTGGGTATAGGAACTAAGCGTGAAGCAACCGGGGTAAGGTAGATATGGGCAGCATGGAGCTAGATGGGGCTGATGCGGGAGTGGGTGTGAGATTCAGTGGGGATAGATATGGGCATGCTATATATCAACTGACCCGAGGCATCTCGAGTGGACGAGTGGGTAAGGTAAAATTATAAGCGGTAGGGTTTTGGTCAAGGAGTCATGCGAACTCTTCATCTCTGATAGCGATATTAATAGGCTAGATGGGATCCATGGCTGGTGATAAAATGGAAGGTGGTGAAGGACTAGGTGGGAGTGGTTGAAAACTGGTGTGAAATATGAGTGCACTTGCTTATCTTGGGGTCAGCACCATGTAAACTAGTATCTTGATCGTAGGGCTACTTCTCGTAAATGACATAGAGAACAACAGAACAAGTGAATTTGGTGATAAAAGTAGATTAAGTACCAAATGGTGGCTGGAATGTGAAATAGGATAACCGATGCCGATTAGAGAAAGCGACGCCGATCGTGGATAACTTGCGCCGATTCTGTAGAAAATGGACAAGTGAGTGAACAACAAGGTAGAAGGTAAAATATGTGCCTATGTAAAATCGATGATGTTTACAATGTCAATGGGAACGATGACAATGATAGGACTATGAAAAGTGGAAAAAAATGAATGAAAATGTCCTTTTGAGTAGGTTAGCAAAAGGACTTGGAACCAACGTCGATTGGGTATGCCGACGACGGCCGTCGGAAACCGATGACAAGATTCTTGTGAAACTGAAATAGTGATGAAAGAAAAGTGAATGTGAATTAAAATATGATGTAGAATCAGACCTAGAATTATGAAAATGATGATGATATGGCCCAGGCACACTTAGGTGAAGCTGGAATACACCAGTTGTGATGAGGAGCATGTAAGGATGAACAAAATAGTGAAGAACGTGATCTCTCACCTCAAAACGCAAGCCAAACAACAACACTAAGAAAATGTGATCCTAAGAGTGCCTTTTCTATTATTTTTGTTTAGCTTATGCTATTTAGGGACTGACACATGAATTGTGAAATAGAGTTTTTGGTGAGGATGGCTTCCTACAAAGAAGGAGATCTAAAAGGTGAGGTTTCAGGCATGTTATGGTGGGGCCAGGCTTTGATCCAAGTATGACTTGATAGAGCAGTGATATGGGTGCCCACTGTGCCATGATCGTGTGATCACCTATAGCTTTTCCGGGGAAGGATGTTGTTTAAGAATGCATGTATTTTAAATTTTTGTGAGGTTTGGTAAGACTCAGAGAAAAAGAAAAGGAAAGAAGTTCTTTTCTATGATTCGTTTGTCAACCATCAACTAGGCATGAATTCTAGCATATAGGTTGCCCTCAATTAATGTGAGCTAATGCAATAAATCAAAATGGAATGCACTTATTTTTAGGCCAAATTGAAATGTGAAATTGGATGACATAATAAAATGAAGAGGAAGAGGGATGCTCTTTCACTACAATGCAAAAAACATGAAGAAATGATTCTTTTTAATTACACCAAAAGAAAAGTTTCCTTTAGAGCAAATAGAAAGAAGAGGTGGGTTACCAAGGAAGAAAATTAGTGTGTACACTTTTCAGAAGGGAAACAAACACACAAATTTTCCTAGGAATGAATGAAATGCAAGGAACCCCGGATGGGTCCCACCGGTGTGCCAAAATGTTTCACCTTTTTCTTAGATTTTTCTTTGAAGTGTTGACAAAACAAATAGGGTAACAGGCGTAGGAGGAATACTTGTTCAAATGTTGGTTGATGGGTTGTTGCACACGTATGAATTACGAATCCTGGTGATAGTGAGAGCTTTCTTTTGCTTTAGGAGGAACTACACGCAATGCAAAGCAAGACCACAAGAAGGAATTAAACAATATGGGAAGTGAACTACCTATCGTATGCTAGATCCGGGAAGTGTGATACTTCCTAGATGGATATTAGTCCACTATTTAAAACAATTTAATGTAAATAAATTAAATCCTATTGTAATTTGAAATGATTTAGGTATCTCACTTAAAACAAAATAAGAAATAGATCTAGTCTAACAGACTAAGATAGAATAGAATCCAAATGTCAAATGATTGGTTCTAGGTTCTGTAGTTTGACAGAGGTCTTGGGTAGATCACAAGTGGATGAGGGTGAGATGAAATTAAGTGGGTAGGTCTTTGTTCTAGGCTGTGTGGGAAAGAGACCAATGTCAGTCAAGGGTAAGCAAGCATTTGTCAGTGTGACCGGTGCGCCATTCTTATGAAATATGGGAATGTCACAGAACAAGCTTTAGGTCTCCTTTGTGATTGCACAAAGGACTTTGGTTGGTTGGGATGAGGTATTGGGTGACTAGGGTAGGCTTCGGCGAGGTTTTAATGGGTATATGGAGGTGGAAATGTTGGAGAAGGTCAATAGGTGGCTAGGTAAACAATAGATGATAAAATGATGATGAAATGAAATAAACCAGAATACCCATGAGTGAGGGATGGAGGTGCTGATGAGAGGTTTGAAGGTTGCAAGTGATCACCAACTGAAGGAAAGATTCTTTATGGGCTGCATGTGCATTCCTCTTTGCTTGGTTAGATCAGATCGTGGTTGGGATGGCTGTGTAGGAAAAGATGTTTGGTCTCCTTCCTTGCATGTGTGGTCTCATTGGAATTCACTCTCTAAAGATGTGTTATCTCTCTGAGATGTGATAATTCTCACCAACCTATTTTCTTCCAACTTTGAACCTTGAGAATAAAGTTGTTTTGGGGTTAAAAGGGTAACCAACAGCGGTTTTGTCTTAACAAGCGATGGTTAGGGTAACAAACGTTGACGTTGGTCAAGGTGGGATTTCCTAGGTTTACTAAACTAGGGAGATCCTCTTGATTTCCTTGGACCTCGTATCGTTAACCTTTGGATTAGACTGGGAGCTTCTTGTGAGCATGTGAGAATGTGGTTAGAGGGAATTTAGGCATTGATTTTTAGGGTTTGGGTAAGACTCGGTTAGTTATGACAACTTACTAAGAATAGGTCTTAGGTTGAGTTGGATTAGTGAGGTGTCTAAGTGAATCGTATGTGTGTGGATATTATTTAAAATAATATATTTAAATAATAAATATAGTGAGGATAATGCATTAATTAAATTTAATTAATTAAATTAATATTTATGGGAAGAAAGGGGTCATGGCTAGTGAATGTGATGAAGGGTGTTTTTTTGTCGAGGACCAAAGGGGAGTGTGACCTAATTTTAGTGTCTATACCTTTATAAGGTTGTATTATAATGGTAATGGGGGTTTCACTTACATTATTTGATTCCAAAAAACTCTTTTAGGGAGTTCTTCTATCCTATTAGATGTTTTTGGATAGGTTGTTGTAACTTTGTGTGCACAGACTTTTCCCTCAAGAATACAATGTTTTTTCTACTTGTGTTAATAGTTTCATTTGCAAAATATGTTAATTTGCTTGTAATTTAATTGTTGATATTTTTGTTCCTTCATAGTATGCTTTATGCTTAGGTGATCAAAATTTATGTTGGATGTCATAGTATGTGGACTTTATGCCATATCAGTATGTTACAAGGAGATTAGGACATTTTACTTCTCAAGATTTCACACTCATTGTATTCTTTTCCATTTGATAGAGAAGTTATCCTTTTGTGCAGCTTTCTATTTGCAATCTGCACTTCTCTTTCCACATTCATTCTTCCTTTCTCTTCATATTTTCCATTTCTCAATTTTGTTACCCTTTTGTGCTTTCCAGTTAAAAGCATCAAAAATATAACAAATATTATCAAATGAGGAACCGACCCTCTCACAAAGCAGAGGTTATTTCACCTTGTCCAAAGCTAAATTTCCCGAACTATTGCTGATTTTTGAATACCTCCATTCAAAAAAATTAGTGGTAAAAATCTAGCCAATAATGAGTATGCTATGTTTATGTAAGGAGATCTTGTTAAAATTTTGACACTAATGGCCTGACAATGCCAACTAGCACCTAGGGGAATGAAACAACAAACCATAAAGACCGATATCAAAAATATAAATTAGAATAAAGTGCAACCGGGACTAGGGTGCCTAAAAAGAGGAACAGGCATGGACGGGCTCCTTAACACCTTTTCGAGTGCCCTAGCCAGAGACTAAAAATGAAAATGACCAAATAACGATAAGCTAAGACCCTCTAAGAGACTAATAGAACTATGCAAAAACCTGATGAAAATGTGATACAATTAACAATGACCACCAACCAACCGATGATAGGACTAGTGGATGAGACATTAGTGAATACTATTCTTACGCGAGATCCATGTATAAAATAACATACTTTGTGGTAAAAATGTAATAGTAAGTGCGTGATTTTGTGACTACATTTTCCCCACTTTATGTTCTTTGAGTGAAATCTTAGGAACATAAATTAGATAGAGATGCGTGCACTGAAAGATGTCAAAGAAGACCATGTTTTAGTAGAATGTGTAGATGTTTAGTAAAAATGTGCTAAAATAAAAAAATGTGTGCGAACCATGTACCAACAAGTTGATCCATGCAATGTAACAAAAAATTGTAATAAGATAATGAAGTGCATTAAACAAGAGTGATGATTACAATGTATGATAATGATAAGGTGAGGTAGGGAGTGATCAATTCCCAACCTAAACGTGTGTATACAAATTATCAACCATATGATTTGGAAATCCTGTCGCTAGAGGAAGTGTGTAGGGAGAAAAATGTGTTATTCTCAAATCTCTAATTACATCATCAAGATCTATTGTTACTGAGATTTAACTCGTATCAAAGATTTATGATTTCCTAGATCCATAAAATTTTGATCAAATAGTTTACCCATATAGGATTGGTATTCGAAAGGAACTCTTGCCCCCACTCCATGGCTATTGCCATAATGTAATGGCTTCCAAGTTAGGTCATCTAGAAGAAAACATGAAATGTAGGGAAGGATTCTAATTTACGTCATCTTGGCGAACTCAAAATGTATTAATAGCTTCAAAGTTAGGTCATTTGAGAAAATGATGAATGTAATATCCTAAGTTAGGTCATCTAGTAGGCCACACATAACTCATGACTTAGATCATTTGGGAGGTTGATTGTCTTGAATTTGTATAAATGGAATGATACGATTTCGATTGTTAGAAATGTGAACATGTTGATTGATTGATTGCTTGATTAATTCGATTTATTACTTGTAGAGATATTTTATACTAGTTTCCCCTAGGTTAGGTCATTAGGGGATATTGGTGAATAATCACATAGAAATATTTTTGATTACTTGTTTCCCCTAGCTTAGGTCATTAGGGGGAAGTGATGAAATATCACATATAGAAATTGTATGTTTGTTGCCCCTAGATTAGGTCATTAGGGGGAATTAATGGTTAGATATTGTGTAGTAAATTAGTAAATATTTTGAATTTTTAAAAATGTATGGTGATATAAGTGGAATTATATGATGAATCAAATGATATGCCCCCTTTTCTATGAAATGAAAATTAATGATAAGAACGAACGTTAATATGAAAGCAAGTATGAAATAGGTAGAAAAGTGATAGAAATCACAAAAATGTGTATGAATTGGATGGGAGATGAAATCAAGTAGAGTTAATGTCCGTGTAATGTGTATAAGATGGTGGTAGTCAGAATTTAAAAATAATTCTACAAATTTTAAGATTTGACAAAAATTGTGTAATGTGCATTAGTAGTGGTAATAAGCACGAAATAATGACTATAGTAAAGTGGGTGATAAAAAGGTAACTATAAATAGTAAGGTGAAAAAGTGTTTAGTCACCTCATTTGTTATTTGTATGAATGAGATTTGAGTTCTAAGAAAGTGAAAAATGTTGCAAGTAAGATCAATGCATCCTATTAAGTGTGAGATGGTGGGGACCTTCATAACATCATACATGACTGTGGAGTTGGTAAGTGTATTGTTTTTAAAAAATGTAGGGTGTAGTAGTCATTTTTAGGGAATTTTTCAAGTTTGAGATTTTTTATTTTCTTGAAGTTTTAGACCTAGATGAAATCTATGAGGGTGCTAGTGACTATGAGGAAAGAAGCACCCATTTGGGCATTAGTGTCCTTCTCTGGGTGGCCCATTCCGGCATCTAGTTGCCCTAGTCCAGAATGTGTGTATTTGGTCTAGAATGATGAAAAATGATATTTTAATGTAGATGAATGTGATAAGTGGGTACATTTTTACTTGTAAGGTTTTCTAATACAACATTTTTTGTTGTTTTTATGTTTTCCAGAGGAAGTTCACTCGAGGAAGTTATATGGTGGGCATCATTTGAGTACATTTCTTGAGTTAGGTTTGTTAGATGATGATTGGGATGTTATGGACTGTGTGGGCCTGTGGCATATAAAACAGATGGGGGATGTGCCCCATCATATGCCCATGTTGACTGCATTATGTAATAGATGGTATGCAAATACATGTACATTCTAGTTACCTATAGGGGAGATGATTTTTACATTGGAGGATGTGTATCATATATTGCAGTTGTTGATTATTGGTGCAAGGGTATAGGTGATGCCAATAGATAATATAGAGAGGAAAATGTGATCTACTATGTGATATTTTGTTTGGACTCGAGTACATTCTAAGGCCCATATCAGTCTAGATTTTATTCTAAGGTGTGGTGTTCCACATTTGCAGAACTTCATAGTGGTTCCTATTTCTTCATCTATAGCAGCGATTGAGGGAGGTGGTGTGGGAATCTCGTATAAGATGAACAATATATTCCATTATATAGAGCATGATAGTACTAAATATACGTGGGCCCAATTTTGTTAGCCCACTTATACGAGTATATCAAGCACCGATTCACTCATGATGAGCATAGAGGGGGGATAGGGGCTCGTGTTGTTACACATGTGGGAATCGATAATATAGTAGTTACGAGACCGGTTTGGGGTCCACAAGCAGAGTAGGTGAGACCGAGATAGATGTGAGGATGTGGATTAACATACATGGGTGGAAGATGCATATAGATACCTATAGGGAAATGATATATGGGATGGGGCCCAAAGCCGCCACATATAGGCCATACCATAATTATGGAGGATGGTCCAAGGATGATGTAGAGTTATGGTGTTTTTGGAGGATGATGTGGTTGGAGGATAGATTTCTAGGTGTGGTGGAGTTATTCTAGGTGGAGAGGGTATCACATCGGTTTGTTATGGCGAGGATATATATGTGCACCTAGAGCCATATATATGGATGAGAGCTATCAGAGCACCAAGGAGGGCTAGGGCCGGACCAAGGCCCACAACAAAGCAACTAACACCTCCTAGTCTAGATGAGGTAGATGCAATGATAGAGGTGATATACGTATATGATGATAGTAGCGTAGAGGAGCACCGTGCATGGTGGGAAGCACACTGATGGGTATTGTTATTCCCATTATTTACAGACCCAATGGGGTTACCGCATATAGGAGGAGGAGGAGGGGAAAGCACATGTCCCCAAACCCGTAGTAGTAGCTAGGTATAGCAGAGCGTGAGTATCTACATATAGTTACGTTATGTATGTTGTTTTTTGGCTTATGTTTTAGTAATGGTTGCCTAAATTAGTGTGGTATTTTCATTATAGGAGATGTGTATTGATCTCTTGATAGTTGACACACCCATCTACCCCTTGACGCGGAATGTGTTGACTGATATTCCTAGTGGATGGATATTAGAACGATTGGATGAGATTATGGGTGAGCATGCCCATCTATTTTATCTAATGGCCGTAGCGGAAGCCACATGTACTTTATTACTATCTGAGAGGAATGAGTCACGTGAGGAGACTCGATGATCCTGTGAGGCATTGGGTGGTGTCTGTTTAGTGCGGGATGTGTTTGTACATTTCATGGAGTTACATTGTTAGTTTATGGAGCCAAATCATAGATAAAACCTTTCTGCGTCGTAAGAGGAGTGATATTAAGGCCGCAATCAACGGTGCAAAGTTAGTGGTGGGGCATCTACTTCTAGGTCTCTCACAATACGTGAGAGTGATAGTGATGATGAGGTTTGATTATCATGATTTTATATGATGTAGGGAGTTTCCCAGTGATGATGATTGTATTTGTTACCTATTCATGGAATAGTGTTATTTCTATGTGATGATTTTATTTTGTGTTTCATCGGTATTATATGAGTTGGTAATTATTATTGGAATATATATGATTTTTTTGTATCTTGTAAGTGTTGATTGATGTAACAGATGTGTAATGATGACAAATAGCACGTGATGAGTTAAGTAGAATGTTTTTTAAATGTAATTTGTAATGTGTAGTTAATATGATAATGATAGAAAAGTGCATGTGAAGAGAGATGATATATGATTATTGACTTAACATGTTGTGATGTATGTCATAATAATGTAACCTAATCGTAATATGTTAATGTGATTTTGGGAGGGGGAAATTAGTGATCCCCCTAGTGTGTAGATGATAAGGTTCCTCTAGTTAAGATCTCTTGATAGTCAAGAATGTACCATGAAAAAACAAGAGTGTGTCATTGGGAAATGATTGGAGTGAACTAGATGAACGATTGATCACGTGATTAAAGGCTCTAAAAGAAAACCCTCAACATTCTTGTAAGAAGCTGTAAGAATGCAAGTGCATCATCGTGGGGTAAGGTGACAATCATCACCTACCAAACACCAAGGTTGCGTGAAGTGGTGGAAGCATGTGGGATGGAATCAACATGAATATATGAACCAAACAGAATGTCATATGGAGTGGCAAAGTGGAATGCGTGATAGTGGAGTCTTGTGGATTCTAATGTGAAGGAGCGGTGTGATGTAGTGGATATCATGAATGTAATGAATGAGACGGCGGCAATGCATACAATGGATGCGATGATGGAGTGATTTATGGACATGGTTGAGAGTACAGGTAAGTAAGAAATTGTTGTGAATGTGTAAGGATCGGAACACCATATGTAGGATATGACTCAACTATAATACAAATCCTATGATGTTATATACGAGATATGGATAGATCACATCAATAAGAATCAAAGGAGATGGTTCCCTTATCCTCTAGTTGTTGTAATCGATCATAAAGGGAAAGACAATCATTATCCTTTTCGCCATTGATGCTGATGATAGTTCTAATACGGATGATCATACTTACGTTTTAATCGATATTGTGTATGGTGTTGGTTAGACGATAGGGATATTAATCAATCATTTAGTAAAACATGCAGCATATCATGTGGTTGATCATGATGAGAGAAGTGTAAAGGATCATGTGACCAAGGTGGTAGTGACAATAGGAGTATCCTATTGTGGAGTCGAAGAAGGAGTATGGTTTTGTGCTTAGGTGGGAAATTTGAGCCTATTTTCTTTGCTGTCGAGGAAAGGTGGAGATTGTGTAGGATGCTAAATCAAAGGAAATGGCAGAAAAATAGATGAGGCAATAGTCATAGAGGTGTGTGTTGGATCTATGATGTGTTTTGAGATAAGATCTTATTCTAGGTCGATTACATTATAACATATAAGAATGAATGACTCACATATATCATATTCTATTTGTTTCTTGACTAGAGGAAGGAGACCATGACAAGATGAATTTCTTCTCAAGATCTTTAGGTTAGAATACCATCTAATGCATACAAACATTGAAGTAAAAAATATAATCCTTGATAGGTTCAATGGAGCCCTGATGGAGAGTAGGTAGGTTGTCATAAGTAACCTTAGGGTTATTGTTAAGTATAAACAAATGGAGGAAAGCATCCTCCATGTCATAAAATGTACTAATAGACCTAGAGGGAAGATGAGTGTACCATTTTAATGCCTCATCAATAAGACTATAGCAAAAGGCCTTAAGTGACAATCGATCATTGGATCAATAAGCCGAGTGCCATATGATAATGTAATAGATGAGCATGAGGGTCACCAATACCATCGAAACATGTGAAATTAGGCATGATGAAGTCTTGAGGGAATTTTGAGTTATGAATCTTCTTAGGGATAGGGTTACCATGTAATGAATTGTTATCAATGGAAACATAGTCAACCCTACTTTCTAAAGTGGGGACTAAACTTGAGATTGTAATTGACCTATGGTATGCATGAGAGAGATGATATCTTGCGAAGGAAGTGTGGAAGATGGAAATAATGTGTTAAGGGGTTGTAATTTTCCATTGTGAGTGATCATAGGAATGTCCAAAGGTGATGAGGGAGATTCTGATGCTAAAGGCACACTAGCAATGGGTGTTGAGGAAGATGTAGTAGGTGATATATATGGAATATCCATAGCAATAATAGGACTAACATAAGAATCACCTTTTCTATATGAGGAGAAGAATGGTGAAACATCTATAGGAAAATATGGAGTAGGATACATAGATGATGCAACAAGAGGAGATGAATTAGTAGGAAAATTGGAGGTGATAGATGATGGAGAATCATGGATAGTGCTAGATGAAATCGGGGAGAAGGCAACAATGGAGTAGTTGAATAACACTCGGTAGTATGGAAAAAATAAGAATTACAACTATCAACCACTGTATGTTAATCAGAGAGACTCTCATATAAGAGAATTTACCGAAGAAAATTATCAATAGGATCATCAACATAATGTGAAGTAGTGTGCAAGATAGTAGGAAATGTGTCATGAGAAATAATTTTGGAAGGGTTAGAATCATGAGAAGGAATAATATCAATAGCTGGAGTAGAAGAGGAATCATTTTACACAGTGAACACTTGTCAATACAAAGAAAATAATATATAAGATATCTTGTGAAAGATCATAAGGAGGATCACAAGTAGTCATATAGCATGGTATACAATGAGTAAAGGCTATTGGATCATCAACAATACTAATACCTATCGTGGAATCCTAAAAATGAGTACGAACATATTTTTGGCCGTCTAGAAGCTATTGTTTGATATGATCGAGTGTAGTAACAAGGGTACTATATAGAGCCTTGATCTAAACTATGGAAGCCTCATCATCGATTGAATTAAAATTGAATTTGGACATGATGGGTGAGGAAGATGAATAATCCTTATCCATTAGGGTTTGATAAGATCCCAGGGAAAGATATTCAAAATTCGGTTTCACCAACATGATTAACTAAAATATGGATTCTAAGGGACTCTATATTCTAAGTTAATCTAAATAGAAACAAGAATGTAATAAATAATGCAACTTGAGATATTGGTTCTAAATATTTTATTTTGATAATTAAATGAAATGAAATAATGAAAATATAAGGGACAAGATACTAACCTAAAGATGAATTACCAAGTTGTGTGCTGGAATTGAACATATTGATGTGTGGATAGGGAAACGTGTGAAGGAGATACCTAGGAAATTACAGAAACTAAAGATCTGATTGGACCGGGAAACCCGAGAGAGGAATGGGGTGCTGCGGGCCCCACGGTATGTAGTCTAGGTGCTCTAATTTGTAGAAAATTTTAGGATCTAAAACGATAGTATCATTTCGTATTTTCAATATCTTCATCTTTTTTGTGTGGTTTTCACATGTGGATTCACTTATGTGGTTGTAAATTAGTGTCAAATATCTACAAAAAACCCCATACAAAAGCATCAAATACCTATAAATGAAATATGCATATGAGGGGGTCGAGACTTACCTTAGCTATCATAATGGTGGAATTACAACTAAGTAGTGTACTACATTCTAGACCCAACGTATTTCTTTGTGCTTGTGTGTGTAATTGTGTGCCTAGCGTCAATGACGCCTTAGTAGGGGTAATGACTAGATGCAAGATGTAAATGGTGTATGGAATAGAATGAATAAAACCATTTCCCCATATGATTTTGTGATGGAAATGTAAATGATGTCCAAATGCAGTCCTTTTCCTTAGTAGATAGCTAGCTCTTGATAGTAGATAGTCCAGTGCATAAGATAGTGAGTATGTTATATTTATATAAGGATATCTTTTTCAAATTTCAAAACTAATGGCCCGACAATGCCAAAGCTAACACCTAGGGGAATTAAACAACAAATAATAAAGATTGACCTAAAAACTTTAAATGAGAATAAAGTGCGACGGGACCAAGGCACCTAAAAGAGGATTGTGGTCTTGTGACGGGCACCCTAGAATGAGACTAGAGATGATCAGATGATCAAATATTGATAGCTAAGACCCTATAGGAGATGACCATAATGTGAAAACAACCTGAAAATTGTGTGATACAATTGACAATGAAGACCGACTAAATGATGACAGGACTAAGGGATGAACCATTAGTGAATAATTTTCTTACATTAGTTCCATATATAAAATAACACACTTGGTGGTAAAAATATAATAGTAAGTGCGTAATTTTGTGACTACATTTACCCCAGTTTATGTTTGTTAGAAAAAGCTCAAGTAACATAAAGTAGTTAGAGATGTGTACCTTAAATATATTGAAGAATCCGATGTTGTATTAGAATGTGTAGATGTGTAGTAGAGGCATGATAAAATAACCAAAAGCATGTCAATCCATGTACTAATGGGTTGATCTATGCATTGTAACAAAAATCATAATACTATGATGAAGTGCACTTAAAGAGATTGATGATTAGAATGTATGATGATGAGGAGATGGGGTAGGGAGTGATCAGTTCCCAACCCAAATGCATGTATATGAATTATCAACTGGAGGATTTGGGCATCTTGTCGCTAGAGGAAGAGTGTAGGGAGAAAAGTGTGTTACTCTCCAATATGTAACTACATCCTCAAGATCTAGCCATTGCAGATGGACTCAAATCAAATATTTGTGGTTTCCTAGATCAAGACAATTTTGATCATATAGTTGACCCATATAGGAGTGGTATAGGAAAGGCACTATTTCCCCACTCCACGGGTGTCACTATAATGTAATGGCTTCCAAGTTAGGTAATATGGAAGAAAACACAATATTTATGGAAGGCTTCCAAGTTAGGTCATCTGGAAGCCAAAATGAAATGTATGAATAGATTTCCAAGTTAGTTCATCCGAGAAAGTGAAGAATGTAATCTCTAAGTTAGGTCATCTAAAAGGTCATGTACGTAACTCAAAATTTAGGTCATCCGGGATGCCGATTGGGTAACATCTTTGACATGACTTATTACTATAATGAATTCCACTTGACATTGCAAATGTTGACATGTGATTTTTCTTAGGAAGGTGTATTCTTTTGACTTTGGAAATCATATTTTCAATGGATAAGTTATTACTGTACAAAGATTCATACTTGTTGTAATTTGTTTACTTGAAAATGAGTCACTCTGCTCTATGATCTGCAAGTTTTGAACCTGTACTATTGTTTTCATACTTATCTTATGTTAACAACACACCTTGAGTAAATTCCATTAATCCAAGGTATGCTTTAATTCTTCTTTATTATCATCTTGATAACTAACATTCTGAAATGGAAAGGTAATGAGGAACTGAGTCTTGTTTTGGCTATGATTACAAGAAACCCAATTTCAGGTGTCCTTACCTTGCATCATGTTGTAAATGCTAAAATTGGACCTCTTTGAATAAATAATTTAGAACACTGAATAGAGTGAGAGAATTAAAGGATTGTTAATGGGCTATTAAGGAAAGTACCTTAGCCTTAATCGAAATGTTCCATACTATGTTTATTTTAACCTATGGTAACTAATACCTATCTGGGAAATATTACTAAACTACTAAGGTTGATGCCTTAACCTAAGTTGTAATGTCCTATCCGTATGGATTTTAATATAAGGGTTATAACCTAACCTAAGATAGTATGATTTATGGTTATGGAGTTTTGAACTAACCTAAGGCAAATACTAATGACCTAAGAACTAAGGTGGAATCCTAACCTAATATTAATCTAACCTAAACTATTACTAAGAGAAGAAAGGGGAACCTAAGGGTTACATGGCAAGTGGGGAGTTGGTGGCAATGGTTTTCAAGGAATTTATGGGAATTAATTTCTATTATTACATCTTTAGACCTACCAAGTTTAGTGGAGGCATGGTGAGATAGTGGGATCCCCCTGGTGGCATCATTGCTAAATATAAAATACATGCAAA
The DNA here is from genome assembly GCA_018340775.1 of Taxus wallichiana var. yunnanensis. NCBI lineage: Eukaryota > Viridiplantae > Streptophyta > Pinopsida > Cupressales > Taxaceae > Taxus > Taxus wallichiana. The sequence goes on from CM031238.1 coordinate 818,691,193, forward strand.
TTTTTGAAATAGAGCTCACCAAATTTAAAATGGTGGTGGCGTAGAGAAAGAGGAGGAAAGTGACATTCATTTCATTGATGACCTCAATCACAAAGTGAGGAAACTGTGCCAGAAATATGTGGAGTGGATTTAATGGGAAGTTGTTTAGTCATTTTTTCTTTTTGGTTTTTCACTCTGCATGAGGGTTTTGGTTCTTCAAACCAACAATTTTGTTTTCAATCCTTTGTGATATTTGGCATCTTTGAGCTATTTCTAAACCTGTGGAAGTATAAGGAAGAAAGAAGATTTGGTTGTTGACGTTATTTTGGAAAGAGAATATTTTGGAGGCTCGACATGATAGGATCTTCTTATTAAGTTGTTCTACTTTTTACTAAATGTCTTCATTAAAAGAACTCTACTCTTGGAAACAAATAGGTTTGGTTGAAATGCTTATTTTGTATTTATGCTTGTATATTTGTTGTATAATTCTGCTTGAAATTATTTTTGATAAAATAAGTTTTGGATTTGTTCCTTGTTGGAAAAATGAACGAGTTTGGATTTAACTCTTGTGTGAACTGAATGTTACCAATTCTTGTATACTTCCATTGATGGTGCTATACTGATTAGGGAAATGCACTATTTCATAAAATATTGGAGATAAGTTGTTTCTTTGGTGGAAAAATGTAAGAAGGGTGACATACTTTACATATCTTGAAGTTGCTTTAGATTTATGTGACTCTTGTTTGATCCTATGGTGATATGGTTGTTAGAAGTCTCTAATTTTTGGAATCAATCTTGTTACAAATAATAGTAATGAAGTCTTACCTTTTGAATATGCTTGGGAAGGATAAAACCTGATAAATCATGTGTATCTGTTTGAAACATTTGGTAGGAGTTCTTGCTATGGAAGGATTTCGTTTTGAATTTGTTCTTCCTTGCTCAAAATTTGATAAATTATGATTTAACTTCTTCTGGAATTGTTTGATGGAATTTTGTTACCCACCTATATGTTATGATATGGTTGGTTAATAAAGGAATGGATTATCTTAAATGAACTAGGATGAAATTAATTTTCGATTATCTTAAGGAAATGAGTTTCATTTTTTTAGTTTACTCTTCTCCTTTGAGCTTGAATTCGAATACCTATTTTGGGGCTATATCTCTTGTTGTTCCTCATTTCATTGGAACCTGGTTGGGTTCTTTTCTTTCTTACGGAAATGGTTCCTTTTATAAATTAGGAATGGTGTGGAATTAACTACAAATCTTGTATTCGATTTCTACAAGGAATGAATAAGCTTTAATAGTAGTGTCTAAAGCTAATAACATGGGATGAAATTGAATATTCGATTGTTGATGATACTTCATGTTTAGTCGCTAATTGATTTAACTTGAATATCTAATTTTAATTGTTGCTAATGTGCTACTATGGCTATTCTTTCTAATACGTTGGGAAAATTTTATCTTTGTTATTTGACTTGCATGTGGCGATTTGTATATTTTGATCCTGTACCAAATAGTTTTTATTTTTTCAATATTTGATAAGAGTTAAGGATCTCTTGATTAGATCTATATCATTTATTTCATTCTGATATGTATTTATTTTCTTGGGAAAGGATGTTTGGTTATTCTCTCATCCTTGTTGATTGATTTTCTTCTCTCCTTTCTAAGTTAAGGTATTCGTCGTTGTTTTCTTAGAAATCTAAAAGCAATTGTATTATGTTCTTTCTCTTCTCATGGTTTTGAGTACAATGCTATTTTTTTGAACTCGAAGGAAGACTTAAGTTGTTTCCTTTTCATCTATTCACCTTTCTCTTATCTGTGTTATTCATGTATGGAGTTGAGTGTCAAAATGGAGGGTAGATCTCTACTTCTTATCCTTAATAGATAATTGAAATTGGAATTGAAAAGGGGTTAGTACTAGGAAGAAGGAAAGTCTTACTTTAATATGTTGTTATTTCATCCTAAATTCCATCATTAAAGATTGCATGAATTTGGTCTTTAGTATTATATGAAGAATTATGTTAAAGTTGTGAATTGTGATTCATTTCCTCTTTTAAATAATTCTATTTTGAGAACTGTTAGAGTTAGTATCTTTCTTTGATCTAGTTGCATGAATCGAGAATGAACTAAAGATAACTATAGTATGAATGGGATAAGCAATTTGGATGAAATATTACTTATTTGATGAAATTTTCTTATGAAATCATTAATTGAAGAGTACCGATTTGATCATAATCTTTACTTAATGTAATGTTGTTTTTCACTATGTTCTTCCTTTTATGATCCTTATTTCTTTATGAGGTATCTATCTCAGTATTGCTTTACTATTTCATAAAAGTAGAGTTCTTTTTATGAAATGATTAGTGTAAAGCACATCGTTATAATGCTTAGTGCTTATCATGCTCAGTTTGAAGAACTAAACCGTGCTACAATTTTACTGAGATGAACTTCGTAATTGAGAAAAGAAGAAAATTTCTTTTATAACACTTCTTATGTTTACCTAAGGGATGGATATTTTATGACAAAATTTGATTCTTATTGAAATGTAATTGAAAATGGGAAAAGTTATATTTCTTACTTAAGTTTGTTAATGTTGATTAGCATGAAAGATGTCCTGTAAGGATGAGATTTGTAAAATATGTATTTTACTTAAGATGAATAGGTGAATTGGGAATTGATATTCTATTCCTAATTAAATGCAACTTATCAAGTTGGCATTCATTGTTGATCATTTAAATAAGTCATTATAGACATTAAATGATGATTATGAAAGTACAAACTCATTATGCTATCTTGTACAATGTAGTAGTTTGCAATGAACCCTAACTAATATAGTTATAAGAAAAGGCAATATTATGCAAGGTTAAGCAATCCGTTAAGACCTTTTTGGGAACCATACCCAAATGATATTAGAAAGGAGGGAAGTATGCTTCCCCTTATTAAATCAAAATCAGAATAAGGTAATTGAAAAAGAATAAATACATATATAATAAAATAGACTTCATCTTAACGAAGTCTATTATAAAGGGAATATGAATTTGACTTCAATCTCACTTAAACTTGGTTAAGCTAAGTAAATTAATCTTACTGTTGGTATGCTGAATTTGTTTGTAAGTCTGAATCTTAAAATAAGAAACTATGAATGAAACACAAACCTTCGGGAAAGAGGTTTGTATGTAGATTTATCCGCATGGAATTTACAAATCATTTATGTCTAGCAACCTTAATTATTAAATAAATCAAGGATTCAACACGGTTATCGATATTAAATCTTAATTGAGAAGATAAGTAGTTAACTTCTTATCTAGATGTGTAAATCCAGATGAGATGATTCTATAGGAATTTGGTACACGCCAACCGTAATATGTGTCACCATGAAGACTTGGGTCTTCACGAGGGCACAAAGTGTTGAAACCGACATGTCACAACACCCTTCCGAATTGGATCACCTAGATTTACATAAACTTGAAGTTGGCTTGGTTATCACGCCGTAAATCATTTTAGGAGCATGCTTTATATAGGGGATGCATCTCGATGACTTAAGGTAACTAGACACATGCAATCAATTTGGGTCAGTTGAGTATGTCTATATACCCTTAGTCACCATGAGTGGTTCTCTATAATAATATATGTTGCTAACCTAGGTTAGGGTTAAACCTTGCATAAAGTAGACCGACATGTGTCGGTGAAGACCATTCTAGATAAAAAATGAAGTGGGGTGAAGGAAGTATTTCGCTCGATGAGTATGTTATCTAGGAATATGAGCATGCTCATCATGTGAAAATATTTAGCCAAAGTATTGCAAGCTGTTGGTTGTGTTGTCCTATGTCACCTAGTTTAAGATGTAGGATTTCAGATGAATATTGGTAAAAAATATTTAGATAGGCCTATTAAACAGTAACACTTCAATACCCAAAAATTTTTAAGAGAACCAAGTATACTTAGTATACAAGACATTGAGTTAACATGAGATATCGGTGGTTCACCGAGTCATGAAATGGGAGATTGGTAGTTCACCAAGTCATTACGGCTGCATATGGTTATCTGTTACGAGATTGAATGACATGGAATGTGTCTTCTATATTTTGATTATTAGAAAAGAAAACATTATTTGAAAATTGGAATGTGTGTTCTAAATTATGATTATTTAGAAAGAGAACGCTATTCAAAAAAAAAATTCCCTTGTTTCTAAAGTCTTAAAATGGAAATGTTACATCTTGGTATCAAAGTGAAGGTTGCAAATATTGGACATATTGTGTCCATAATGTGATAAAAACTTAAATTTTCTTGTTAACAGAAAATGGTCAGGACAAGAGGAAATCCTCCAAACAACCCACCACCTGGTGGAGAAGTAGTTATTGCCCAAAAACACAATGAGATCCTTGCGACTGCATTGGACACAAGAGATCATTTGGCTGTACTTGAAAAAGTTATGCGAAATGAGGAGGAAGAAGAAGATGGTGATAATGACAATCAGCCACCTCTTGTGGACAACACCAATAGGGGAAATACAGTGTTGATAACAAGAATGGAAACATACCTAATCAGCCTAATAATAAAAGGGAAAGATTAGCATTTGAACTCAATAATGATATAAAAGAATAAGTCCTCCCAAGTTTAATGGAACTACAATGGGGGATACAAATGTATGCTTCGTGGTTGTTGAAAAATCATGCTTGCCATGGATAAATCATTTCGATCTTTTATTGTAGGATCATATGTTGTTTCTTGCAATAATCTATTTCACTTCTTATGAGTAAGTTGTAATCTGGTCATAATGGTTGCAAACTTATCCTTTGCAATTGGACTCATCCTTGGATCAATTCCATTGATCCAAGGTATGTTTTAAATCTTCTTATCTAAATTGAATGAAAAATGACATTCATTGATTAAGAGACTTAATGGACTGAACTTGTGTTTGTTATAAATTCTTTATCATCTTGAAAGACATTCCGCATTATATTTTTGTGTTGTGCTCGCTCTTCTTGATTGACCCTTGCAGGGTGCTTAATGACGTTAAGGGAAGTAGAAACCTGCTTTGGGATTCAAGAAAGTGAGAATATAAACTTGTCCTATATCTATTAAGGTCTATCCTAATGGATTCAAGACTCAGGTGATTTACCTAACTCTTTCTACGCCACTCTACGTGGGATGACATCCTAACCTAAGTTGTTAACACTAAGTTAATATGAATGGGAAATAACCTAAGGGATGCTAAGTTATTTCTAACCTATTGTATTTGGTTAAACTAAGACCTAACCTAAGGTGACAATCTATTGTTTGAAGGTTATATCCTAAGGTTATATATTTTAAATTAACCTAAGATCTAACCTAAGAAAATTCTATCTATCCTAAACTAATGGGATATGAAAGGGAACCTATGGGTCATTGGCAAGTGGGAGCTAAGTGGTGGTTCCTAGGCTATTAATGAGATGTGATTTTTGTATTTAAAAAGGTAGAGTACTGCCAGACTTGGTAATTACATGGAAATTTAGAGGAACCTACGTGGAGGCATCACTAAGTTTGGAAATGCAAGTGGAAGTTAAATTTAGTCTCACCAACTTTGGATGGTGGTGGCAAGGAGAGATAGGTGGGAATATGCAAATTAATGGCATTAATTCACCTCGGTTTTGGTAAGCAAGTTGTCTTGGAAGGCATGCTGGTGGATTTGTTGGGGTTTTTTTGCTTTGCATGCTTCATGATTTTTCTCTGCATGGAGCTATCTAGTTTTTGAACCATAGTTTGATCTGCACTTAGTGGCTATTTTTGAATTCTCTGATCTATTTTTGGTTCGAGGAATGTATAAGAGGCATTGTGGAAAAATATTATTGTTGTTTGATCTTTCTTGGAGAAGAAGGGGTGTTGGAAACTCACTGGAAGTCTTCTTCGAATCAACAGAAGCACTATCAGGCATGATAGGCTCTACCCATTAAGATTTCTTGCTTTCTTCTAAATGATTCATTAAAACAACTCTGCTCACTGGATATATATATTTTTGCATGATGTATCTGGTTATTTACTTGCTTGTTTTCTTGAAATTTATGTGGGTTTTGGAATACGAATCCTTGGTTGTTAGATGGTAGTTCTTGTGAACTTTATCTGTACTAGTTCTTGGTGGTATTCAAATGAACTTGTTTTAATAGCTCTGTAGCTTGTATTCAAGTCTGGTGTTGTCTGAATGGGCACGTGTTGCCATATGTTTCATTTTGAACTATCATTAAGAACATTAGTTTGTTGAGCTTGAAGTAGAGTTCCTTGGTTGTTCTAAACTGGCATTGTTGTTTGTTTGGTTTTGTATCTCTATTTAAGTTTTGTGTTTTGGGAGTTGTAATAGAGCTCCATGGATGTTCTAAGCTTGTGTGAAGCTTCATGCTTTTTATGAGCTTTTTTTGGGGCCTTGTGATTTTGGACTAAATGGAACTTAGTATAGATCTGAACTCTTGGTTGAGCCTTGTATTTTGACATTGTACTTATATTTAGTTCTCATGCTGAACTGGTATTGAGTTGTGAGTTTTTCTCTATACTTTTACTCGAGCTAAGGTTTTATTCTTAATTATGGAACTATGAATACTAGACTCACATTGGAATGTTGTGTTGATAGAGTTAGTGTTAGAGTCTGGAAAAGTTCTGAACTTATGTTCGAAGTCATATTCGACATTGTACATGTATTTTAATTTTGTGTGTTTGATCTATGTGGGAGTTGATGTGTTTACTTGTTTCATGAGCTAGGTTTTGGTTGGTTTTGGTTTTGTAAAGCTTTAATCTCATTAATATAGTCTCTGAAGGGACCTTTGGAGTTTTGTATTGGTCGGATGTAGACCGAGTATCTTCTTTTCAAAACCTCCTTTGTCTTGCTTCTTATGTGAGAATTGTTGTATTACTTCTATCTTTTAGGCCACATGGTGTTCTTGAATATGACAAGGTGTGAGTTCAAAGTAAAACCTCTCCCTCTCTACCCTGAGTGAATCCATGTGTCGTGTAGGGAGCTTGGTTGTTTAATTCTCATGAATTAATGGACTGGAACTACAATCTATTTTGGGACAATCATATCGATTGAAGGTGTATGGAATGTATTATTTAATTCCTTTTTGTCTTTGATGTTGAGAAAATTCTTACCTGTCATAAGCTTATAATGGAACTCGAGGGGCTTGTGGTGATTCTACTCAGTCGAGTGGAGGAAGTTGGGGACAATACTTGTCTTGAAATGATTTGTTTAGTTCCCTACTCTCTTAGATATTTCATCTGATTCGTGGGTTTTAATTGAACAATGAATTTAAACCTATTTTCTATGTGTGTGTCATTTGAAGGGAATATGGTATCCCTATCCTGAATGCTTGGGAAATTCAGTCCCTGGGACCGTGAGTTTCATCGACCCTTGTCTATCTTGTATGGTTGCATATTTCTATTCCTTGTTGATTTCTTTGAATGGATCTCGGGTTTTAGATAGGGAAGTGAATCAGACCTCTTGAGGACAGTATGTTGTTTAGAGACAATACTGTGAATTTCATTTTGAGATTGAATTTGGATTTGAGCTTGGTGAATGAAAATAGGTAAGTAGTTGTAAGTTTTGTAAAGAATGTTGGTAATGTGCATCCTTTGATTGTGCATTCTGTTTGAGTTCTCTTTTGGGAACTAGCTAGAGAATTTCTAAGTTTGTATTTAATAAAGGATTTCATTTCATAGTATAAATGAAATGAAATATGGATTGGGTCCATTTTGGTTTGAGATCCTTTTATGTTGACTGTTTAAGTTCATTGATTGAACTTCTCGTTATTTGATTCTCTTCTAAGATGGAAATTTTCTAGTGGATTGGTTAAGAGATTTAATTGCCAAAGTATAGCTTGGATTTGTGGGCAGTCTGAGTTTCAGACCTTTGCATTATATCTACTAGTAGATAGAAGTTAGTAAGGCTTTCTTTTAGACTATTTTTAATCTACTTGGAATTGAATTGGGATTCTTGTTTTGTTGTAGCCTCTTTATTTATGGACTCCTTATTTTGTCATCTTTGGACTGAGGCAAGTGATGTGTGTTCTAAACCTGATTCTTTCCTTCAGAGAAATTGTGTTTGAGAAATAAATATGTATTGATTCTCTCCTTTGTCTATATGGAAAGATGAAGCATACTAATATGAGATATGTTGTAACTAACTCCTTTGCTGCTTGGAAAAGTTAAATGTGTTTTTCTATCCTTATGAATTTATGAAATAATGGAAGGACAAGACTTGTTGACTATTTAAAAGTAATTGATAAGATCAATTAAGTCTTGTGATATAATTCTGATGTTGCAGATTATAATATGCTCTTTTCTTAAAAGTAAATTCAGATTTTCTTAATTGTACTTCTTTCTAGATGTGATTACTTATGATTATTGTATGTTGTATATTAATTGTTTCATTAAAGTAAGAGTCGTTTAATGAAACAATTAGTGGAATGCACTTTACTTTAATGCTTAGTGCTTATCATGCTCAGTTCATTAAACTGACCCATGCTAGCAATTTTGTAGATGGACATCGTAAGTGATAAAGGAAGACAAGAACTTTCATGTTGTATTGGGCTTATTTAATTATGGATCTTATGTAAAGAGTTTCGGTTCATTCTTGATTTGTATTGAAAAAGAAAAGTTGTATTCTTTTTGGAATAAAGGTTGTTTGTTATACAACATGCCTGAAATACATAGTCTTGTAATGTATAGTTTTATAATGATGAATTGAAAGTTGAGATTTACTTGTATTGGTTGTGTAAATTATCTTGTATTTATGAAGAAGATGGAAAACCTATCTTGATGATATTTTTCATATCTGTTATATGCTTAATTGGATAAACTTGATCAGTTGGTTAAAGGGAAATAATTGGATTCCCTTATTAAGATGCAACTTGTTAAGTTGCATAAGATAACAATTTTATCTAAACAATTCTAACATAGTAATGGAATGTGTAATGAATATGTAGTAAAACTATAGAAATTGTGAAAGATAAGAAGGGTATGACAAACCCTAACACTTAAATCATGTAGAGGAAGATTCTTCCTCACTCAAAGAAATGTAATCTAAAGAATGGTGATATGATTGTTAATCGTTAGACTTCATTTCCTATAAAGTCTACTTCTAGTTGAACCTATTTGGTTGTTACACCTTCTTTGAATGGTTAAGTTACATTTAATGGGACTTTGATGTTGTTGTCCTATCCCTTGGATATCTATTTGTTAAGCCAAGTAAAACAAACCTAAAAAGCAATCATAAGTTAAGGAAGTTCTTTAATGACTAAATGAATCAAATTTAGAAAAGAACTTATGGAGTGTTGGATTAGGGTTTAGCAGGGTTGTTGTAATCGGTGTAATAATCCAAATTATAATGTATTAATAACCTCCTTGGAGTATGTACATCTTGATGAGGTAGTTTCTGTAGGATGTTGGCACATGCCAACTGCAGGACTATACCTTGAGAAGACAAGGGTCTTCTCGAGGATACAACATTGCAGTTGACATGTGGCAACACCCTTCTGCATTGATCATCTAGATCTACACACAAATAAGGACTTGAACTTAGTTTCTCTCTAGGTCAAGTTAGTGGCATGTTTAGGATAGGTAGTAGCTTTCAATGGCTCAGGGTACCTTGGCACATCCGGTTGACTTAGGTCAACCGAGTATGCCCATATACCCTAAGACATTGTGAGTGTCTTCCTATAATAAATTATGTTTCTAACTAGGGCTAGGGTTAAACCTTGGACAAGTGGACTGATGGTAGTTAGTAAAGACCATTCTAGATAATAAGAGTGAGGTGAAGGACGTATTCTGGAATGATGAGTATGTCATCTAGGAATAGTAACATGAACAATATGTTGAAAATATTTGGCCAAAGTATCAAGTTGTTGGTTGTGTTGTCCTATGTCACCTAGTTTAAAGCAACGTGATGTCAGATGAATATTGGTAACAAATATTTAGATAGGTTCTTTAAACAGATCACTCAAGTACTGGAATAGGGTAGGAGAACCAAGTATACGTAGTATACATAAAGTATTCTATACTTAAGTTAACATGAGAGACGGTAGTAACCGAGTCATGGAATGAGAGATCGGTATCATACCGAGTCATTACAATTGCATATGGTTATATTATGAGATTGATTGGCATGGAATGTGTGTTCTAAATGATGTTTTATTTAGAACAGAGAACATTATGTAAAAAAATTCCTTGTTTCTAAAGTCTTAAAATGGGAATGTTACATCTTGGTATCAGAGCTGAAGGTTGTAGCTCTTGGACCTATTGTGTCCATAATCTGATGAAACTTAAATTTTCTTGTAAACAAAAAATGGTTAGAACAAGAGGAAATGTTGCAAATAATCCCTCCACCTGAGGAAGGAGTAACAACTTCCCAAAAACTCGATGAGATCCTTGCTTCCCTGTTGGACACAAGAGATCATTTGGTCTGTACTTGAACAACAAGTAATGGGAAATGAGGAGGAAGAAGATGTTGATAACAATAATCAGCCACCTCCTGGGGACAATGCCAATGTAGGTGTTGATAATAACAATGTGAACATACATGTTCACCGAGAACAAAAAGGCTAGGCTGAAAGTTGAACTCACTAATGATATAAAAGGATAAGTCCACCCAAGTTTGATGGCACCACATTAGGAGATGGGGCTGAGAATTGGCTCAAGTGAAATGGAGAAATACTTTACAATAAGGAATTTCTCAAAAGAAACAAAGGCGATATGGGGAGCATATCAGCTTTCCCATGAGGCATCTTCATGGTGGGACAACCGTAAGGATGAGTTAAATATTGATGAAACTAATATCACATGGGATCAATTTAAAGGTTACTTTAGGCAACGTTGGCTACCGCAACTTTACTATGATAAGAAAATGACTGAATTCCAGAACTTAGCTCAAGGAAAGCTAACTATAACTAAGTATTGGGAATGGTTTACAAAACTCCTTAAGTATGTACCTTAGTACCAAACTGATGAGAAGTTTAGGATATGGAAAATTCATCATGGGATTGAATCCCATTATAGGAGGAGAGGTGGATGTTCACAACCCAACCATGATGGAAGGGGTTGTTGAAAAGGCCATAAGGCAAGAACAAAAATTAAAGGCAATTTCTGCTCATAAGGAGGAAGTAAGGAAGAAAATTCCCAACTCCTCTTCATCATCTCTTGCACCTAAGAAAGGACCATGGAAGAAATTTGGAATGAAAAGTAAGTTTTCATCTGATACTAATAAGAAAAGCAACAACAAACAAGTTTTTTGGTAATGCACGAAACAACTTTTCCAAGAACAATAATAATGGACAGAAGACCTATGGGGGCAGAATGATAACTCTAAGGTTGGAAATAAACCAAGCCTAGGAAGGGACCTGTAGGAGGCTATTATAACTATGGCAAAGATCATTATGCAAATCAATGCCCTTTGAAAAGGATGATCGTAATCAGCAACACAAGATACACGTTAGCAAAGACAAGACAAGCTAAGAAAATGCCATGCCTATAGAAGTTTGGGTAAGTTATTTGGTTTACCTATAACTATTATTTTTGATACTGGAGCTACTAAATGTTTTATTTCTAGTAAATTAGCATCAAAACTAAAAAGAAAAGCTGGAAACATGGATAAAACATGGATTGTATAGTATGGAAACAATGTTGTTCATATAGTTAGTATGTGTCTTTTTGGAGCAGTCCTTGATTTACCTAACTTTTCCACTGAAGTTGATCTTTATGTTGCACCTTTGGGGTCTTATGATGTAATCATAGGTGTTAATTGGTTAGCAGAACATAAGGCTAAAGTGGACTATTTTGAAAAACACATTAGTTGTTTAGATGACTGCAAAAAACAACAGAGATTTAGGGTGTGAAACGTGAGATTTCTATGTTAGAAAACTGTCACTATGCAACTTAAAAAGGCCAAAAATAAAGGTTGTACCTTATATGCAGTGAAAATTGTAGAAACAACTAAAGAAAAAATGATGTCATGGAATGATATCCATTGTTATGAGACTTCAGTGACGTATTTCTTGGAAGAATTTCTAGGTCTTCCACCCAAAAGGGAGTTTGATTTCACAATAGAGATCAAGCCTAGAACCGAACCGATTTCTAAAGCACCATATCGAATGACTACTATAGAATTAGTAGAGCTTAAGGCTCAAGTTGCAAGAAATTTTTTCTAAAGGTTTGATTAGACCAAGTGTTTCACCTTGGGGAGCACCTATATTTTTTGTGAAAAAGAAGGATGGAACACTTAGATTGTGCATTGATTACAAAATGTTAAACAAAGCAACAATCAAGAATAGATACCCACTCCCTAGGATTGATGATTTATTTGATCAAATGCGTGGAGCATCGGTATATTCTAAGATATATCTTTGATCTGGATATCATCAATTGTGGATTAAGGATGAAGACATTCATAAAACAACTTTTAAACAAGGTATGGACATTATGAGTTCATGGTTTTACCTTTTGGATTAACAAATGCACCTGTAACATTTATGAATTTAATGAATAATATCTTTCAAGAATACTTGGACAAATTTGTGCTCGTATTCTTGGATGACATTCTCATATATTCTAAAATTTTAGAGGAACACCATGAGCATTTGAAGATAGTTTTGGAAATATTAAGAAAGAGATGGTTATTTGGTAAGTTGTCTAAATGTTATTTCTATGACACAAAAGTACACTATTTGGGACATGTAATAAGTAAGAATGGAATTGTTGTAGATCCTTCAAAATTGTAGCTATAACGAGTGGTTACTAAATAATGTACATGAAGTTAGAAGCTTCATGGGACTTGTTGACTACTATAGAAAATTTGTAAAAGATTTCTCTAAGGTGGCTGCACCAATAAATTCCTTACAGAAGAAGGATAAAAAGTTTTTTTGGAATGAGAAATGTGAAATTGCATTCAAAAATTTGAAGGAATAGTTAACTTCAACACCTATTCAAAGTACTGAGATCCTAATGGATATTTTATGGTGGTTCGATGCATCTAGGTGAAGGTCTAAGAGGTATTTTTTAACAAAATGATCATTTCATAGCTTAAAAAGTAGAAAACTAAAGTTACATGAGTTGAATTATTCTCCACATGATTTAGAGCTTGATACCATTGTTCATGCATCATTGCAAGTTTCGAGGCATTACTCGCTTAGTAAACCTTTTGAATTGAAAATGATCATCTTGGGTTGAAGTATATATTCACTCAGCCAAATATTAATGCAAGACAAAGAAGGTGGTTAGATTTTTTGTCTCAATATGATTTTGACATCAGTTATATCAAGGGTATAGAAAATAGATTGGTTGATGCTCTAAGTCATAGGAAGCACATTTCTGCTCTTATAGCATTGAGAACTCAATTGAAGGATAAAGTAAAAAGTGTGATGGAATCTTATTCTTACTTTCAGCAAGTAAAGATAGTGCTTGCTACAAATCCTGAATGATTTGAGGTATAAAGGTTTTCACTTTGATAACGAAGGAATCTTATGATTTGAAAACAGAGTATATACCTTCGCTTAAATGATTTGAGAAAGAACCAAATTTTTTCCTGGTCCCTCGTCAGGGACCCTCTGCATTCTGGAACGTTGCAAAATCCCTTTCCGGGAAATCTAGTTCTCCGAACTTAGCCATTTTTTATCCTTTTTGGCTGGGCGCACCTTTTATCTATGTTACATAGAGTAAATATGCGCCCCCTTCATTTCCTTTGGCACCCTTTTGGTGTCGACACATGTTTTGGTGCACCTTCCCGTGATGCGCCATTCTTGCGTGCGCCAAGGCGCATGCACCTTCATGTTGACACATAAATTGTTGCGCCGTGTTTTGGTGCGCCAAAGGGCGCAAGGAATGGAGTGTTGATAGTCTTAAAATTGTGCCAAAGGCGCAAGTATCCCGTGTTGACATGCATTTATCCACGCCAAAGGGCACACCATTTTACGTGTCAACACATGTTTTGGTGCGCCTCTTAAAAAGTGGTTGGTGCATTTATTGCACCTTTGCCTATATATAGGCGCATCCGCCCTGTCACTTTCACCAGTCAGAAAACACGTGATAACTTTTTCCTCGCACCGTCAAGCACGCCTGTCATCCCTCGTGTGTCGCATTCGTGGACCCCGTTTCACCTCTCACATTCTATATATATTCGGGTAAGTGGTCCTCTTACTCTCATGTTTTTTTTTTTGATTGGTTTTATGGTAGGAGGATAATGGATTTGTGAAACCATGAAAACCCCTCTTGTTGATCCTTGTTTTTCCCTCCCAAGCTCTTCCTCCTCTTTCCAGATCTGCTGGTAAGGAGGGCTCTCCCAAAAAAATCACTGGATCTCTTGTTGTGCCCCCTTCACCATCCAAAAAACCCTGTAAAAGAGGCCTAAAAGATCATGCAAAACCATCAGTCAAAGAAAGAAAGAAAACTCTAAAAATCAGTTTCCAAAACTACATTTTTCCCCTTCGCGCATTCGCCATTCCCCCGCATAAAAATACAAATGCACAATAAGGCACTTTTTTGCTTGCAACACCAATAAGGCGCACCGTGAAATTCAATGTTACATTACAAACATTTGCATGAATGCGCACCCTACCCCCATGTGACACCAAGCATTACTTGCGCCAAGTATAAAACTACATAAATGGCGCAGGCGCATCCCCTCTTACAATGCAACACAATGTCATGCAAGCCTTCCCTGCGCCGCGCCAAGTTCCCCTTTTGCGCACATAAAGCCTATGTTACACACATCAACCCTGTGCCCTTCAGCACACCAAAGTTCCATGTAACATGAAAAATATATGCGCCATTGGCGCATCCTGTCCCCATGCAACATGAAAATTATCTGCGCCCAGTATAAAACACATATGAATGGCGCAGGCGCACTTCTGCTTACAATAACAAAAATGTCATGTGCAACATCCTTGCGCCCTGCGCCCTTTGGCGCTAATTTGTTCCTTGTAACACCCTTCTTCTGTGTGCCATACTATTAACCCTGCAGCCTGCAGTGTTCATGCGCCCTGCGCCCTGAGGCCTTAAAATTGCTAACTCCTCATTCTATTCTGTAATGCTTTAATGGAAGATCTAACAGCTAACATGGCTTTTCTGCGTTGGGTTTCACTTCTTCTTCTTCTTGCAGATCAGCAACTGAATTCAATCCACATATGTCTACATCAAGCAAGAGACCAACCAAGTCAAAGGGTAAAGCCAAGCTTACAGAGGAAGAGATGAAGTACAAGTACCAAAGGGTCAGAATGCCCGAGTCTCAGGCAGAATGTGACCTGGATATAAGAGACTCAGAGCTCGGTCACATCGATATGGAAGATTTCTGGGCCAGAACCAGAGGGTCACAGGGAGTCCCTGGATGGACAAACTAGTAGGTAGTGGCCTGCATTTTGCTGGGGGGATCCCCACAGTGCAGTGAACAATGAATTCATGATGGTAGTGGCCCACTGCTACAACAAAGACACGAGGTGTGTCCAAAATGAAAAGGGTGAAGTCATAATCAACCTGACTACCCGACACTTCGAAATCATGCTTGGCATCCCTCACCATCGGCATTTGTGGCCGTAAGCCAAGAAGACTGCACCAAGGCTTGGGAGGACAATGAAGACCAGTGCATGCAGCTAATGAATGAAGTGTATTTAAAGAACAAGAAGGTGGTAACCAGATGGCCACAAGTTATTCACCGAAGTGATTTCTCCGAGGAACTGAGTGATACTATCACATTCCTAAGTAGAGTATTTGGGCTTTTTGATGCCCATTACTTTCATAAATGGATGCTCAGGTACCTGGAGACCATGAGCAAGAACGTACCTGATCAACGCTTCGAGTGGGTGGAGATAATAAGCAGTACCATATCCGAGCAGCTCCAACAACTCACCACAATGGGGAGGTTCTACATGAACTCCTACGTAGTTTATGCTGCAGCCTCGGAAAGGGATTATCCAGCATTGAGCCGATGTGGGGTTTGGCCCCAAGTGAGAATATATGAGTACTACCCAGAGCTCAAGCGGAGAAACATCTCATAGTTCACCAAAATCAACGATGCCTTTTTCTACGGCATCGTCTACCTATTGAGGCCCAACATGACTCACATGGTCGAATGACCAAGAGCATTGTCACAAAGAACAGAGAAGTGGGGGCCTTATTCACACAATTTCCCACCTTCACCTATCTCAGGCAGCTAACTTCCTGGGTGAGCCCACCAAATTGCCGAGATATGCCGGCCCCAAGTTGATCCTGTTAGAGCTATCCAGACAGCTCGTAACATATCATGAGAAGTGCTTGAAGAGGAAGAAGGGTGGAACTCCTTTCCCCTCACAAAGTGGGTAGATACACCTGCGTTTCTCATCACAAAGCCCGGGAAATGTTTGCCGAGCTAGAACTGCTCAATCTGAAGCACAACTTCCCAGCGAGGCCCACTTTTGATCCAAGGAATTGCCTTCCCAAGGAAAAACTCGATCCTATCCACCTTCCACAGATCGAGGACATTTATATCGACCTGTATCATGAGGTCGAGCTCAGAAGAAAGGACCATTCTCACCTGGCCCTGGCAGAGATCATTCAGTATGGCGTGGCCATTGTCCCAAAAGGTTATCAAACTACCGATCAAGAAGTTGATCAGGTATATCTTGACACGGATGGGGACAACGGCCGCATTTACTCGCAATCGATGTAACCAAAGCACCCTGCACCATCAAGAAAGGGTCAAAGAAACATCATGGATGAACAAAACACTGGTGCAGATGAATGGCCTCATCTACCTCGGGGTAGATTTCACTACATCTCCATTGGGCAACGCACCATCCAGGCCAAAACATCTACCAAAAGTAAAAGGCAAGGATAAAGAGGGTGAATCAAGCTCCACTCGAGAAGAGGCTCCTGAGAGTCCCCCTTCCGCCGCACAAGAACAAGGTTGTGAGCCTGTTATCTCCAGAGAAAGAAGCGGCCGAAGATGTTCCGATGGGCACATCCACTCAGGATGTTGCCACTACTACAACTACTGAGGTCCCTTCTATCCCTTCTCCCTCTCCTCCTTCTCCTCCTCGTGTGACCCAAGTGACCATTCCTTTGGTCGTATCCTCTCCCCCATCTTCTACTATTCCCCCTCCTCGTCATCCATCTTCTCTCTCTCTCGGAGCTGTCCCCCACCATTTCTTCTCTCATCTCTCAGCTCCCTTCCATTTCCCATGTCTTCCTCCCCGCAAAGATCCCTTCCCCCTTGAGTACTTTCTGGCCTCTCATTCAATGCCGCCACCAAGTGTCTCAACGCACTTTCCCTCCACTACTGCAGCTGCCCCCTCTTCTACTTCTGGTCCCACTCCCATAAGTCCAAGCATGGATCTCTCAAAGACTCGAGCCAAAAAAAGAGGAAAGTTCTATCACACCGATGGACTTCTCCGTCATCCCATCAAAGGGGGCAAGAAGCAAAAGCCTATAACCCGCTTCTCTCAGAGTGCATCAGAGAGAGAGTAATGGAGATCGCATATCCCAATCCTTTAAAGGATAAAAAGGATCTGTCTCGACAGATTATACAGTGACCCAAGTCACGATGGGAACATCTTCTAAAGCCTTCAAGGAGAGGCCCTATCTGCAGTGGATGCCCTTTGCAAGAAACTTCAGGAAGCAAAGGAAGAAAAGAGGCTATTAAAGGAGCAAAATAAACATCTTCTCCACGCCTTGCAGAAAATGGGCAGTGCACCTCCTACAACTGCCACCGAAACTCCTGAGCCCCTGAGCCAGGATAAGATAAATGAATACGCCAAAATCGGTGAGCAAGGTATGGCAGTATCCACCTGGAGAGACCAAATCCTCAAGGAAAGTGAGGGAGTAATCATCAAGTTCACCGAGTTGTATCAGAACATCAATCAGGCGAACAAGGCACTCCAGGTGATTGGGACCCATCTCCGAAGAGTTGGACCATGCTAGGTCTGCAAGCATGAGACCTTCCAGAAAATGCTCGACTGTTCAGTCAAAGATCTGGTCAAGTTCGGCATCTTCAATCACCCCAGAGCCCCAACAAAATCCTTTCTACTTTGGACTACTGGGTCGATCAGTTGGAGTTTGTCCTCGAAAAGATAGATAAAGTCAAAGAGGAAGCCTTGGAGGCTATGCACCAGATGGAGCAAATCATCCTGAGAATGTCCCTAGGCTTGCTCACTCCTTCTTTCACCCTGAGGAAGGTAGACCAAACTATTCGGATCTTTAAGGAGATCGCTCTCGCAAGGGTTAGGGCCAAGCCACTTTTCGACACCGAATGCATCAACAACCTTCCGCCCGTCGTGACTTTATAGGGTTCCTGATAGAGGCGGGAAATGAATATGCCAAGCTCCCAGAAAGGCTCGTGGATGAACGTGAAACTTGTGAAGTTATCAGCGATCGCCACAAGGATCCTGCTCAGATCAACTTCAGCCCATGATCAGCAAGTTCATGGAATATCGGGCCCAGTTTAACATCACTTCTCCCGAGCAACAACAGAAGCAAGACACTCCCTTTCGGCCACGAGACGATGATGAATAGTCTCCTTCCTCTCGATCTTCTTTTTGTAAATATCTAAGAGTATGTTGGCACAAATGATGACATCATCCATGTTGCACCATGGGATGATGTCATCCACCAAGTTGCCAAAAGTCAACAGTTGACTTTTAGATATTTTGTAGATACTTTGTAATTAGTCGTTGGTTTTTTTTGCCTTCTTTCTTCTCTTCTTCTATATATACTTGAATACTTGTTGTATTCAAGGGTGGATACTTTTCAGATGAAAAATAGAAGTAAGAAGAAAAGACTTTGAGCTTTTTGTAACAGAAGGAAATATTAATACAATATTTAGACTTTGTGCTGAATACCTGTGTTATACATCAGAGCTTTCTTATGTTAGATCTGTATGTTTGTTCTGTTGAATCTACTTCTACTTTATTGTCATTTATTCATCAGTATTGCTTTGTTCATCTATGTGAGTAAGTTCGGCTCTATTTACTACCAACCCAAAACATAGACCCTCTGACCTTTCTACTTTGGAATTCATTTCTTTTCTCCCTTCAGATCTTTCCTATCTCCCCACCTCGTTTCTTTCCCTTCTTCTATAGTTGGAAATACCTCTACTGGGATGAGATCCCAACCCCGAAGGTAGAATATTGTGAGACTTGCATGATTCCTGCTGGTAGAATAGCAATAAACCAGTTTCACTTTTCTGACTCAAAGAGGGGCTATGCCCTGCACACTGTTGGCTCATCTATCCATAGATCTGTCCACCCGATAGATTTTTGGACCAACAGTTTTTGGTGACTCTACTGGGGATCGAACAGATCTAATAGATCTATGATAGTGGTATGTTAGAAAATCAATAAAAATCAAAAAAAATCACTGTTTGCAAATTTTAACTTTTGTCTAAAATCCAAAATTTTTGCAAAAGTGACCCAAACTGAAAATTTTCTTCAGAGGTCCATAGATCTGGGCTAGTTAGAGATCTTTAGTTTCTGAGTTTTTACAAAAATCGTATTTTTCCGTAGATCTGAAGTTTTTGACAGTTTACCAAAATTTTCAAACTCTTTAAAAAGTCAACTCTAGATCTGAAAATCAGCTTACTAAGTTTTACCATCATTTTATCCTTGTTAATCAGACATTAAAACCGCAATCGGTTGTTAAAAGAGGGATAAAATTAAATATTTAGAAAAGTACATGCTGCTGATTTTTGTCAAAAATTCAAAAAATCAGCAAGTACAACCAAAAAGAGTTTTTAGGATTTGCTCCAAAATATTGCAGATCTGGAAGGTACACTGGCAGGTGAACCATTTACTCGTAGTAGAGAGCTCATGGAGAAGTTGATCCTACTTTCGATCTGCTTCAAAGGCACAACTTCAGTGTTACACCAAGCACGCTTCTCATCGCTAAGTTCAGCTAACCGGTCATCCAGGAGTGTCTCACCTCCACAAAGGAAGCATCTCTCACAAGGTGCATCCACATCACTTTACAGTGCTTTGTTGCTCAAGCTGGGACCATCCTCCCAGCACGTGTTCTCTTTCCAGCTGTTCAAATGGCAAGTGCCATGGGGAAATGCTATGGGCCCTTTGGCTTTACCACATCCTGTTCACGCGCTCCCACATGGAAATCGAAAGAATTTTCCTAAATTTGATGGGAGCGGGAACCAAAGCACAGATTCACACATATCCGCATTCATCATGTCATGCAGTATCCTGGATGTGACCCATGAAGATGTGTCAGTTCACCTCTTTCTGGAAACCTTGCAAGGACCAGTAGTGGAATGGTTTCAGCATTTTTGCCGGCCGGATCTATTACTAGTTGGGCCACCTTACTGACTGCATTTGAAGAAAGGTATAAGCCTTCCGAGGACGCATTTGCATTGCTATCAAAGATCACTCACCTAAAGAAGGAGGTCAATGAAACCATGCGTGATTTCATCACCCATTTCAACTCACTAATCAATCGAGTTCCACCTACCATGCTGCCAACGCCAGAAAATCAGAAGTGTTTCTTCGTGAACGCCATGAGCTCAAAAGTAAGTTTCTTACTCTTGCAAGAACAAGTCACTACTCTGGTTCTCGCCAAGCTGCTGCCATACGGATTGAAGACAACTTGCTAATATCTAGTGAATTAAAACGAGAGCCATCCAAGCTGAAAGTTTCAGCTCCTTCTCCCGCCACTTCATCCGATCCTAGCATTCCAAAAGATGGCAAATGACCTGCTCGCATTAAAAAAGTAGCTAGCTCAGGCTTCTCCTGCAGCACTTCATACCGGGATATTCCATGGAGGAGCTTTACTTCTAACAACATCTCACAAAGGCCCCGCCTACCCGCAGCTACTCCACATGGTGGGCTTGAAGCCCCTCCGATCAATGCTTTAGCTGAAATCGAAGAAGAGGAGCAAAATTATGAAGAACCTTCATCGCCAGGTGAAGATGATCAAGATGTCGGTGAACCGACTGGTGACTCTACTATCGGGTATATGGAATTTGATGAGGAAGAATCTGATGAAGAGGAGGGTACCCAAGGATATGCAAGTGGACAATCATATGTTGTTTTTACCCGCTCGCAAGGAAAAGAAAAAAGTTGGCTGCCAAGACATGCGTAAAGAAGAAGGCCGTGTCAAACACGCTCCAACCATCGCTAAAAGAGGTAGTCCCCTTCCTGCTCAACCTGTTATTAAGTCTTTTTCAAAGAAATATTTTTCCCCTTTTCTCCCCTCCGAATCAGCCCTCTCATATTCCTATCAAGACCAGTAATCCTACCCTACCATGCGAAATGAGGGACTCATTCCTTCATCAACGCAACCCTTGGCCGCATTTGACATAATTGATCATGCTAAAAAGACCAAAATCTAGATGTCTGAAGCTGAATATCTTCAGTCAAATCCCGAAGCAGCTTGTAAGGTTGACCGAATACATCCAAAGTCAGGCTGTCATAACTACTCAGGTTTCCCCAAAAGGAATCCTTTCTACTCCTCCTCCATCTCGCATAAATGTTGCCTCAACATCTACATCAGGCAAGATAGAACCTTTCTATCTCTCCCTCCTAATCAATGGCCACAAACTAAGCAACTGCATAATTGATTCTGGGGCTTCCGATAATGTCATGCCAGCAAAAGTCACCCATGCCCTGGGCCTCACCCTTACCAAGCCTTTTGGCAGATGTTATTCTTGGAAACCAAACAAGTTCCATTGATTGGTCAAATCAAAGACGCGCAATTTGCATTTGCAGCTGTTCCAGAGAAAAAGAGTAAAGATGACCGTCCTTGTTGCCGATATTCCAGCAAAGCATATGGAATTCTACTAGGAAGGAGCTTTTGCAAGTGAAGTTGGTGGGGAGATTCATATGGATCTGGTCTAAGGCTAGAATCCCCATCAAAGGTATAATGCAAACATTGGAGCCGAATCACAAAAGAAGTACTGGTTACTAACTCCGATGACCCCAAAGCCCAAATTCTCTTCGAATCATCAGGGATGGGAAACTATTTCTTGTCTACCGAGTCTGACAAAATGGATGTCCTCATCCAAGCAGAGGATCTTAACAAGATCTAGACTTTGCAGTTTGATGGCAGCTACGTGACTAGTGGGTGCGGCGCTGGAGCCGTGCTAATATCTCCCGAAGAGGAGATTATTCCTCTCTCTTTCAAGTTGCAATTTTTCAACACGAATAATACTATTGAGTATGAATCTTTGCTACTTGGCATGCAAGCCGCAAAGGAAAGAGGAATCAAGAATCTAAAAGTACAAGGTGATGCAGAGCTGGTCGTAAATCAAGTTAAAAGGATATACCAAGTGAAGAATGAAAGGCTCAGACATTACCGCAACGCGGTATGGGACAACATCGAGGAGTTTGATGCTTTTTCAATAAAATCCATCCTAAGAGCTCAGAATGACATGGCCGACTCATTAGCCATCTCAGCATCCCTCATGCTCCCTCACCCAGGTTTGAAAATAGACAAATATACCATTGAGGTGGTTTTCCACCCAAGCGTGCTGACAATTCTCAACACTGGAAGGTATTCAACGATGACAATCAACTCATTGCCTTTCTTGAAAAGTGGAAAATTTTAGTGAGCTTCATTTTGAAGGATCCACTTCCACATGCCGTGAGTCTGTTATTGATCAGAATGGGGAATCAAGGAAATGATGGCATATGTCAGCTCAAAGGAAATAAAATCCCAAAAGGCCTGGTTTCCCTAGAGTGGTTGTTCGACAGGCATGATCATTTTGTCAAAAAGAAAAGGTGAGATGATCCTAACTCCTCCCTGAAACCGAACCGGTCAATTTAGGTTCGGTAGAACATCCGCAGTTTGTGAACATTGGAAAATGTTGCACACCAAGAGAAGTGGAAATTTGTCAAGTTGCTGAAGAAATACATGGATGTATTGGCATGGTCCTATGCCGATCTAAAGTCTTTCAAGCCAAAGGACATCCAACATGACATCCCGTTGAAAGAGGATGTCAAACCCTTTCGCCAGAAACAGAGACACTACAATCCTAAGATCTCAGGTACTATCCAGGCTGAAATTCAAAAAATGCTGGATGCACGGATCATTTTTCCTATCCATCACAGTACTGGGTGGCAAACATTGTGCCAGTACGTAAGAAGAATGGTGAGATACGCATCTGCGTAGATTTTCGCAACCTGAATCAAGCATCCTAAAGGACAACTACCCACTTCCCATAATGGATCAGGTCTTGCAAGCAGTGACTGGATCAGAAATGTTGTCCATGCTTGATGGTTTTTCTGGCTACAATCAGATTGAAGTCTCACCCGAAGACCAATTCAAAACAACATTCACTACCCCTTGGGGTACATTCACTTACAACAGGATGCCTTTTGGTCTAACCAATGCCGGTGCCACTTTTCAGGGCAATGGACTTTGCATTCAAAGGAATGATGGGAAAAGTCATCGTAGTTTACTTGGATGACTTAACTGTGTTCTCTAAACAAGTGAAATGATCATTGTGATCATTTGGAGCAAGTATTGATTAGATGCCGAGAGCATGGGATCTCCCTGAATCCAAAAAAGTCTATTTTTGGAGTCACAGAAGGAAAGTTACTGGGACACATTGTAAGCAAGGAAGGGACGAAGATAGATGCCGAAAGGGTTAAGGCTATTCAGAGCCTTACTTTACCTACAAGCAAGACCGGCGTTCACTCTTTTTTCGGAAAGGTGAACTTTCTCAGGCGCTTTGTTCCCGACTTTGCTGAAAAGACTCGCCACATATCAAACATGATGAAAGGATCACCAACTTTCCGGTGGAGCGAAGAAGGAAAGAAGTCATTCGAAGATATAAAAGCCTCCGTCGCTCACGCACCAGTCCTGGTATGTCCCGATTTCTCCAAGGATTTTATCATGTATAGCTATGCATCCGAGCATACCGTGTCAGCCATCTTAATGCAAAAGAATTTTGAGGATGTTGAATCCCCGATTGCGTTTATGAGCTCTCCTCTCAAGCCTCACGAATTAAAGATGTCCCAGTTGGAAAAGCATGCCTTCACCATGGTCAAAGTAGTTAAGAACTTCAGGTATTACATTCTAAATTCTCATACAACGGTAGTCCTAGTCCCTGACACGACAGTCAAGTCCATCTTAACTCAACAGGAGTTAGGGAGTTTGTGAGGAAATTGGATTGCAAAAGTCCAAGAGTATGATCTAGATATAAAACCAACCAAGCTGGTAAGGGTAAGGGCCTATGTCAGCTTATGGCTGAAAACCAAGGTTCAGAAGACCCTGACGGAAAAGATGATTGCACCAATGGAGCACAAAGCCAGCTGGAGAAAGCCGATTCACTACCCATGGTTCTATTTGTCGCAACCAGCGACGAGTGGTATTCTCGATATTGCTTTCTTTCTCACTTATGGTGAATGCCCAGCTCATCTAACTACAAAGGAGAAGCATGCTATAAAGCTCAGAGCAGCCAGATATGTCATCTGGGATGACGGTTTATACAAACGTGGAATAGATGGCATCTTCTTGATGTGTTGACAAGCCACAACAGGTAAAGTTACTTGAGAGTTTTCATGATTCAGCCTGTGGTGGCCATTTCTCCTCTTCCGTGATGGCACACAAGATCATCCGGGCTAGGTACTATTGGCCAACGCTTTTCCAAGATACAGCCACTGGGTAGCAAAGTGTGAGCCTTGCCAGCAATTTGTTGGTAAGCCAAAATTGGCTGCTTTTCCCCTCAGGCCGGTCATCATTGATGAACCATTCAAGCAGTGGGGAATCGATTTTATCGGTGCACTCAATCCCCAATCGAGTGCCGACATAGTTATGTCCTGACAGCAACAGATTACTTCATGAAATGGGTGGAGGCCATACCTATCAAGCATGCCACTTCCGAGGTTGTTTGTAGTTTCATCAAAGAAAATATCATTGTCAGGTTTGGTGTTCCAAACAAGATTGTTGCTGATAATGCTTCCAACTTCTCTTCATGGGAAGTTATTAGTTTTTGCTATGAATATGGGATAACCTTGGCTCACGCCTCAGATTATTACCCCCAAGGAAATGGTCAGGCAGAATCCAGTAATAAAAACTTAGTGACCATCATACGGAAGCTAGTTGATGAGAATCAGCGAATGTGGCACAAGTCATTATACGACGCTTTTGGGGGACCGCATTACTCCCAAGAGGTCTCTCGGCATGTCACCTTTTCAAGTGTTATATGGAACCGACGCCGAGCTTCCCATTTCTGTGGAACTCCCTGCTCTGCGCTTGGCACGAGCAATCGAAGATGAGACTTTCCAAAATTCTCTTGAAAAGAGGATCATGTATCTAGCAGAGCTCAAAGAAAAGAGAGTAAGAGTGGTCGACAGGATCACCGAACATCAGAATCAGGTCAAGAGACTGTTCGATAAAAAAGCTAAGCAAAGAGAGTTCCAGTGGGAGACCTCATCCTTTTGTGGGACAAACGGAGAGAGCCAAAGGGCATGCATGGGAAATTTGATTCTCTATGGAGAGGGCCTTTCAAGATCAAACAACTCAATGGAGAAAATAGCTTCTATCTCTCGTATCTGGATGGAACTGATCTCCCGCTTCCCTATATGGGGCAAACACCTCAAAATATTCAGGAAGTAGAGCTTGCTCTCTTCTTTGTACAGTTTTTTTTTTGTTGTGTGTTTCTTTTGTTGTGTTTTCTTTTGTGTTTTCTTTTGTCATCACCCTTGTTTTTGACTCTCTAACCCAATGGATAGGCACATGTTGATCTGGGGTTCTCTACCCTTGAGTCTCGCTCAAAGATAGTCCCCAGAAAGAGCCAGCTGTTATCCTGTAAAATTGACGAGGGAAATTTTATAGGTAACCATACCAAATTTTGTCCTGGTCCCTCGTCATGGACCCCTCTGCATTCGAACGTTGCAAAATCCCTTTTCGGAAATCTAGTTTTCGAACTTAGCCATTTTTGATCCCTTTTTGGTGGCCGGGCGCACCTTTTATCTATGTTACATAGAGTAAATCTGCGCCCTTCATTTCCTTTGGCGCACCTTTGAGGTGTCGACACATGTTTTGGTGTGCCTTCCCGTGATGTGCCATTCTTGCATGTGCCAAGGCGCATGTGCGCCTTCATGTTGACACATTAATTGTTGCGCCGTGTTTTGGTGTGCCAAAGGGCGCAAGGAATGAATGGAGTGTTGATAGTCTTAAAATTGTGCCAAAGGCGCAAGTATCTCTGTGTTGACACACATTTATCCGCGCCAAAGGGTGCACCATTTTACGTGTCGACACATGTTTTGATGTGCCTCTTAAAAAAGTGGTTGGCACATTTATTGCACCTTTGCCTATATATAGCGCATCATCCACCCCGTCACTTTCACCAATCGTAAAAACACGTGATAACTTTTTCTCTCGCACCGCACCTGTCAAGACACGCCCTCATCCTCGTGTCGCATTCGTGGACCCCGCTTTCACCTCTCACATTCTATATATATTCCGGGTAAGTGGTCCTCTTACTTCATGTTACTATGTTTTAGTTTTGTTGTTGGTTGTTTTTTTGTGTGGTAGGATAGATGGATTTGAAACCATGAAACCCCCCCCTTTTGCTGATTCTCTCTGTTTTCCTCCCCAAGCTCTTCCTCTCTTTCCAGATCTCGCTGGTAAGGAGGGCTCGCCTCGAAAAAAATCACTGGATCTCTCTTGTGTGCCCCTTCACCATCCAAAAAACCCTGTAAAAAGAGGCCTAAAAAAGATCAAACCTCATCAAAGAAAGAGAAAAACTAAAAGTTCAGTTTAAAACTATTTTTTTCCTTCGCGCATTCGCCACCCTCGCTACATAAAATAAAATACAGCCACGCCTAAGGTGCACTTTTCTTGAAAGCTTGCAACACCCAATAACCCCGCGCCTTTGGCACAACATGTTACATTAAAAAATATTTGCGCATTGGGCACACCCCGCCCATACGCAACACCACATTACTTGCGCCAAGTATAAAACTACGTAAAAATGGCAGCAGCGCATCCCCTCTTACAGCAACACAATGTCATGCAAACCTTCCCTGCGCCGCGCCAAGTTCCCCTTTTGCACATAAAGCCTATGTTACACACATCAACCCCGCACCTTCGGCACACCAAAGTTCCATGTAACATGAAAATATATGCGCCATTGGCGCATCCTGTCCCCATGCAACATGAAAATTATCTGCGCCCAACATAAAACACATATGAATGGCGCAGGCGCACTTCTACTTACAATAACAAAATGTCATGTGCAGCATTCATGCGCCCTGCGCCCTTTGGCGCTAATTTGTTCCTTGTAACACCCTTCTTTTGTGTGCCATACTATTAACCCTGCAGCCTGCAGCAAGTGTTCATGCGCCCGCCGCCCGAGGCCTTAAAATTGCTAACTCCTCATTCTATCAATGCTTTAATGGAAGATCTGACAGCTAACATGGCTTTTCTGCGTTGGGTTTCGCTTCTTCTTCTTGCAGATCAGCAATTGAATTCAAGATCCACATATGTCTACATCAAGCAAGAGACCAACCAAGTCAAAGGGTAAAGCCAAGCTTACAGAGGAAGAGATGAAGTACAAGTACCAAAGGGTCAGAATGCCCGAGTCTCAGGCAGAATGTGACCTGGATATAAGAGACTCTGAGCTCGGTCACATCGATATGGAAGATTTTTGGGCCAGAACCAGGAGGGTCACAGGGAGTCCCTGGATGGACAAACTAGTAGGTAGTGGCCTGCATTTTGCTGGGGGGATCCCCGTCAGTGCAGTGAACAATGAATTCATGATGGTAGTGGCCCGCTGCTACAACAAAGACACGAGGTGTGTCCAAAATGAAAAGGGTGAAGTCATGATCAACCTGACCACCCGACACTTTGAAATCATGCTTGGCATCCCTCACCACCGGCATTTCGTGGCCGTAAGCCAAGAAGACTGCACCAAGGCTTGGGAGGACAATGAAGACCAGTGCATGCAGCTAATGAATGAAGTGTATTTAAAGAACAAGAAGGTGGTAACAGATGGCCACAAGTTATTCACCGAAGTGATTTCTCCGAGGAACTGAGTGATACTATCACATTCCTAAGTAGAGTATTTGGGCTTTCTGACGCCCATTACTTTCATAAATGGATGCTCAGGTACCTGGAGACCATGAACAAGAACGTACCTGATCAACGCTTCGAGTGGGTGGAGATAATAAGTAGCACCATATCCGAGCAGCTCCAACAACTCACCACAATGGGGAGGTTCTACATGAACTCCTACGTAGTTTATGCTGCAGCCTCGGAAAGGGATTATCCAGCATTGAGCCGATGGGGTTTGGCCCCAAGTGAGAATATATGAGTACTACCCAGAGCTGAAGCTCGAGAACAACATCTCTCAGTTCACCAAAATCAACGATGCCTTTTTCTACGGCATCGTCTACCTATTGAGGCCCAACATGACTCATGGTCGAATGACCAAGAGCATTGTCAGCAAGCAACGGAGAAGTGGGGGCCTTATTCACACAATTTCCCACCTTCACCTATCTCAGGGCAGCTAACTTCCTGGGTGAGCCCACCAAATTGCCGAGATATGCCGGCCCCAAGTTGATCCTGTTAGAGCTATCCAGACATAGCTCGTAACATATCATGAGAAGTGCTTGAAAGAGGAAGAAGGGTGGAACTCCTTTCCCCCTCACAGTGGGCAGATACACCTGTGTTTCTCATCACAAAGCCCGGGAAATGGTTCAGCGAGCTAGAACTACTCAATCTGAAGCACAACTTCCTAATGAGGCCCACTTTTGATCCAAGGAATTGCCTTCCCAAGGAAAAACTCGATCCTATCCACCTTCCGCAGATCGAGGACATTTATATCGACTGTATCATGAGGTCGAGCTTAGAAGAAAGGACCATTCTCACCTGGCCCTGGCAGAGATCATTCAGTATGGCGTGGCCATTGTCCCAAAAGGTTATCAAACTACCGATCAAGAAGTTGATCAGGTATATCTTGACATGGATGGGGACAACTGGCCATTTACTGCAATCGACAGAACCAAAGCACCCTGCACTCATCAAGAAAGGGTCAAAGAAACTCTGCGATGGACATAACACTGGTGCAGGATGAATGGCCTCATCTACCTGGGGTAGATTTCACTACATCTCCATTGGGCAATGCACCTGCCAAAGCCAAAACATCTGCCAAAAGTAAAAGGCAAGGATAAAGAGGGTGAATCAAGCTCCGCTCGAGAAGAGGCTCCTGAGAGTCCCCTTCCGCCGCACAAAAATAAGTCAGTAAGCTCTCGTTATCTCCCAGAGAAAGAAGTGGCCGAAGATGTTCCGATGGGCACATCCACTCAGGATGTTGCCACTACTACAACTACTGAGGTCCCTTCTATCCCTTCTCCCTCTCCTCCTTCTCCTCCTCGTGTGACCCAAGTGACCATTCCTTTGGTCGTATCCTCTCCCCCATCTTCTACTATTCCTCCTCCTCGTCATCCATCTTCTCTTCTCTCGCGGAGCTGTCCCCCACCATTTCTTCTCTCATCTCTCAGCTCCCTTCCATACCCTCCCTCATCTCTCCTCCCCGCAGTGATCCCTTCCCCCTTGAGTACTTCTCGGCCTCTCATTCAATGCCGCCACCAAGTGTCTCAACGCACTTTCCCTCCACTACTGCAGCTGCCCCCTCTTCCACTTCTGGTCCCACTCCCATAAGTCCAAAGATGGATCTCTCAGCATCTGAGCCAACAAAAGAGGAAAGTTCCTATCACACCGATGGACTTCTCCATCATCCCATCAAAGGGGGCAAGAAGCAAAAGCCTATAACCCGCTTCTCTCAGAGTGCATCAGGAGAGAGAGTAATGGAGATAGCGTATCCCAATCCTTTAAAGGATAAAAAGGATCTGTCTCTCGACAGATTATACAGTGACCCAAGTCACGATGGGAACATCTTCAGAAAGCCTTCAAGGAGAGGCCCTATCTGCAAGTGGATGCCCTTTGCAAGAAACTTCAGGAAGCAAAGGAAGAAAAGAGGCTATTAAAGGAGCAAAATAAACATCTTCTCCACGCCTTGCAGAAAATGGGCAGTGCACCTCCTACAATTGCCACCGAAACTCCTGAGCCCCTGAGCCAGGATAAGATAAATGAATACGCCAAAATGGTGAGCAAGGTATGGCAGTATCCACCTGGAGAGACCAAATCCTCAAGGAAAGTGAGGGAGTAATCATCAAGTTCACCAAGTTGTATCAGAACATCAATCAGGTGAACAAGGCACTCCAGGTGATTGCGGGACCCATCTCCGAAGAGTTGGACCATGCTAGGCTGCATAACATGAGACCTTCCAGAAAATGCTCGACTATTCAGTCAAAGATCTGGTCAAGTTTGGCATCTTCAATCACCCCAGAGCGCCCAACAAAATCCTTTCTACTTTGGACTACCAGGTCGATCAGTTGGAGTTTGTCCTCGAAAAGATAGATAAAGTCAAAGAGGAAGCCTTGGAGGCTATGCACTGATGGAGAAAATCATCTCCTGAGAATGTCCCTAGGCTTGCTCACTCCTTCTTTCACCCTGAGGAAGGTAGACCAAACTATTCGGATCTTTAAGGAGATCATCTCGCAAGGGTTAGGGCCAGAAGCCACTTTCGACACCGAATGCATCAACAACCTTCTGGCCTGTCGTGACTTTATAGGGTTCCTGATAGAGGTGGGAAATGAATATGCCAAGCTCCCAGAAAGGCTCGTGGATGAACGTGAAACTTGTGAAGTTATCAGCGATCGCCACAAGGATCCTGCTCAAGATCAACTTCAGCCCATGATCAGCAAGTTCATGGAATATCGGGCCCAGTTTAACATCACTTCTCCCGAGCAACAGCAGAAGCAAGACACTCCCTTTCGGCCGTGAGACGATGATGAATAGTCTCCTTCTCGATCTTTTTTTGTAAATATCTAAGAGTATGTTGGCATAAATGATGACATCATCCATGTTGCACCATGGGATGATGTCATCCACCAAGTTGCCAAAAGTCAACAGTTGACTTTTAGATATTTTGTAGATATTTTGTAATTAGTGGTTGGTTTGTTTTTGCCTTCTTTCTTCTCTTCTTCTATATATACTTGAATACTTGTTGTATTCAGGGGTGGATACTTTTCAGATGAAAAATAGAAGTAAGAAGAAAAGACTTTGAGCTTTTTGTAACAAAAGGAAATATTAATACAATATTTAGACTTTGTGCTGAATACCTGTGTTATACATCAGAGCTTTCTTATGTTAGATCTGTATGTTTGTTCTGTTGAATCTACTTCTACTTTATTGTCATTTATTCATCAGTATTGCTTTGTTTGCATCTATGTGAGTAAGTTCGGCTCTGTTTACTACCAACCCAAAACATAGACCCTCTGACCTTTCTGCTTTGGAATTCATTTCTTTTCTCCCTTCAGATCTTTCCTATCTCCCCACCTCGTTTCTTTCCCTTCTTCTATAGTTGGAAATACCTCTACTGGGATGAGATCCCACCATTTTATGAAGAAAGTGAAACTTTGGAAAACCTGGATGATATGAAAACTACTTTTCCATATTTATTTGATCAGAATTGACTTTGAGGGTTGAATTTTTTTGTGATTTTATCTTTATATGTCAATAAGTCTGCCGATATGGATGACAACTATTAATTTATGAATAAGCAACTTTGTAAATGTTGATTTCTGGAACTTAAAATTTAGATATTGTTGCAAACTTATGTTATGAAAGTGAATAAATTGATTATTCAGAATGCAATGATTAAAATGAGATAATCATTGGGACGATGATTCTTTTTAGGAGGGAAGTATGTAACACCTTGTCAAAATGTTATATTCCTCTTTTGCATTGCAAGCGTTGACATGTGATTTTTAGGACAAATGTATGCTTCGTGGTTGTTGAAAAATCATGCTTGCCATGGATAAATCATTTCTGCTCTTTTATTGTAGGGCTGATATGTTGTTGCTTGCAATAATCTATTTCACTTCTTATGAGTAAGTTGTAATCTGGTCAGAATGGTTGCAAACTTATCCTTTGCAATTGGACTCATCCTTGGATCAATTCCATTAATCCAAGGTATGTTTTAAATCTTCTTATCTAAACTAAATGAAAACTGACATTCATTGTTTAAGAGACTTAACGGACTGAACTTGTGTTTGTTGCAAATTATTTATCATCTTGAAAGACTATGCTTGCATTTTGTTTTGTGTTGTGCTCAGATCTTCTTGATTGACCCTTGCAGGGTGCTTAATGACGTTAAGGGAAGTAGAAACCTGCTTCAGGATTTTGAAGAAAGTGAGATTATGAACTTGTCCTATATCTATTAAGGTCTATCCTAATGGATTCAGGACTCAGGTGATTTACCTAACTCTTATACGCCACTCTACATGGGATGACATCCTAACCTAAGTTGTTAACACTAAGTTAATATAAATGGGAAATAACCTAAGGGATGCTAAGTTATTTGTAACCTATTGTATTTGGTTTGACTAAGACCTAACCTAAGGTGACAATCTATTGTTTAAAGGTTATATATTTTAAAATAAACTAAGATCTAACCAAAGAAAATTCTATCTATCCTAAATTAATGGGATATGAAAGGGAACCTATGGGTCATTGGCAAGTGGGAGATAAGCGGCGGTTCCTAGGCTATTAATGAGATGTGATTTGTGTATTTAAAAAGGAAGAGTACTGCAGACTTGGTAATTACATGGAAATTTGGAGGAATCACTAAGTTTGGAAATGCAAGTGGAAGTTAAATTTAGTCTCACAAACTTTGGATGGTGGTGGCATGGAGAGATAGGTGGGAATATGCAAATTAATTGAATTAATTCACCTCGAGGTTTGGTGAGCAAGTGTCTTGGAAGGCATGTGGTAGATTTGTTGGGGTTTGTTTTCTTTACATGCTTTACGACTTTTGCTGCATGGAGCTATCTAGTTTTTTGAACCATCAGTTTGATCTACACTTAGTGTCTATTTTTGAATTCTCTTATATATTTTCAATTCGCAGAATGTATAAGAGGAACTTTGGAAAAATATTATTGTTGTTTGATCTTTCTTGGAAAAGAAGGGGTGTTATAAACTTGGCTAGAAGTCTTCTTCAAATTAGAAGAAGCACTATCAGGCATGATAGGCTCTACCCATTAAAATTTCTTGATTTCTTCTAAATGATTCATTAAAACAACTCTGCTCATTGGACATATATATTTTTGCATGATGTATCTGGTTATTTACTTGCTTGTTTTCTTGAAATTTATGTGGGTATTGGAATACAAATCCTTGGTTGTTAGATGGTAGTTCTTGTGAACTTTATCTATTCTAGTTCTGGTTGGTATTCAAACAAACTTGTTTTAGATAGCTCTGTAGCTTGTATTCAAGTCTGATGTTTTTGAATGGGCACGTGTTGCCATATGTTTCATTCTAAACTATCATTAAGAACATTAGTTCGTTGAGATTGAAGTAGAGTTCCTTTGTCGTTCTAAATTGGCATTGTTGTTTTTTCAGTTTTGTATCTCTATTTAAGTTTTGTGTTTTGGGAGTTATAACAGAGCTCCGTCGATGTTCTAAGCTTGTGTGAAGCTTCATGCTTTATTATGAGCTTTTTTGGGGCCTTGTGATTGTTTGGACTGAATGGAAATTAGTATAGATCTAAACTCTTGGATGAGTCTTTGTATTTTGATACTGTACTTATATTTAGTTCTCATGCTAAACTGGTCTTCGAGTTGTGAGTTTTTCTTTGTATTTTTAATCGAGCTAAGGTCTTATTCTTAATTATGGGACTGTGAATACTAGACTCACATTGGAATGTTGTGTTGACAGAGTCAATGTTAGAGTCTAGAATAGTCTGAACTTATGTTTGAATTCATATTCGACATTGTACAGGTATTTTAAATTTACGTGTTTTGTATCTATGTGGGAGTTGATGTGTTTACTTGTTACATGAGTTGTGTTTTGGTTGGTTTTGGTTTTGTAAAGATTTAATCTCATTAATTCTCTCTGTTTGAAGGGACCTTTGGATTTTTGTATTGGTCGGATGTAGACCGAGTATCTTCTTTTCGAAACCTCCTTTGTCTTGCTTCTTGTGCGAGAATTGTTGTATTACTTCTGTCTTTTAGGCCGCATGGTGTTCTTGAATATGACAAGGCATGTGAGTTCAAAGTAAAACCTCTCCCTCTCTACCTTGAGTGAATCTTGTGTCATGTAGGGAGCTTGGCTGTTTAATTCTCATGAATTAATGGACTGGGAACCGGGAATCTGTTTTGGGATAGTCGTGATCGATCAAGAGGCGTATGGAATGTATTATTTAATTACCTTTTTTCTTTGATGTTGAGAAAATTCTTACCTGTCATAAGCTTATAATGGAACTCGAGGGGCTTATGGTGATTCTACTCAGTTGAGTGGAGGAAGTTGGGGATAGTACTTGTCTTGAACAATTTATTTAGTTCCTACTCTCTTCAGATATTTCATCTGATTCGTGGGTTTTAATTAAACGATGAATTTAAACATATTTTCTATGTGTGTCATTTAAATGGAATATGGTATCCCTGTCCTGAATTCTTGGGAAATTTAGTCCCTGGGACCGTGAGTTTCATCGACCCTTGTCTATCTTGTACGGTTGCATATTTCTATTCCTTGTTGATTTCTTTGAATGGATGTCCGGGTTTTAGACATGGAAGTGAATCAGACCTCTTGAGGATAGTATATTGTTTAGAGACAATACTATGAATTTTTTTTTGAGATTGAATTTGGATTTGAGCTTGGTGAATGAAAATAGGTAAGTAGTTGTAAATTTTTTGAAGAATGTTGGTAACATGCATCCTTTGATTGTACATTTTGTTTGAGTTCTCTTTGGGAACTAGCTGGAGAATTTCTAATTTTGTATTTTTTAAAGGTTTTCATTTCATAGTATAAATGAAATGAAACATGGATTGGGTCCATTTTGGTTTGAGATCCTTTTATGTTGACTGTTTAAGTTCATTGATTGAACTTCTCGTTATTTGATTCTCTTCTAAGAAGGAAATTTTCTAGTGGATTGGTTAAGAGATTTAATTGCCAAGTATAGCTTGGATTTGTGGGCAGTCTGAGTTTCAGACCTTTGCATTATATCTACTAGTAGATAGAAGTTAGTAAGGCTTTCTTTTAGACTATTTTAATCTACTTGGAATGGAATTGGGATTCTTGTTTTGTTGTAGCCTCTTAATGTAAGGACTTCTTCTTTTGTCATCTTTGGACTGAGGCAGTGATGCATGTTCTAAACCTGATTCTTTCCTTCAGAAAAATTGTGTCTGAGAAATAAATATGTATTGATTCTCTCCTTTGTCTATATGGAAAGATGAAGCATACTAATATGAGATATGTTGTAACTAACTCCTTTGCTGCTTGGAAAAGTTAAATGTGTTTCTCTATCCTTATGAATTTATGAAATAATGGAAGGAAAAGACTTGTTGACTATTTAAAAGTAATTGAAAAGATCAATTAAGTCTTGTGATATAATTCTGATTTTGCAAATTATAATATGCACTTTTCTTAAAAGTAAATTCATATTTTCTTAATTGTACTTCTTTCTAGATGTGATTACTTATGATTATTATATGTTGTATTTTAATTGTTTCATTAAAGCAGAGTCATTTAGTGAACAAATTAGTGGAATGCACTTTAATTTAATGCTTAGTGCTTATCATGGTTAGTTCATTGAACCGACCCTTGCTAGCAATTTTGTAGATGGACATCGTAAGTGATAAAGGAAGACAAGAACTTCCATGTTGTATTGTACTTATTTAATTATGGATCTTATGTAAAGAGTTTGGTTCATTCTTTAGTTGTATTGAAAAATAAAATTTGTATTATTTTTGGAATAAAGGTTGTTTGTTATATACAAAGTATGCCCGAAATAAATATTCTTGTAATGTATAGGTTTTAATGATGAATAAAAAGTTGAGATTTACTTGTATTGGTTGTGTAAATTATCTTGTATTTATGAAGAAGATGGAAAACCTATCTTGATGATATTTTTCATATCTGTTATATGCTTGATTCGGTAAACTTGATCATTTGGTTAAAGGAAATAATTGGATTCCCTTATTAAGATGCAACTTGTTAAGTTAAATAAGATAACAATTTTATCTAAATAATTCTAACATAAAATGAGAATGTGTAATGAATATGCAAAGTAAAACTATAGAAATTGTCAAAGCTAAGAAGGGTACGAAAACCCTAACACTTAAATCATGTAGAGGAAGTTTATTCTCGCTCAAAGAAATGTCATCTAAAGAATGACGATATGATCGTTGATCATTAGACTTCATTTCCTATAAAGTTTACTTCTAGTTGAATCTATTTGGTTGTTACACCTTCTTTGAATGGTTAAGTTACATTTAATGGGACTTTTGATGTTGTTGTCATGTCCCTTGGATATATGTTTGTTAAGCCAAGTAAAATAAACCTAAAAAGAAATCATAAGTTAAGGAAGTTTTTTAATGACTAAATGAATCAAATTTAGAAAAGAACTTATGGAGTGTTGGATTAGGGTTTAGGGGTTACTGGAATCAGTGCAATAATCCAAATTATAAGGTATCAATAACCTCCTTAGAGTATGTACATCTCGACGAGTTAGTTTTTATAGGATTTTGGCACATGCCAACTATAGGACTATACCTTTGAGAAGACAGGGGTCTTCTCGAGGATACATCATTGCAGTTGACATGTGGCAACACCCTTTTCATTGATCATTTGGATCTACACACAAATAAGGACTTGAACTTAGATTCTCTCTAGGCCAAGTTAGTGGCATGTTTAGGATAGGTGGTAGCTTTCAATGAATCAGGTACCTTGGCACATCTGGTTGACTTAGGTTAACCAAGTATGCCCATATACCCTATGACATTGTGAGCGTCATCCTATGATAAATTATTTTTCTAACCAGGGCTAGGGTTAAACCTTAGACAAGTCGACTAACGGTAGTTAGTAAAGACCATTCTAGATAACAAAAGAGTGAGGTGAAGGACATATTATGGAATGACAAGTATGTTGTCTAGGAATAGTAACATGAACAAGTATGTTGAAAAATATTTGGCCAAAGTATGCAAGCTACTTGTTGAATTTTCCTATGTCACCTAGTTTAAAGCAACGTGATGGTAGATGAATATTGGTAACAACTATTCAAATAGGTTCTTTAAAAACTTACTCAAGTACCTAGAATAGGGTAGGAGAACCAACTATGCGTAGTATACATAAAGTATTTTATACTTAAGTTCACATGAGAGATCGGTTGGTTACCGAGTCATGGAATGAGAGATCGATCGTATCGTGCCAAGTCATTACTGATTGCATATGGTTGTATGTTATGAGATTTATTAGCGTGGAATGTGTGTTCTAAATGATGTTTTATTTAGAACAGAGAACATTATGTAAAAAAAAAAAAAAATCACTTGTTTCTAAAGTCTTAAATTGGGAATGTTACATCTTTCCCATGAGGCATCTTCATGGTGGGATAGCCGTAAGGCTAAGTTGAACATTGTCGAAACAGACATAACTTGGGATCAATTTAAAAGTTACTTTAGGCAACGGTGGCTACCTCAACTTTATTATGATTAGAAAATGACTGAATTTCATAATTTATCTCAGGGAATGTTAACTATAACATAGTACTAGGAAAGGTTTAGTAAAAACATTAAGTACATGCCTCAGTATCAAACTAACGAGAAGTTTAGGATACAAAAAATTATCATGGGATTAAATCCCATAATAGGTGGTTAGATGGATGTTCACAGTCCAAATACTATGGAAGGGGTTATTGAAAAAGCCATAAGGCAAGAATAGAAATTGAGAGCAATCTCTTCTCATAGGGAGGAAATTAGAAAGAAAGTTCCAAACTCTTCTTCATCTCTTGCACCCAAAAAGGGACCATGGAAGAGGTTTGGCATGAAAAACAAATTTTCCACTGATAACAATAAGAAAACAACAACAAACAAACTTGCTACTAGTATGCGAGAATAGCTTTGTCAAGAATAATAATAATGGACAGAAGTCCTACGGGAGCCAGAATGATAACTTCAAGGATGGAAATAAATTTGAGCCTAGGAAGGGACCTATAGGAGGCTATTTTAATTGTGGCAAGGACCATTACACGAGTCACTATCCTTTGAAAAAGGATGAATGTAATAAACAACACAGATACATCTGCCAGTGAGTGACAAAAAGTGAAAAGCAAGCCACACCCATAGAAGTTCCAGTAAGTTATTTGGTATACCCGTGACTATACTTTTTGATACTGGAGCTACTAAATATTTTATTTCTACTAAGTTAGCTTTGAAATTAAAAATAAAAGATGTAAAAATTGATAAATCATGGGTTTTACACTATGGAAAGAATCTTGTGCATATAGTTAGTATGTATCTCATTTGGAGAAGTCCTTGACTTGACTAGTTTTTCCAAAGAAGTTGACCTTTATGTTGCTCCTTTGGGGTCTTATGATGTAATCATAGGTGTTAATTGGCTAGCTGAGCATAAAAGTTGACTTTTTAAAAAAACATATTAGTTGTTTAGATGATCTACTGAAAATAATAGTTATTCAGGGTGTAAAACATGATATTTCAGTTAGGAAATTGTCAGATATGCAACTTAAAAAGGCCAAAAACAAAGGTTGTACCTTGTATGTAGTAAAAAAATTTAAAACTACTAAAGAGGGTAATGACCTCATGGAAAGATATCGATTGTTGCAAAATTTCAGTAATGTGTTTCAAAAGAGCTACTTGGTCTCCGCCACCTAAACGAGAGTTTGAATTCATGATCGATATCAAACCGGGAACCGAGACTATTTCAAGGCACGTTATAGAATGAAAACCATTGGATTGGTAGAGCTTAAGGATCAATTGTAGGAAATTTTGTCAAAATATTTGATAAGACCAAGTGTCTCATGATGGGGAGCACCAGTATTTTTGTGAGGAAGAAGGATGACACACTTAGATTGTGCATTGATTATAGGATGTTAAACAAAGCAAAAATTAAGAACATATATCCACTTCCTAGAATTGATGATCTGTTTGATCAGATGCATGGTGCACTATCTGTATTCTAAAATAGATCTTCGATCTGGATATCATCAATTGAGAATAAAGGATTAATACATTCATAAAACATATTTTAGAACAAGGTATGGGCATTATGAATTCACAGTTTTACCTTTTGGGGATTTAATGAACCTCTTTGCTTTTTTAAATTTAAAAATAATATTTTTGAAGAATACTTGGAAAAATTGTGCTTGTATTCTTGGATGATATTCTCATATACTCCAAAAGCATTGAAGAACATCATGAGCATTTGAAGATAGTTTTAGAAATATTGAGAAAGAGAAAGTTGTATAGTAATTTATCTAAATGATCCTTCTATGATACAAAAGTGCACTATTTGGGTCATGTTATAAGTAGGAATGGAATAGTGGTAGATCCCTCAAAGATCATAGCTATAACTGAGTGGCCTACACCCCAAAATGTACATGAAGTTAGAAGCTTCATGGGTCTTGTCGGTTACTATAGAAAGTTTGTTAAAGACTTTTCTAAGATTTCTCTGCCAATAAATTCATTACAGAAGAAAAAAAGAATTTATTTTTGGAATGAAAAATGTGAATCTTCTTTTAAGATTCTGAAGGATCAGTTAACTACATCACCTATTTTGAATGTACCTGATCCTAATGGAGACTTTATTGTTGTCACGGATGCATTTGGGGAGGGTCTCGAGTTATTCTATTGCTAAATTATCATCCCATATCTTATGAAAGTAGAAAACGCAACTTAGATGAATGAATTATGCTCCACATGACCTAAAGCTTGCTGCCATTGTTAATGCGCTCAAAGTATAGAGGTATTATCTCGCTTAGTATACCTTTTGAACTAAACAATGATCATCTTGGGTTGAAGTATATTTTTACTCGCCAAATCTAAATGCAAGACAATGAAGATGGTTAGAATTTCTATCTCAATATGATTTTGATATAAGTTATATAAAAGGAAAAGAAAATAGAGAAGTAGATGCTCTAATTCGTAGGAAGCACATTTATGTTCTTATAACATTGAGAACTTAGTTTAAATATGAGGTGAAAATTTTCATGGAATATGATTCTTATTTTCAACAAGTAAAGACAACACTTGTTGTAGACCCAAATGATGTGAGATATAAAGGTTTTCACTTTGACAACGAAGGAATCTTGCGGTTTGAAAACATGGTATAAATACATTTGGAAAATGATTTAAGAAGTAATTTATTAGCTGAGTTTCAAAATTCACCTATTTCTAGACACCCTAGCATTACGAATATGGTTACTGATATTAAAAAACAATATTTATGGAAGGGAATGAGGAAGGATGTGATAGATTTTGTGGCACACTACTTAGAGTGTCAATGTGTTAAATTTGAACATATGCATCCGGTTGGCCTATCTTTGTATCCTCACAAAGCATTCCACAGTAAAAATGGTAAGTGATAATTATGGAATTTTTCCAAGGGTTATCAATGTCAAATAGTAAACATAATGTTATTCTAGTTGTTGTTGAGAAATTAACAAAGGTAGCAAATTTCATTGCTTTATTAATCTAAAGGATGATTCACCAAAGTGTTAGAAAGAATATTTGTGCATGAGATTTTTAGGTTACATGGAGTACCTGAATTGATCATATTGGATAGAGATCCAAGAATGACATCTAGATTTTTGCAAACACTTAATTCATCCCTAGGAACTAAGCAGAATTTCAGTTCTGCATACCACCGAAAAAGGATCGACATACTTGAAAGAGTTAATAAAGTTTTAGAGGATATGTTGCGAATGTATTACATAGATAAGCAGTATAAAAGGGAGGAGTACCTTCCAATAGTTGAGTTTGCTTATAATAATACATATCATGCCTTTCTTAAAATGGCACCATTTGAAGCATTATACGGAAGGAAATGAAGAACCCCTATTAGCTAGGAGAATAAATTAAGATTGAGAGGTGATAGGACAAGAAATCCATCTAGAAATGGAACAACAAGTAAACATGATTCGTGAACACTTGTAGGAAGTTTCCGATAGGAAACAGAGTTATGCATACTTAAAGCGGGTTGATAAGAAATTTGAACTTAGTGAGAAGGTCTTTCTTTGGGTTAAACTGAAAAAGAGTTCTATAACTTGTGGCAAGGCTGCCAAGTTAACACCTTGTTATGTGGGACCCTTTGAAATTATCAATAAGATCATCAACATAGTGTGAAGTAGTCATGAGAAGTAATTTTGGAAGAGGTAGAATCATGAAAAGGAATAATATCAATGCCTAGAGTAGAAGAGGAATCATTTTGCATAGGTGAATGATTTTCAATACAAATCAAATAATCATCTAAGATATCTTGGGAAAGATCATAAGGAGGATCACAAGTAGTCATATAGCATGGTATACAATGAGTAAAGGATATTAGATCACAAATAATACTAATACCTATTGGGAATCCAAAAAATGAGTAGGAACATATTGTTGGCCATCTAGAAGCTATGCTGTTTGATATGATTGAGTGTAGTAACATGGGTACTATATAGAGCTTGGAGCTCAACTATGGAAGCCTCGTCATCGATTGAATTAACATTGAGTTTGGATATGATGGGTGAGGAAGATGAATAATCCTTATCCATTAGAGTTCGATAAGATCCTGTGGAAAGATATTAAAAATTAGGTTCACCAACATGATTAGCTAAAATATGGATTGTAAGGGACTCTATATTCTAAGTTAATCTAAATAGAAACAAGAATGTAATAAATAATGCAAACTTGAGATATTGGTTCTAAATATTTTATTTTGATAATGAAATGAAATGAAATAATGAAAATAGAAGGGATAAGATACTAACAGAAGATGACTTACCAAGTTGTGTGTTGGAATTGAACATGTTGATGTGTGGATAGGGAAAAGTGTGAAGGAGCTACCCAGGAAATTACGAAACTAAAGATCTGACCGGACTAGGGTGCCTAGGAGAGGACTGGGGCACTGCGGGTTCCCGGTATGTATTCTAGTCACTCTAGTTTGTTGAAAATATTAGGATCTAAAACAAACATTGTCATTAGGTAATTGCAATATCTTCATCTTTTTTGTGTGGTTGTCGCAGTGGCTTTGCTTCTGTGACTGTAAATTAGTGTCAAATATCTACCAAAAAAACCCAATATAAAAGCATCAAATCCCTACAAATGAAAGATAAATATGAGGGGGTCAAAATGACCTTAGCTGTCACAATGGTGGAATTACAACTAAGTAGTGTACTACATTCTAGACCCAATGAGGTTCTTTATGTTTATGTGTGCAATTTTTGCCTAGTGTGCCCTAGCATCAATGGCGCATAAGTAGGGAGTAATAACTAGATGTAAGATGTAAATGGTGCATGGAATTGAATGAATAAAACCATTTCCCCATATAATTTTGTGATTTAAATGTAAATGATGCCCAAATTTAGTGCTTTTCCTTAGTAGATAGCGATCTCTTGATAGTAGATAGTTTGTGCATAAGATAGTATGTTATATTTATATAAGGATATCTTGTTAAAATTTAAACACTAATGGCTCGACAATGCCAACTAGCACCTAGGGGAATTAAACAACAAATAATAAAGATTGACCTCAAAAATCTAAATGAGAATAAAGTGCAACTGGGACCAGGGAACCTAAAAAGAGGATTAGGGTGTTGTGAGCATCCTATCATGAGACGAAACGACAGATGACCAAATATCAATAGATAAGACCCTATAAGAGATGTATAGAATGTACGCAAACAACTCGACAATTGTGT
Source organism: Taxus wallichiana var. yunnanensis (assembly GCA_018340775.1). NCBI lineage: Eukaryota > Viridiplantae > Streptophyta > Pinopsida > Cupressales > Taxaceae > Taxus > Taxus wallichiana. The sequence goes on from CM031238.1 coordinate 818,733,856, forward strand.
GATACAAGTGAAAATGATGACCGACCAATTGATGATAGGACTAGGGGATGAACCATTAGTGAATACTTTTCTTACGTGAGATCCATATATAAAATAACATACTTGGTGGTAAAAATATAAAAGTAACTCGCCTAATTTTGTGACTACATTTACCCCACTTTATGTTTGTTAGAAAAATCTCAAGTAGCATAAAGTAGTTAGAGATGCATACCTTAAATACATTGAAGAAGTCCATGATGTAGTAGAATGTGTAGATGTGTTGTAGAGGAATGATAAAAGAACCAAAAGCATGTTGAGCCATGTACCAAGGGTTTGATCTTATGCATTGTAGTGAAAAATCGTAATAGTGCGATGAAGTTCACTAAAAGAGATTCATGATTAGAAAGTATGATGATGATGAGGTGGGGTATGAAGTGATCAATTCCTAACCCAAATGCATGTATATGAATTATCAAGTCGAGGATTTCGGCTTCTTTTTCCAGAGGAAGAGTGTAGGGAGAAAAGTGTGTTATTCTCCAATCTATAACTACATCCTCAAGATCTAGCCATTGCAGATGGACTCAAATTAAATATTTTTGTTTTCTTAGATCCAGACAATTTTGATCAAATAGTTGACCCATATAGGAGTGGTATAGGAAAGGCACTCTTTCCCCATTGCAAGGGTGTCACCATAATGTAATGGCTTCCAAGTAAGGTAATATGGAACCGAACATAAAATTTAGGGAAGGCTTCAAAGTTAAGTTATCCGGAAGCCAACACAAAATGTATGAATAGCTTCCCAAGTTAGGTCATCTGAGAAAGTGATGAATGTAATCTCCTAAGTTAGGTCATCTAAAGGTCGTAACTCCCAAGTTAGGTCATCGGGATGCGATTGTGTAACGTCTTTGGCATGATTTATTCTTATGATGACTTCCACTTTGACGTTGCAAACGTTGACATGTGATGTTTCTTAGGAATTTGTATTCTTTTGAATTAGGAAAGAATGTTTGCAATAGATAAGTTATTACCGTACAAAGATTCATACTTGTTGTAATTTTGTTTACTTAAAAATGAGTCACTCTGCTCTATGATCTGCAAGTTTGTGAATTTGTACTATTGTTTTCATACTAATCTTATGTTAACACAACATCTTGAATCTATTCCATTCATCCAAGGTATGCTTCGCTTATTCTTTATTATCATCTTGATAGTGACATTACGAAATGGAAAGGTAATGAGGAACTTAGTCTTGTTTTGGCTATGATTACAAGGAACCCCATTTGGTGTCCTTAGGTTGCATCATACTACAAATTTTGAACTTTGACATCTTTGAATAAATAATTTAGAACACTGAATAGCGTGAGAGAATTAAGGGTCTGTTAATGGGCTATTAAGGAAATTACCTTAGCCTTAATCAAAATGCTCCATACTATGTTGATTTTAACCTATGGTAACTAAGACCTATCTGGGACCTATTACTAAACTACTAAGGTTGATGCCTTAACCTAAGTTGTAATGTCCTATCCTATATGGATTCTAATCTAAGGGTTATAACCTAACCTAAGATAGTATACTTTATGGTTATGGAGTTTTGAACTAACCTAAGACAATACTAATGACCTAAGAACTAAGGTGGAATCCTAACCTAATATTAATCTAACCTAAACTATTACTAAGTAAAGAAAGGGGAACCTAAGGGTTACATGGAAAGTGGGGAGTTGGTGGTGATGGTTTCTAAGGAATTTATGGGAATTAATTTCTATTATCACATCTTTAAACCTACCAAGTTTGGCAGAGGCATGGAGAGATAGTGGGATGCCTAGCTAGCATCATTGCTAAATATAAAATACATGCAAATTTTTGAAATAGAGCTCACCAAATTTAAAAAGGGTGGTGGCGTAGAGAAAGAGGAGGGAAAGTGGCATTCATTGCATTAATGACCTCGATCACATGAGGAAACCACCTAGGAAATATGTGGAGTGGATTTTGTGGGAAGTTGTTTGGTCATTTGTTCTTTTCATTTTTCACTCTGCATAAGGGTTCTGGTTCTTCGAACCAAAAATTCTATTTTGATCCTTTATGATCTTTTACTTCTTTGAGCTATTTTTGAACCTGTGGAAGTATAAGGGAAGTAGGAAGATTTGGTTGTTGACGTTGTTTTGGAAAGAGGAGATTTTGGAGGCTTGTCTAGAAACCTTCTGTAAATCAACAGGAAGCTCTATCAGGCATGATAGGCTCTTCTTATTAAATTTTTCTACTTTTTACTAAACATATTCATTAAAAGAACTCTGCTCTTGGAAGAAAATGGGTTTTTTTGAAATGCTTATTTTGTATTTATGCTCATATATTTGTTGTATAGTTCTACTTAAAATTGTTGTTGATAAAATAAGTTTTGGATTTGTGCCTTGTTGTAAAATGAAGGAGTTTGGATTTAACTCTTGTATGAAATGATTGTTACCAATTCTCCTATACTTATGTTGATGGTGCAATATAGTTAGCGGAATGCACTTTGTATGATAAAATATTTGAGGTAAGTTGCTTCTTTTCTAGAAGAATGTAAGAAGGGTGACATCCTTTGCATTTATTGAAGTTTTTTTAGATTTATGTTACTCTGTTTGATCCTTTGCTGATATGGTGTTAAGATTCTCTATTTTGTGGAATCAAACTTGTTGGAAATAACAGTAAAGAAGTCTTTCCATTTCTTGTGCTTAGGAAGGATAAAACCCGAGAACTCCTCTCTGTATTTGTTTGAAACATTTGGTAGGAGTTATTGTTATGGAAGGATTTCATTTCAAATTTGTTCTTCCTTGCTCAAAATTTGATAAATTATGATTTAGATTCTTCTGGAACTATTTGATGGAATTTTTGTTTACCCACCTGTACGTTATGATATGGTCGCTTACTAAAGGAATGGATTATCTTAAATGAACTAGGATGAAATTTAGTTTCGATTATCATAAGGAAATGAGTTGCATTGTTTTCATTTTACTCTTCTCCTTTGAGCTTGAATTTGAATACCTATTTTGGGGGTTATATCTCTTGTTTTTCCTCATTACATTCGAACGTTGTTGGGTTCTTCCCTTTCTTACAAAAATGGTTCCTTTTATCGATCAGAATGGTTTGGAACTAGCTGTAAATATTTTATTTGATTTGTAAGGGATGAATAAGCTTTAATAGTAGTATCGAAGCTAATAACATGGGATGAAATTGAATATTCAGTTGTTGATGATACTTCATGTTTATTCGCTAAATGAATTCACTTGAATATACCTTTTTATCGCAGCTAATGCGCTAGTGTGGATGTTCTTGATAAGACGTAGGGAAAATTTCATCTTTGTTATTTGACTTGCATGTGGCGATTGTATATTTCAATCCTCTACCAAATAGTTTTTATGTGTTCTATATTTGATAAGAGTGAAGGATCTCTTGATCAGATCTCTGTATCATTTCTTTCATTATTGTATGTATTTCTTTTCTTGGGAAAGGATGTTGGGGTCTTCTCTCATCCTTGTTGATTGAATTTCTTCTCTTTCCTTTCTGAGTTAAGGTATTCGTCATTGTTTTCTTAGAAATATGAAGGGAATTATATTATATTCTTTATCGTCTAAGGGTTGTTGAGTACAATGTTGTTTTTGTTGAACTCGAAGGAAGAATTAAGTTGTTTCCTTTTCGTCTATTCTCCTTTCTCTTACTTGTGTTATTCTGTATGGAACTATGTGACAAATGGAGGGTAAATCTATACTTCTTCTCCTTGATAGATAATTGAAATTGGATTTGAAATTGGGTTAGTACTAGTAAGAAGGAAACACTTACTTTAACATGTTGTTAGTTCATCCTAAATTCCATCATTAAAGATTGAATGAATTTGGTTTTTAGTATTATATGAAGAATTATATTAAAGTTGCATATTGTGATTCATTGCTTCTTTTAAATAATTCTATTTTGAGAATTATTGGAGCTAGTATTTTTCTTTGATCTAGTTGCATGAATTGAGAATGAAATATAGATAACTATAGTAGGAATGGGATAAGTAATTTGGATGAAATATTACTTATTTGATGAAAATTTCTTATGAATCAATTGATTGAGGAGTGCTGATTTGATCATGATCTTTACTTAATGTAATGTGGTTTCTCAGTTTGTTCTTCCTTTTATGATCCTTATTTATTTATGAAGAATCTATCTGTATTGCTTTACTATTTCATAAAAGCAGAGTTCTTTTTATGAAATAGTTAGTTGAAAGAACATCATTTTAATTTTTAGTGCTTATCATGCTCAGTTTGATGAACTGACCCATGCTAGCAATTTTTGTAGATGGACTTCGTAAGTGAGAAAAGAAGACAAGTTATTTTATGATGCTTCTTATGTTTACCTAAGGGCTAGATATTTTATGAGGAACTTTGATTCTTATTGAAATGTAATTGAAAAAGGGAAAAGTTATATTTCTTATTTGAATTTATTAATGTTGATTGGCATGAAAGATGTCTGGAAGGATTAGATTTGTAAAATGTGTATTTTACTTAAGATGAATAGGTGAATTAGGAATTGATATTCTATTCCTACTTAATTGTAACTTATCAAAGTTGTATTCATTGTTGATCATCTAAATAAGTCATTATAGAGATTAAATGATGACTATGAAAGTACAAACTAATTATGCTATCTTGTACAATGTAGTAGCTTGTAATGAACCATAACTAATATAGTTATAAGAAAAGGTTATATTATGCAAGGTTAAGTGATCCCTTGAGACCTTTGGGAACCACACCCAACCGATATTGGAAAGGAGGGAAGTATGATTCCCCTTATTAAATCAAAATCAGAATAAGGTAATTGAAAAATAATAAACACATATACAGTAAGATAGACCTCATCTTAATGAAGTCTATTATAAAGGGAATTTGAATTTGAATTCAAGCATGCTTAAACTTGGCTCAGATAAGTAAGTTAATCTTACTGTTGGTATGCTGAATTTGTTTATAAGTCTGAATCTTAAAATAAGAAACTAGGAATGAAACACAAACCTTCAAGAAAGAGGTTTGGATGCAGATTTATCTCGCATGGAATTTACAAAACATTTATGTCTAGCAATTTTAATGATTAAATAAATCAAGGATTCAGTAGGGTTACTTGATATTAAATCTTAATTGAGAAGATAAGTAGTTATCTTCTTATCTAGCTATGTACATCCGGATGAGATGATTCTATAGGATGTTAGTACATGCAAACTACAGTATCATGCCATCATGAAGACTTGTGTATTCATGAAACAATTATTGCGGTGACATGTCGCAACAACCTTCCGAATTGTATCACCTAGATTTACATAAACTAGGACTTGTCTTGGTTATACTCTAGGTCGGTTTAAGAGCATGCTTTGTATGGGGATGACTCATGATGACTTAAGGTAAATAGACACATACAATTGACTTGGGTCGATTGGGTATGTCTATGTGCCCTTACTCTTTGTGAGTGGTTCTCTATACCAATCTATGTTGCTAACCCAGGTTAGGGTTAAACATTAGACAAAGTGGATTGACCAGATTAATGAATACCATTCCCAATAACATATGAAGTAGGGTGAAGGACGTATTCCGTTCGAAAAGTATGTCATCTAAGAATATAAACATGCTTAGGATGTGAAAAATTTTGGCCAAAGTATAGCAAGTTGTTGGTTGCATTGTCCTATGTCACTTACTTTAAGATGCAAGATTTTAGATGAATATTGGTAACAAATATTTAGATACGCCTCTTAAACAGAAAACTTCAATACCTAGAAAATGGTAAGAGAACCAATTATACTTAGTATACAAGACATTGCATTAACATGAGATATCGGCAGTTCACCAAGTCATGAAATGGGAGATCGGTAGTTCACCGAGTCATTACGAGTTGGATATGGTTATCTACATTACGAGATTAAATTACATGGAATGTTTTATCTATATTATGATTATTAGAATAGAGAACATTATTCAAAAATTGGAAAGTGTGTTCTAAATTATGATTATTTAGAGCAGAGAACATTACTAAAAAAATTCCCTTGTTTCTAAAGTCTTAAAATGGGAATGTTACATCTTGGTATCAAAGTGAAGGTTGTAGCGTTTGGACCTATTTTATCCATAATTTGATAAAAACTTAAATTTTCTTATAACATAAAATGGTTAGAACAAGAGGAAATGTTGAAAACAAACCATCTCGTGATGGAGAAGCACTCTTCGCAAAAACTCGATGAGATCCCTTGCACACATTGTTGGACACAAGAGATCATTTAGATGTACTTGAATAGCAAGTCACAGGGAATGAGGAGGAGGAAGAAGATGGTGATAATTAAAATCACCCACCTCCTATGGACATCACCAATGGGGAAATCAAGGTGTTGATAACAATAATGCAAACATACCTAATCAGCCTAATAATAAAAAGGCAAGATTAGCAGCTGAACTCACCAATGATATAAAAAGAATAAGTCCTCCCAAGTTTGATGGAACTACACTTGGGGATGGGGCTGAGAATTGGCTCAGTGAAATGGAGAAGTAATTTTCAATAAGAAACTTCTCTGAGGAAACAAAAGTGATATGGGGAGCTTATCAGCTTTCCCATGAGGCATCTTCATGGTGGGACAACCGTAAGGATGAGTTGAACATTGTCAAAATAGACATAACTTGGGATCAATTTAAAAGTTAATTTAGGAAACGGATTGCCTCAACTTTATTATGATCAAAAAATGACTGAATTTCAAAACTTATCTCAGGGAAAGTTAACTGTAACATAGTACTGGGAAAGGTTTACTAAACTCATTAAGTACATGGCTCAGTATCAAACTGATGAGTATTTCAGGATATGAAAATTTATCATGGGATTAAATCCCATTATAGGTGGTGAGGTGGATGTTCATAGCCCAACCACTATGGAAGGGGTTATTGAAAAATCCATAAGGCAAGAATAGAAATTGAGAGAAATATCTACTCATAGGGAGGAAATTAGAAAGAAAGTTCCAAACTCTTCTTCGTCTCTTGTACCCAAAAAGGGACCATGGAAGAGGTTTGGCATGAAAAAATAATTTGTCACTGATAACAAAAAGAAAGCAGCGACAAACAAACCTCACGCTAATATGTGGAATAGCTTTGTGAAGAACAATAATCATGGACAAAAGTCCTATGAGATCCAGAATGATAACTTCAAGGATGGAATTCAATTTGAGCCTAGGAAAGGATGTGTAGGAGGATATTTTAATTGATGCAAGGACCATTATGCAAGTCACTATCCTTTTAAAAAGGATGACCGTAATCAACAACATAGGATACACACTACAGTAGCTTACAAGAAAACTAAAAAGTAAGCCACACCCATAAAAATTCCAGGTAAGTTATTTGGTATACCCGTGACTATACATTTTGATACTGGAGCTACTAAATGTTTTATTTCTTCTAAGTTAGCATTGAAATTAAAAAGAAAAGATGAAAAAAAGAAAAATCATTGGTTGTACATTATGGAAATAATGTTGTGCATAAAGTTAGTATGTGTCTTATTGGAGCAATCCTCGACTTTCCTATTTTTTCCACAGAAGTTGACCTTTATGTTTCTCCTTTGGGGTCTTATTATGTAATCATAGGTGTTAATTGGTTAGCTAAGAATAAAGGTTGATTTGTTTTGAAAAATAGATTAGTTTTTTAGATGATCTCGCAAAAAATAGTTGTTATTCAGGGTGTAAAACATGAGATTTCAATTAGGAAATTATCAGCTATGCAACTAAAAAGGGCCAAAAATAAAGGTTGTACCTTGTATGTAGTAAAAATGTTGAAACTACTGAAGAAGGTAATGACCTCATGGAAAGATATCCGTTGTTACAAAATTTCAGTGATGTGTTTCCGGAAGAGCTACCTAGTCTTCCACCTAAACAGAGTTTGACTTCACGGCCGAGTTCAAACCAGGAACCGGGCCTATTTCCAAAGCACCTTATAGAATGACTACCATTGAATTGGTAGAGCTTAAGGCTCAATTGCAGAAATTTTTCCAAAAATTTGAGAAGACCAAGTGGCTCACCATGGGGAGCACCGGTAATTTTTGTGAAGAATAAGAATGGCACACTTAGATTGTGCATTGATTATAGGATGTTAAACAAAGAAACAATTAAGAAAAAATATCTACTTCCTAGAATTGATGATTGGTTTGATCATATGTGTGGTACATCGAGTGTATTCTAAAATAGATGTTCAATTTGGATATCATTAGTTGAGAATAAAGGATGAAGACACTTTCATAGAACAAATTTTAGAACAAGGTATGGGCATTATGAATTCACGGTTTTACCTTTCGGGTTGATGAATGTACCTTCCGCTTTTATGAGTTTGATGAACACTATTTTCAAGAATACTTGGACAAATTTGTGCTTGTATTCTTGGACGATATTCTCATATACTCCAAAAGCATTGAAAAATATCATGATAATTTGAAGATAGATTTTGCAAATCTTAAGAAAGAGAAATTTATATGGTAAGTTATCTAAATGTTCCTTCTATGATACAGAAGTGCACTATTTGGGTCATGTTATAAGCAAGAATGGAATAGTGGTAGATCCCTCAAAGATTGTAGCTATAATTGAGTGGCTGCACCCAAGAATGTACATGAAGTTAGAAGCTTCATGGGTCTTGTTGGTTACTATAGAAAGTTTTTAAAGACTTTTCTAAGATTGTTGCACCAATAACTTCATTACAGAAGAAAGACAAGAAATTTTTTTGGAATGAAAAATGTGAATTTGATTTTAAGATTCTAAAGGATTAATTAACTACAACACCTATTTTGACTATACCTGATCCTAATGGATACTTTACTATTGTAACAGATGCATCTAGGGAGGGTCTTGGAGGTATTATGTTGTAAAATGATCATGTCATAGCTTATGAAAGTAGAAAACTCAAGTCACATGAACTGAATTATGCTCCACATGACCTAGAGCTTACTGTCATTGTTCATGCGCTCCAAGTATGGAGGTATTATCTTCTTGGTATACCTTTTGAATTAAACACTGATCATCTTGGGTTCAAGTATATTTTTACTCAGCTAAATTTGAACACAAGACAATGAAGATGGTTAGAATTTCTAAGGAAAAGAAAATAGAGTAGTAGATGATCAAAGTCGTAGGAAGCACATTTATGTTCTTATAACATTGAGAACTTAGTTTAAAGATGAGCCGAAAAGTGTCATGGAATCTGATTCTTATTATCAACATGTAAAGACAACACTTGCTGCAGACCCAAATGATGTGAGATATAAAGGTTTTCACTTTGAAAACGAAGGAATCTTGCGGTTTGAAAACATGGTATACATACATTTGGAAAATGATTTAAGAAGTAAATTATTAGCTAAGTTTCACAATTCACTTTTTCTTGACACCTGGCACTACAAAGATGGTTATTGATATAAAACAACAATATTTATGCAAGGTAATGAGGAAGGATGTGATAGATTTTGTGGCACATTGCTTAGAGTGTCAATGTGTTAAAGTAGAACATATGCATCTAGTTGGCCTCATTGTATCCTCACAACATTCCATAGTACAAATGGAAATTAATAAGTATGGATTTTTAAGGGTTTTGATGTCAAATAATAAACATGATGTTATTCTAGTTGTTGTTGATAAATTACATAAGGTAGCACATTTCATTGCTAGTAATCTAAAGGATGATTCACCTGTGTTAGAAAGCGATTTGTGCATGCGGTTTTAGGTTACATGGAGTACCTAAATTTATCATATTGAATCTGAGATCCAAGAATGACATCCATATTTTGCAAGCACTTAATGCATCCCTAGGAACTAAGTTGAATTTTAGTTTTCATACCACTCGGAAACGGATCGATAGAATGAAAGAGTTAATCAAGTTTTAGAGGATATGTTGTGAATGTATTACATGGATCAAGTAGTATAAATGGGAGGAGTGCCTTCCAATAGTTGATTTTGCTTATAATAATACATATCATGTCTCTTGATTTTGCTTATAATAATACATATCATGTCTCTATGAAAATGGCACCTTTTGAAGCATTATACGAAAGGAAATGCAAAACCCACGTTAACTCGGGACAAAATTGAAGATAGAGAGGTGATAGGACCAGAAATCATTATAGAAATTGAACAATAAGTAAAAATGATTCGTGAATGCTTGAAGGAAGCTCTGAGATAGGAAAAATAGTTATGTAGACTTAAAGTGGGTTGATAAGAAATTTGAACTTGGTGAGAAGGTATTTCTTCGAGTTAAACCGAAAATTAGTTCTATAACTTTTGGCAAGGCTGCCAAGTTATCACCTCATTGTGTGGGACCCTTTGAAATTATCAATAGGATCATCAATATAGTGTGAAGTAGTGTGCAAGATAGTTGGAAATATATCATGAGAAGTAATGTTGGAAGAGATAGAATCATGAGAAGGAATAATATCAATGGTTGGAGTAGAAGAGGAATCATTTTGCATAGGTGAATGATTGTCAATACAAAGCAAATAATCAATAAGATAATCATCTAAGATCTCTTGTGAAAGATCAAAAGGAGGATCACAAGTAGTCGTATATCATTGTATATAATGAGTAAAGGATATTGGATCATCAGCAATAGTAATACCTATCAATGAATCCTAAAAATGAGTAGGAACATATTGTTTGATAATGATCGAGTGTAATAACTTGTGCGGTAATATATATAGCTTTGAGCTCAGCTATGGAAGCCTCATCATAGATTGAATCAACACTTAATTTAGACATAATGGGTGAGGAAGATGAGTAATCCTTAGCCATTAGGGTTCGATTGTATCCGAGGGAAAGATATTCAAAATTTAGGTTCACCAACATGATTAGATAAAATATGGATTCTAAGGGACTATATTCTAAGTTAATCTAAATAGAAACAAGAATGTAATAAATAATGCAAACTTGAGATATTGGTTCTAAATATTTTATTTTGATAATGAAATGAAATAAAATAATGAAAATAGAAGGGATAAGATAATAACTTGAAGATGACTTACCAAGTTGTGTTTTGGAATTGAAGATTTTGATGTGTGGACGAGGGAAAAGTGTGAAGGAGCTACCGGGAATTACATAAACTTAAGATCTGACTAGACTAGGGTGCCTAGGAGAGGACTGGGCCACACGGGTGCCATGCTATGTATTCTAGGTGCTCTAGTTTTTAGAAAATATTAGCATCTAAAACTAACATTCTCATTAGGTATTTGCAATATTTTTTCTTTTTAGTGTGGTTTTCGTAGTGGCTTCGCCGTTTATGTGGTTGTTAATTAGTGTCAAATATCTGCCATCAATACCCCATAAAAAAGCATCAAATCCCTACAAATGAAAGATGCATATGAGGGAGCTCATCGACCTTAACTATCACAATGGTGGAATTACAGCTAATTAGTGTACTACATTCTAGACCCAATGTAGTTATTTGTGCTTGTGTGTTCAATTTTGTGCCTAGTGTACCCTAGTGTCAATGATGTAGAAGTAGGGGCTAATAACTAGTGTAAGATGTAAATGGTGCATGGAATAGAATGAATACAACCATTTCCCCATATGATTTTTGATGAAAATTTAAATGATGTGCAAATTCAGTCCTTTTCCTTAGTAGATAACTATCTCTTGATAGTAGATCCATGCATAAGATAATGAGTATGTTATATTTTGACAAGGACCTCTTTTTCAAATTTCAACACTAATGGCCTGATATTGCCAACTAGCACCTAGGGGAATTAAACAATGAATAATAAAGATTGACCTCAAAAATTTAAATGAGAATAAAGTGCATCTGGGACTAGGGCACCTAAAAAGAGGATCAGGGTGCTAATGAGTGCCCTAACATGAGACTAGAGATGACATGAGATGACCAAATATCGATAGCTAAGACCCTATAAGAGATGACTAGAACAATGCAAACAACCGACAACTATGTGATACAAGTGACAATGACGACTCAAGGCGATAATGAGGACTAGGGGATGAACCATTAGTGAATACTTTTCTTACGTGAGATCCACATATAAAATAACATACTTGGTGATAAAAATACAATATTAAGTGAATAATTTTGTGACTTCATTTTCCCCACTTTATGTTTGTTAGAAAAATCTCGAGTAACATAAAGTAGTTAGAGATACGTACCTTAAATATGTTAAAATATCCCATGTTGTAGTAGAAGCATGATAAAAGAGCAAAAATCATGTCGAGCCATGTACCAATGGGTGTATCTATGCATTATAACAAAAATCGTAATAGTATGATGAAGTACACTAAAAGAGATTGTGATTAGAAATTATGGTGATGAAGAAGGGGGTAGGGAGTGATCAATTCCCAACCCAAATGCATGTATATGAATTATCAAGTGGAGGATTTGGAAATCTTGTCACTAGAGGAAGATTGTAGGGAGAAAAGTGTGTTATTCTCCAATCTATAATCGCATCCTCAACATCTAGCCGATGCGAGATGGAATCATATCAAATATTCATGGTTTCCTAGATCCAGAAAATTTTGATCATATAGTTGACCCAGAGATAGGAGTGGTATAGGAAAGGCACTCTTTCCCCCACTCCATGGGTGTCACCACAATGTAATGGCTTCTAAGTTAGGTAATATGGAAGTGAACACAAAATTTAGAGAAGGCTTAGAGTTAGGTCATCTCGGATGTGAAAATTAAATGTATAAATAGCTTCCTAAGTTAGTTCATCGAGAAAGCAATGAATGTAATCTCCTAAGTTAGGTCATCTAAAAGGTTGTACGTAACTCCAAAGTTAGGTCATCCGGGATGTCGATCGAGTAACGTCTTTGGCATGACTATTACTATGATGACTTCCACTTTTGACATTGCAAACATTGACATGTGATTTGTCTTAGGAAGGTGTATTATTTTGACTTTGGAAATCATGTTTGCAATGGATATGTTAGTACTTATCTGAGAGATTCATACTTTATGTAATTATGTTTACTTGAAAATGAGTCACGTTGCTCTATGATCTGCAAGTTTTGAACCTATACTATTGTTTTCATACTTATCTTATGTTAACAACACACCTTGAATCAATTCCATTGATCCAAGGTATGATTTAATTATTCTTTATTATCATCTTGATAACTTACATTCTGAAATGGAAAGGTAATGAGGAACTGAGTCTTGTTTTGGATATGATTACAAGGAACCCAGTTTTAGGTGTCCTTACCTTGCATCATGTTGTAAATGCTAAAATTGGACCTCTTTGAATAAATAATTTAGAATGTTGAATAGCATGAGAGAATTAAGGGTCTTTTAATGGGCTATTAAGGCAAGTACCTTATCCTTAATCGAAATGTTCCATACTATGTTGATTTTAACCTATCGTAAGTAAGACCTATCTAGGACCTATTACTAAAATACTAAGGTTGATGCCTTAACCTAAGTTGTAATGTCCTATCCTAAATGGATTCTAATATAAGGGTTATAACCTAACCTAAGATAGTATACTTTATGGATATGGAGTTTTGAACTAACCTAAAAAAAATACTAATGACCTAAGAACTAAGCTAGAATCCTAACCTAATTTTAATCTAACCTAAATTATTACTAAACAAAGAAAGGGGAACCTAAGGGTTACATTGCAATTAGGGAGTTAGTGGCAATGGTTTCTAAGGAATTTATGGGAATTAATTTTTGTTATTACATGTTTAGACCTGCAAAGTTTGGCAAAGGTATGGATAGATAGTGGGATGCCTAGCTAGCATCATTGCTAAATATAAAATACATGCAAATTTTTGAAATAGAGCTCGCCAAATTTAAAAAGGGTGGTTGTAGAGAAAGAGGAGGGAAAGTGGCATTCATTGCATTAATGACCTTGATCCCAAAGAGGAAACCACCTAGGAAAGATGTGGAGCATATTTTGTTGGAAGTTGTTTTGTAATTTGTTCTTTTTGGTTTTTCACTCTACATAAGGGTTTTGGTTCTTCAAACTAACAATTATGTTTTTGATCCTTTGTGATCTTTGGCATATTTGAGATATTTATGAACCTGTGGAAGTATAATGAAAGTAGAAATATTTGGTTGTTGATGTTGTTTTCGAAAGAGGAGATTTTGGAGGCTCGGCTAGAAACCTTTTGCAAATCAACAGGAAGCTCCATTAGGCATGATAGGCTCTTCTTATTAAATTGTTCTAATTTTTACTAAAAGTCTTCATTAAAAGAATTCTTCTCTTGGAAACAAATGGGTTTTGTTGAAATGCTTATTTTGTATTTATGCTTGTATATTTGTTTTATACTTCTGCTTGAAATTTTGTTGATAAAATAAGTTTTGGATTTGTGCCATGTTGGAAAACTGAATGAGTTTGGATTTAATTCTTGTGTGAACTAAATGTTACCAATTCTTGTATACTACATTGACGTTTGTAATACGATTAGAGAAAAACATTATTTCATAAAATATTCAAGATAAGTTGTTTCTTTGGTGGAAGAATGTAAGAAGTGTGACCTCCTTTGCATTTCTTGAAGTTTATTTTAGATTTATATCACTCATCTTTGATCCTTTGCTAATATGGTTGTTAGGAGTCTCATTTTTGTGGAATCAATCTTTTTGGAAATAACAGTAAATAAGTCTTACCTTTTTACTATGCTTGGGAAGGATAAAACCTGATAACTCTTATGTATCTATTTGAAACATTTGGTAGGAGTTATTGCTATGAAAGGATTTCGTTCGAATTTGTTCCTTTCTCAAAATTTGATAAATTACGATTTAGCTTCTTTTGGAACTATTTGATGGCATTTTTGGTTTACCTACCTGTACGTTATGATATAGTCTCTTACTAAAGGAATGGCTTATCTTAAATGAACTAGGATGAAATTTAGTTTTGATTATCTTAAGGAAATGAGTTACATTGTTTTCGGTTTACTCTTCTCCTTTGAGCTTGAATTTGAATACCTGTTTTGGGGGTTATATCTCTTTTTGTTCCTCATCATGTTCGAACCTAGTTGGTTTCTTACCTTTCTTCCCGAAATGGTTCCTTTTATCAATCAGGTATGGTGTGGACTTGAGTGCAAATATTTTATTCATTTTTGTAAGGAATGAATAAGCTTTAATAGTAGTCTTTGAAGCTACTAATGTGGGATGAAATTGAATATTTAGTTTTTATGATACTTCATGTCTAGTCACCAGTGAATTCACTTGAATATATCTTTTTAATCATAGCTAATCCGCTATTGTGGATGTTCTTGCTAATACATTGGGAGATTTTCGTCTTTGTTATCTAACTTGCCTATGGTAGTCGTATATTTCGATCCTGTATCCTGAATATTTTTTATGTGTTCTATATTTGATAAGATTTTAGGATCTCTTGATCAGATCTATATCACTTCTTTCATTTTGATATGTATTTATTTTCTTGGGAAAGGATGTTGGGGTCTTCTCTCATCCTTGATTATTGAATTTCTTCTCTCTCCTTTCTGAGTTAAGGTATTCATCATTGTTTTCTTAGAAATTTGAAGGGAATTATATTCTATTCTTTCTCTTCTCAAGGTTGTTGAGTATAATGTTGTTTTTGTTGAACTCTGAAGGAAGACTTAAGTTTTTACTTTTTCATTTTTTTCCTTTCTCTTATTTGTGTTATTCCTATATGGAGGTGAGTGATAAAATTGAGGATAAATTTATACTTCTTCCGCCTTGATGAGATAATTAAAATTGGAATTGAAATTGGATTTGAAATTAGGTTAGTCTTTGGGAAGAAGGAAACTCTTACTTTAAGATGTCGTTAATTCATCCCAAATTCCATCAGGTAAATATTGAATGAATTTGGTCTCTAGTATTATATGAAGAACTATGTTAAAGTGAGTATTGTGATTCATTGCTTCTTTTAAATAATTCTATTTTGAGAACTATTAGAGTTAGTATCTTTCTTTGATCTAGTTTCATGAATCAAGAATGAACTATAGATAACTATAGTAGGAATGGGATAAGTAATTTGGATGAAATATTACTTATTTGATGAAATTTTCTTATGAAATCATTGATTGAAGAGTGCTGATTTGATCATGATCTTTACTTAATGTAATGTGGTTGTTCACTCTTTTCTTTATTTTATGATCCTTATTTCTTTATGAGGTATCTATCTATATTGCTTTACTATTTCATAAGAGTAGAGTTCTTTTTATGAAATAGTTAGTTGAACACACATCATTTTAATGCTTATTTTGACGAATTGATCTATGCTAGCAATTTTTACGAGATGGAATTCAAAAGTGAGAAAAGAAGACAAGTTCTTGTATGATGCTTCTTATGTTTACCTAAGGGATGGATCTTTTATGATGAACTTTGATTCTTATTGAAATGTAATTGAAAAATGGAAAAGTTATATTTCTTATTTGAATTTATTAATGTTGATTGGGATGAAAGATGTCTATATGAATTAGATTTGTAAAATGTGTATTTTACTTAAGATGAATAGATGACTTGGGAATTAATATTCTATTCCTAATTAATTGCAACTTATCAAGTTGGTATTCATTTTGATCATCTAAACAAGTCATTATAGATATTAAATGATGATTATGAAAGTACAAACTCATTATGTTATCTTGTACAATGTAATAGTTTGCAATGAATCCTAACTAATATAGTTATAAGAAAAGGAAATATTATGCAAGGTTAAGCAATCCATTAGGTCCTTTTTGGGAACCATACCCAAATGATATTGGAAAGGAGGAAGTATAATTCCCCTTATTAAATCAAAATTAGAATAAGGTAACTGAAAAAGAATAAATACATATACAATAAATAGACTTCATCTTAATGAAGTCTATTATAAAGGAATCTGAATTTGAATTCAATCATGCTTAAACTTTGTTAAGCTAAGTAAGTTAATCTTATTGTTGGTATTCGAATTTGTTTGTAAGTCTGAATCTTAAAATAAGATACTATGAATGAAACACAAACCTTAGAGAAAGAGGTTTAGATGCATATTTATCCACATGGAATTTACAAATCATTTATGTCTAGCAACCTTAATGATTAAAGAAATCAAGGATTCAACAGGGTTACTAATATTAAATCTTAATTGAGAAGATAAGTAGTTATCTTATTATCTAGATATGTACATCTAGATGAGATGATTCCATAGGATGCTTTGGTACACACCAACCGTAGTACCATGTCATCATGAAGATATTGGTCTTCATGAGGGAACATTGTTTCATTGACACGTCACAACACCCTTATGAATTGGATCACCAAGATTTACATAAACGTGAACTCCTGGCTTGGTTATACTCTAGGTCAGTTTAGGAGCATGCTTTGTATAGGGGATGACTCATGATGACTTTAGGTAACTAGACACATGCAATCGACTTGGGTCGATTGAGTATATCTACATACCCATAGTCACCATGAGTGGTTCTTTATACCAATTTATGTTGCTAACTCAGGTTGGGTTAAACCTTGGAAAAATTGGGTGACGAGGATTCAATGAAGACCATTCTAGATAATAGATGAAGTAGTGTGAGGGACGTAATCCATTAAACAAGTATCCCATATAGGAATATGAACATGCTTGGAATGTGAAAATCTTTTTCCAAAGTATCGCAAACTACTAGTTGGGTTGTCTATATCACCTAGTTTGAGATGTAGGATTTTAGATGAATATTGGTAACAAATATTTAGATAGGCCTCTTAAAGAACACTTCAATACCTAGAAAAGGTAAGAGAACCAATTATACTTAGTATATAATACATTGAGTTAACATCAGAGATCAACGGTTCATCGAGACATGAAATGGGAGATCGGTAGTTCACCAAGTCATTATAGCTGCATATGGTTATCTGTTATGAAATTGAATGAAATGGAATGTGTGTTCTATATTATGATTATTCGAATAGAGAACATTATTCAAAAATTAGAATGTGTGTTCTAAATTATGATTATTTAGAACAGAGAACATTATTCAAAAAACCAATTTCCCTTGTTTCTAAAGTCTTAAAATGGGAATGTTATAGATTGTGTTGAATTTATATTGATGGAATGATACGATTTCTATTATTAGGAATGTGAACACGTTGAGTGATTGATTGCTTGATTAATTCAATTTATTACTCCTAGAGAGATTTTATGCTAGTTTCCCCCAAGTTAGGTCATTATGGGAGATCGATAAATGATCGCATAGAAATATTTTTGATTACTTGTCTCCCTCAAATTGGGTCATTAGGAGGAAGTGATGAAATATCACATATTGAAATTATATTTTTGGTGCCCCAAGATTAAGTCATTAGGGGAAAGTAATGGTGATATATTACGTAGTAAATTAGTAAATATTTGGAATTATTGAAAATGTATGGTGATATAGGGGGAATTATAGGATGACCCCAATGATATGCCCCCATTTCGGTGAAAGGGGAAGTGATGATAAGAATGAATGTTAAGCTGAAAGTAAGAAATAGGTAGAAAAGTGATAGAAATCACAAAAATGTGTATGAATTGGTTAGGAGACAAAGTCAAGTAGATTTGATTCTTGTGTAATGTATATGTGATGGTGGTAGGTAGAATTCTAAAAATAATTCCACAAATGGTGTGTAAATCGGAGTAGAAACTTTTAAGATATGATGAAAATCATGTAATGTGCATTAGTAGTGGTAATAAGTGCAAAATAATGACTATAGTAAAGTGGGTGATAAAAAGGTATCTATAAATAGTAAGGTGAAAATGTGTTTACTCACCTCATTTGTTATTTGTATGAATGATATTTGAGTTTTGAGAAAGTGAAAATTTTGCAAGTAAGAGGAGTGTGTCCTAGTTAGTTTGGGAGGATGGTGAATGACATAGCATCATGCATGATTTTGCGGAGTTAGTAAGTGTATTGTTTTTCAAAAAATGTAGGGTGTAGTAGTTTTTTTAGTGAATTTTTGTGAGTTTGAGATTTTTATTTTCTTGGTGTTTTAGACTGGACGATAGTTTTGAGGGTGCTAATGACCCTTAGGAAATATTTCCCCACATCTGGGCACTTTGGTGTTCTACTCATGGGTGCCACGATCCTGCGCATCAGGTGCCTGGTCTAGAATGTGTGTATTTGGTCTAGAATGACGCAACATGATATTTTAATGTATATGAATCTGATAAGTGGGTGTGCTTTTACTTGTAATGTGTTCAAACACAACATTTATTTTTGTTTTTGTGTTGTGTCTTGGGATATTCACTCGAGGAGTTCCATGGTAGGTGTCATTTGAGTACGTTGCTTGGGTTAGGTTTGTCAGATGACGATTGGGATGTTATGGACCATGTTTCCATATGGCATATAACACGAGATAAGAGATGTGCCCCATCATATGCCTATATTGAATGTACTATGAGATAGATGGTACGTGGATACATGTACATTCTAGTTTCCTACATGTGAGATGATTATTATGTTGGAGGATGTGTCTTGTATATTACGGTTGTCGGTTGTTGGTGAGAGGGTAGAGGTGATATCAATGGATAATATGCAGAGGAAGATGCGATCTGTTACAAAATATTTTGTGGGGATTTGAGTACATGCCAAGGCCCATATCAGTCTAGATGTTATTTTGAGGTCTGGTGTTCCACATTTGTAGAATTCATAGTGGTTTTCATTTCGTCATCTATAGTCGTGGAAGGAGGTGGTGTGGGCATATTGTATAAAATGCATGATATATGTCGAGTGTATAGAGGAAGAGAGTACTAGATACACATGGGCCTGATGTGTGTTATCCTACCTATACATAGATATGTATCGATTCACTCATGATGAGCATGGAGGGGGATAAGAGCTACCGTGTTATTACACGTGTGAACATATGAGCATATAGTAGTTTTAAGACATGTTGCAAGTCCATGAGCGAGTGGGTAATACGAGATATATATGAGGAGCTGGATTAAAATTCGTGGAAAAAGGAGGAAGATGGATACATATACCTATAGGGTAGTGACACATAGGATGGGGCCGAGGTGAAAAATTAATATCATGATTACATAAAGAAAATTTGAAATCTTACTCTTTATTCTTGCTACTTCATATGAAGTATTACATCTATTTAAATAGGAGATGGTGTTCTTATATTTAAGGAGATATAATCTCCATAAATATCTCCACACATAACTCCTAAAACAACTCCATGCTATTTTACGTGAGATTTTGTTTTCTCACAAAACTAATATTGTTAATGATTTGTTTACTCAACAACTCATAACAATATTTACTCACCCACTCATAATTACATTTACAATAATGTAATTAATTATTACAACACATATTATATTATCCTAGATAATATAATCACTTACATAATATTCTATGTTCACACTACAACATAGATATTCCTAACATTCGCCCCCTTAGTGTGAACATGGGGTAAGAGCTCCTAGAAACATCAAACTTGTCGGAGTAGCCATTGCTACTGGATCTTGCTATCTGGATCTTGCTGCTAATGATCATCCTTGTCGTATGAACATCTTCATCAACTGATCACCTTCCAACGAAGTACCTTCCACCGAAGTATGGTAGTCAGAGGACCGTACGATAGTCAGAGGACCATACGTAGATGATTTTCCCTGTAAGCTGAGTCAAGCAGTTTGCTTCTTCCACACCAAATAGACACTCAAGAACTATTGTTAGTCTATGTGAACACATTAAAATCAAAACATGAAACTAGTTTCACCCCCTTGTGTATAAACAAACCACATAACTGAAATAAAATATCACCACATCTGTCTACGACCCCATCATTGGTGAATGACGAGAGGACGTTGATTTTCCTCCTTCCTCCAACAAGAAAAGAGTCTACCATAGGAAATCCTCATCACTAGGACATGAAAGTTCTTCATCAGTTGAGTAGACTTCCCAATCAGTTTCTACTTCAGCTAGAAGGGCTTTCTGATCTATCTTGTCATCAAGAAGATCCTGAGCTCTCTTTTTACAGTTCAGTATTACATGCCCAATCTCATTACAATAAAAGCATTTTATTTTTCCATGTGAAGGAACCTTCTTTGGTTTATGTTTTTCCTTCTTAGATGAGGAGCTAGGTTTGTTTCCTACATATAGTACTTCTTCATGTTCTTCATGACTTCTTTGTTCTAACAATGTAGAAATCACTCTTTCTAGACTAATAGTAATTTTACTCAAAGTAAATACAATATTTGAGTAACTCTTAGGCATGCTATTAAGAAGAATAACTTTAGCATCATCATCTTTTACATGTTCTTTAATTCCAGCTAGTTGATTTAGCAAAGAACGAAACTTACTTATATGATCTGCCATTTTTGAGTTCTCTTCCATTTTCAACCCGTACAAGTGTTGCTTGGTGTAGTCTTTGCCATTTTAGCTTGAGAACCAAACAATTTGTTAAGAGACTCCCAAATTTCTTTTGTAGATTTTGTGAAATCCACATGATGTAGATAGGCTTTTGATAAGCCCAGACCAATGATACCCAATGCTCTCTGATATTTTGCATTCCACTTTGGGAATTCATTTCCTCCAGTGGGTGGAGTTGAATTAGACTTCACCACATCCCATAGATCCTTTTCTATTAAATGTAATTACATCTGTAGTTGCCATGTATGGAAATCTTGTCCTTCAAACTTTTCAATCAGATTTAGTTTCTCCATTATTTTGTACAATACTGATAAAAAAATACAAAATTGAATCAAGTACTTTAAAATTTTATATTGAATACCTTTTAACCTCCAAGCAAGTCAAGAACTTGTATTAACAATTCAACATTATTGAAAATTGGAGAAAACTTTCAGTAGAAGAATTGATGTGCTTAATTTGATAGCTACATAGTAAAATCCGTATTTCTTCCAAACTACGTACTGGGTTCTACTAAAATTTCTTTTGTAGTTTCTTGACCAGCATGTTATTCTGTACGAAAAATTATAGAAAAACCCACATCTAGAAACAAAAACTATGATATATTCTTTGAGACAGATTTGATCATGAAAGCACTGAAATTTCTTGCATCAAACCTGCTTTGTTACCAAATGAAAAAATAATATCATAATTGCATAAATAAAATTCAAAATCTTACTCTTTATTCTTGCTGCTTCATATGAAGTATTAAATCCATTTAAATAGGAGATGTTGTTCCTCTATTTAAGGAGATATAATCTCCATAAATATCTCCACACATAACTCCTAAAAACAACTCCATGCTATTTTACGTGAGATTTTGTTTTCTCACAAAACTAATATTGTTAATGATTTGTTTACTCAACAACTCATAACAATATTTACTCACCCACTCATAATTACATTTACAATAATGTAATTAATTATTACAACATATATTATATTATCCTAGATAATATAATCACTTACATAATATTCTATGTTCACACTCAACATAGATATTCCTAACACGAGGTTGTCACATGGTGGCCATACCATGATTATGGAGGATGGCGTGAGGATGTTGTAGAGTTACGGTGTATTCAGAGGATGATGTGCTTGTAAGATAGATTTCTATGTATAGCATAGTTATTCCAGGTGGAGAGGGTATCACATCAATTTTATATGGCTCGGGATGTGCCCCCAGAGCTATATATATGGTTGAGAGCTATCGAGCACCGAGGAGGGTTGGGTTCAAACCAAGGCCCATAGTAGAGCAGCTAACAACTCCTGGTCTAGATGAGGTAGATGCGGGGATAAACGTGATAGAAATAGATGATGTTGGTAGTACAGAGGAGTACCATGCATGGTGGGTGGCACACCGATGGGTATTGTTGTTTCCATTATTTAAATATCTAGCCTTGAGGTTTCTACATGTAGGAGGGTAAGGGGGAAATCACATGTCCTTGACATTGTAGTAGCAGCTCTAGTGGAGCATGAATTTCTACATATAGTTATGTTATGTACGTTGTTTGTTTGCTTATGTTCTAGTAATGGCTGTCTAAATCATTATAGGATATGTGTATTGGTGCAAGATAGTCGGCATAGACATCCACACCTTGACATGGAACATTCGACCAACATTCTTTATGGAGGTATATTGGAATTCTTGGATGAGATTACGAGCAAGCATGTGTATCTATTTGAGCTAGTGGTCGTAGTGGTAGCCACATGTCTTGTATTACTATCTAAGATATATGAGTCACGTGAGGAGTCTCGATGAGCTGCGAGGTGTTGTGTGGTGGCCCTTAAGCATATGATTTTTGTAATTTTCGTGGCGTTAAAGCATCATTTTTGGAGAATTGTATTGATAAAACCTTATAACGTAGGCAAGTGGAGGCGATATCAAGGCCGCAAAAAAGTAGTGTTGAGTTAGTGGTGGGTCATCTAGTTCTAGGGATCTCACAGTATCCGAGAGAGATAGTGATGATGAGGCTTTAATATCATGTTTGTATATGAGTTAAGGGGTTTCCCAGTGATGATGATTGTATTTTCTACCTATTGATGGAAATGTGTGATTTATATGTGATGATTTCATTTTTGTGTTTTATCGATGTTATATGAGTTGGTAATTATTATTGAATATATATGATGTTTTTGTAGATTTTAAGTGTGATTGATGTAACATATGTGTAATGATGAAAAATAGCATGTGATGAGCTAAGCACATTGTTTTTTAAATGTAATTCACAATGGGTAGTTAATATGATAATGTGAGAAAAGGTCATGTGAAGAGAGATGATATATGATTATTGACTTAACGTGTATTGATGTATGTCATAATAATGTAGTGTAATCTTAATATGTTAATGTGATGGATGGGAGGGGACATTAGTGATGCCCTCCAATGTGTAGATGATTAGGTTCATTTGGTTAACATCGCTTCGCTTCAATGATCAAGAAAGAAGCGCTAAAAATCAAGAGTGTGTCATCGTGAAATGATTGGAGTGCATGATGAAAGGTTCTTAAAGAAAACCCTCAACAGCTTTTTGTAAGAATCACAAGAACACAAGTGCATCTTTATGGTTTAAGGTGATAGTAATCACCTACCAAATACTAAGGTGACATGAAGTGGTGGAAGCATGTGGGACAGAATCAACATGAGTATATGAACCAAAACTCGAATGTCATATAGAGTGGATGTGAAATGTGCGATAATGGGTGATATGGAATCCAATGTGAAGGAGAAGCATGATGCGGTGGATAACATGAATGAAATGAATGAGAGGGAGGAAATGGTTATAATGGGTGTAATGGATGGGATGATGCAAACGGTGTATGGAAGTGGTGGATATTGTCTAGAATTCTCAATCGTAGGCAATGGCATAGTACTAGATGAGGTAATAGTCATAGAGGTGTGTGTTAGATCTATGATGTCTTTTGAGATAAGATATTTCTATAGATCGATTACCTTATAACATAGAAGAATATATGATTCACATGTATTGTATTGTATTCATTGCTTGCGTGGAGGAACGAATCCATGACAAAAGATAACTTTTTCTCAAGATCTATAGGTTGGAATACCAACTGATGCATACAAGCATTGAAGCACAAAATATAATCCTTGATAGGTTCATTGGAGCCTTGATGGAGATTAGGTAGGTGGTCATAAGTAACCTTATGGCCATTTCTAAGTATAAACTGATGGAGGAAAGCATCCTCCAAGTCATACAAATCACTAATAGACCCAAATGGAAGATGATTGTACCTTGTAACGCCTCATCAAGAAAACTATATTGAAAGGCCTTAAGTAATGTGATCTATTATTAGAATAAGAGGAAATGGCCATACAATAATGTAAGAGATGAGCATGAGGGTCACCAGTACCATTGAAACATGTGAAAGTAGGCATGATGAATTCTTGGGGAATGTCAAGTTATGAATCCACTTAGGGACAGAGGTTACCATGTAATAAATTGTTATAAACGGAAGAATAGTATGCCTAATTTCTAAAGTGATTTGAACCCAGGGATTGTAAATCACCTAAGAATTCATGAGAGAAATCATATCATTGGGGTCATCTATAATTCCCCCTTATCACCATACGTTTTTGACAATTACAAATATTTACTAATTTACTATGTAATATCTCACCATTAATTCCCCTAATGACCTAATATGGTGATTCAAACATACAATTTCTATATGCGACATTTCATCACTTCCCCCTAATGACCCAACAGGGGGAAAAAGTAATCAAAAATATTTCTTTACGATCATTCACCAATATCCCCTAATGACCTAACCTAGGGGGGACTAGCATAAAATATCTCTACGAGTAATAAATTGAATTAATCAAGCAATCAATCAGTCAACACATTCACATTCCTAATAATAAAAATCATATCATTCCATCAATAAACATTCAACACAATCCATCTCCCGGATGACCTAACTTAGGATTTCGTGCTGACTTCCTAGATGACCTAAATTAGGAGATTACATTTTCTTTTTCTCGGATGACCT
This sequence comes from Taxus wallichiana var. yunnanensis, assembly GCA_018340775.1. Lineage (NCBI taxonomy): Eukaryota > Viridiplantae > Streptophyta > Pinopsida > Cupressales > Taxaceae > Taxus > Taxus wallichiana. The sequence continues at coordinate 818,759,192 of CM031238.1, forward strand.
AACTTGGGAAGCTATTTAAACATTTCGTGTTCACTTCTAAATGGCCTAACTTAGAATCCTTCCCTAAATTTTGCAATCACTTCCACATGACCTAACTTGGAATTCATTACATTGTCATGACACTCATAGGCTCAGGGGAAATATTTCATTTATTATACCACTCCTATATGCATCAATTTGTTTGATCAAAATTGGCTAGATCTAGAAACCACAAATCTTTGATGCGAGTCAATCTATAGTGGTTAGATCTTGAGGATGTAGTTAGATCTTTGGATAATAACACACTTTTCTCCCTACACTCTTCATTTAGTGATAGGATGTCCAAATCCTCTGGTTTATAATTTGTTTACATGTGTTCGGATCGGGAATTGATCACTCCCTACGCCACCTCATCATCATCATACATTCTAATCATCACCCTTATTAAGTGCACTTCATCATACTATTATTCTTTTTTACGTTGCATGGATCAACCCGATGGTCCATGGTTTGACATGATTTTGGTTATTTTGGCACGCTTCTACTACACATCTATGTGTTCTACTACAACATGGGTTTCTTTGACATATTTCAGGTATGAATATCTATGTACTTTATGGTATTGATATTTTAGTCACCAACATAAAGTGAGGAAAATGTAGTCACAAAATCACACACTTACTATTACATTTTTACCGCCAAGTATGTTATTTTATATATGGATATCATGTAAGAAAAGTATTCACTAATGGTTTAACCCCTCATCCTTTAAATCAATTGTTCGGCCGTCATTGTCACTTGTATCAAACAGTCATCAATTGTTTGCATGATTATGGTATTCTCTTATAGGGTCTTATCTATCATCTCTAGTCTCTAGCTAGAGTGCTGGGAAAGGTGTTGGGACATTAATCGACACTCTGGTCCTCTTTTTAGGTGCCCTGGTCCTAGTTACACTTTATTCTCATTTAGAGTTTTGAGGTCAATCCTTATGGTTTATTATTTCATTACATTAGCAAATAAGAGATAAAATATGCGAGAATAATCCCTTACAGAATCGCAATAGTAGAAACTAATATGCGAAAAAATTACAAATCTCAAATAAAAGTGTAGAATATATAACACAACACGAGAGAGACAATATTTAATGTCGTTCACCCAATTTGGGCTACATCGCTAAGAATCACTTGCTCAGATTTTATTATAAGCCTTCACTCTCTCAATACAATACCAGATCTGTTTGGAGCTATGCTCAACAAACTCTATAAAATTCACACACGAATTCAAAACACATCTGTAATACATTTGCTTGTCTATGTATCATATGCATAAGACCATATAAATAGACAATTGCTTAAGTAGTTTGATACAAAACCGTGGGTATCAAAACCATGGGCAAAAACTGTGGGTATCAAAACCATGGGAAAAAAACCGTGGGTATCAAAACAATGGGTACCAAAAAACCATGGGCCCAAAAACAGCCCATAACGGTTACCCATTACCCATGGGTTAATAAACCACCCATGAAAATTTGCTTCGGGGGCTTTGCCCCCAAACCCCCTGGCCCACTCACCGGTGAGTGGGACACCGTAAAAATACCCAGAGTGTAACACATAGAAGGTGAACCACACTCTAACATGAAAATAGGATCCACAAACATAACAATCTCCCACTTGGAGAATGATTTCCACTTAGCAAGCTTCTCAACCCTTCACTGTCATCTGTGAAGGCCAATCAAAGCTGAACATAGCTTTAGTTTATCCCTTGTGACCACCTTGGTCATCATGTCTACAGGATTTTGACTGGTTTGAATCTTCTCAACTTCAACTTATCTTCCTCCAAATCTATCCTGATGAAGTGATATCTCATTGTATATGCTCACGTCACGGAGTGGAAAGCAAAGTTCTTAGCTAGGTGTATATCACTCGACTATCACTATACGACTTACATTCCTCCTACTTATGCCCTAACTCCTCAAGTAATTGTTGTAACCAAATCATCTCTTTACTTACCTCTGTGGTAGCAACATACTCGGCCTCCGTGGTTGACAAAGCCACCACTTCCGTAGTCGTGAAATCAACTCACTTGCTGTCCCACCTATAGTGTAAATATAACCTACCTTGCTCCTCTCTGTATACATCTCCAACCATGTATGAATCTACATAACCACATAAAGTGGTGTCGATCCTTTGTACCACAAAAGCTGTCCCCATGGTCCCTCTCAAATACCGAAGGATCCACTTTACTACTTTCCGATTCTCTTTACTGGATCACTCATAAATCTACTCATAGCTCCCATTGCATTGGCAATATCGAGGCCTAGTGCACACCATAGCATACATCAAAGCGCCAACTACCTGATGAGTAAGGTACCTTGAACATTTGGTTTCTTTCTGGTTTGTCTTGGGACACTACTCCTTTGATAACTTAAAATGGCCTACCAAAGGAGTCCCAACTGGTTTAGCATCATTTATGTTAAACCTATCCAATGCCTTCTTAATGTACTTGTCTTGAGATAAATTCACCTTTTGTTCCTTCCTATCCCGAGTTATCCTCATACCAAGGATTTTTTAAGTTGCCCCCAAATCCTTCATATCAAAGGATTCACTTAGTTGTTTCTTAAGTACTTGTATTTCTTGCATGTTTTTACCTGCAACCAACATGTCATCAACATACAAACATAGGATAATATAACTTCCATCCTCAAATTTTTTGTATACATGCAATGGTCAGAATGACATCTAATATAACCTTGCTCCATCGTGAAGCTATCAAAATTCTTATACCATTGATGTGAAGCTTGTTTCAAGCCATACAAGCTCTTCTTCAGTTTACACACAATCTCCTCTTTACCTTTGACCTCATAGCCCTCTAGTTACTGTATATATAGTTCCTCCTCCAAATCACCATGGAGAAATGTAGTCTTTACATCTAACTATTCTAAGTGCAAACTTTCTGTTGCCACTATTCCAAGAACAATTCTAATAGAAGTCATTTTTACTACAGGAGAAAAGATCTCATCAAAATCTATACCTTGTTTCTATGCAAACCCCTTGACCACCAACCGGGCCTTATATATTTTCTTTCCTCCTTCTTGGTCTTTAACTTTGTACACCCACTTGTTCTGCGCAATGCTCTTTTGCCTTTGGTAGCTTCACCAAATCCCAAGTCTACTTCTCCATGAAAGACTTATGCTCCTCATCCATGGATTATTCCCACTTCTTCTGGCATCTACTGCATTGATTCATCAAATCTCTCTAGCTCTCACTATCGGTGAGTAATAAATAATAAAGAGAAGGAGAAAAACGTTTAGGTTCTTTTCTTACCCTAGAAGACCTCCTCACTTTGTAGGAGTTTGGGGTTCTTTGTTGAGTTGGTTCTGAAGCTGATTCATGGGTCACTTTGTCCCATCTAGGAAGATCCTCTAGCACTACATATTCTTTCTTGGATTCTTCCCTGTTTTCTACAACTATTTCTTATACATGAATTTCTCATTAAATACCACATCCCTAGACCAAATGATTTTCTTTTCCTTAATACTCCAACATTTAAATCAAAGTCATCACCACCATAACCAATGAAAGTACATTTTTCTGATTTAGCCTCTAGCTTGGTCCTATCATCCTTGTCTATATGAACAAACACCTCACATCCAAAGACTCTAAGAAATGAATAATCAAATTTCTTACCATACCAATCCTCCTTAGGTATGCCTCCATCCAAGGCACTTGAGGGTCCTCTATTTATCAAGTACAGGTTGTACTCACCACTTCTACCCAAAAAGAAAAGGCGATCTGCATGTAACCTCATGCTCTAGCACGTTCCATTATTGTTTTGTTCATCCTTTACGATACCCCTTCTTGCGAGTTCCGGAACTTTTTTTGCCTACTGATTTCATTCTTAGAATAGTAATCGTTAAATTCATTACTATGCAATACTCCCCTCCATTATCGACACTGAGACATTTTAGCTTAAGACTATTTCATTCTCTACCAAGGATTTCCATTTAACAAAAGTGTCAAATACATCATATTTATTTCTAATACAATATACCCAAACTTTCCTTGTTGCATCATCAATAAAAGTAACATAATAATTTGAACCCCAAGAGATGATACCTAAGATGGCCCACACACATCAAAATGTACCAGCTCCAACTTACTCTCTTTCTTTGTAGGTCTAACCTTGAGAAACCTTACTCGCTTCTATTTCCCATATATGCGGTCCTCACTGAGAACTCTAAACTTGTTTTACGTATATCTAGGAAAATTATTCTTTATGATGTCCATGCCCTTATGGCTCATATGGTGAGCCTATAGTGCAATAATTTTGTATCTACATCGAAGCCACAAGATTACAATCATTAGTACTATCGGTGGATAAATACAAGGTTCTAACCTTCTTACCTCTTGTCACCACAAGAGCACCCTTGGTAACCTTCAAGAGCCATTTGTAAATATCACGGTCAACCATCACTTCCCAATTGCCCGCCGATATCAAATTTCTCCTTAATGTAGGCACATGTCGACATCCTTTAATAGCCATGTATTCTCATTTTACATCTTAACACTGAATAGAACATTTTCAACTATCTTTATGAGGCTCATCATCACCAAGAAAAGCATGCCCAAAATCCCCTTAAACATAATAAACAAAATCATGCCTATGTGGAGTAGCATGAAAAGAAGCCCCTGAATATAAAACCCAAGATTGAGTAATATTATGTAAAGAAAGAATCAAAGCATCCTAGCATACATTACCCGATGCCACATTTGCCTCCTTTTTTCTTCTGTTGTTTTTCTTGTCCTGAAGCTCCCAACAGTCCTTCTTTGCATACCCAGACTTTCCACAGTTCCAACATACAATCTTGCTCTTGGATTTTGACCTTGCCCAATCTTTCGATTTTCCACGGTTTCCTCTATTCTTCTATCTCCCTCTAGTTTCCATTGTCAAAGCATTCCTGAAGTAGAAGATTCCCTGGAGCTTTTTCTTTGCATTTCCTCGCTTAGAATCACCCCTAAAACATCCTCAAACTTCAACTTTGAGTTATTTGGAACCAAGTTGCTTACCACCATTACCAAGCTATTCCAACTTTCAGGTTAAGAGCACAAAATTAATAAAGCTCTAACTTCTTCATCAAATTCTATTGTAACTGAAGCTAGCATATTCACAACAGTATTGAAATCATTTAAATGATCTGCTACTGAACTATTCTTAGACATCTTCATATTAAACAACTTTTTCATTAAAAATATCTTATTAGAAGCCAGAGGGTTTTCATATAACTTCCCTAATGCATCCATCAGTTCTTTTGTAGTCTTTTCCTTTGAAACATTAAATAATACCAAAGATGCAGCTTGAAACAACCGATCATTCCAAGTGCCTTCGATCAACAAATCCCATTATGCATTTGTCATACTCGAGGGTTTTTTCACCTTCTCAGATAGTGGAGTATAAAGATCCTTCTGATAAAGGTAATCTTCCTTCTGCATCTTCCAAAGACTAAAATTCTACCCGTTGAATTTATCAATCCTAGATCTTCCATCATCTGCCATAGCTTCCACTCAAGATAAAACTTTCCTTGTGATTCAACACTTTAGCAAACCAAACCAGGCTCTGATACCAATTGTTAGGAAATAAGAGATAAAATATGCAAAATAATCCCTTACAGAATCATAACAGTAGAAACTAATATGCAGAAAATATTACAGATCTCAAATAAAAGTGTAGAATAAATAACACAACACAAAGAGACAAGATTTAATGTGGTTCACCTAATTTGGGCTACGTCCACAAGAATCACTTGCTCAGATTTTATTACAAGCCTCTACTCTCTCAATACAATACCCAAATCCGTTTGGAGCTATGCTCAACAAACTCTACAAATTCACACACGAATTAAAAAAAAATTGCAATACATTTGTGCTTGTACATGTATCATATGCATAAGACCATATAAATAGACAATTGCTTAAGTAGTTTGATACAAAACCGTAGGTATGAAAACCATGGGCAAAAAACATGGGTATTAAAACCATGGGAAAAAAATTGTGGGTATCAAACCATTGGAAAAAAACCATGGGTATCAAAACAATGGGTATTGAAAAACCATGGGCCCAAAAATATCCCATAACGCAGTACCCATTACCCATGGGTTGATAAACCACCCATGAAAATTTGCTTGGGGGTTTGCCCCTAAACCCGCCCGACCGCTCACCACCATGCGGGACCGCCATAAAAATACATGAGTGTAACACATAGAAGGTGTACCACACTCTAACATGAAAAGAGGATCCACGAACATAACACATTCCCCTAGATGCTAGTCGGCATTATCAGGTCGTTAGTGTCAAAATTTGAACAAGAGATCCCTATATAAACATAACATACTCACAATATTTTTGGCATACTATCTACTATCAAGATATATATATTTACTAAGGAAAAGGATTGAATTTGGTCATCATTTACATCTGCATCAAACAAGCATAGGGGTAAAGGTTTATATTCATTATATTCCATCCACCATTTACATCTTACATCTAGTTATTTCCCCCTACTTTTGCATCATTAACATTAGGGAACCCTAGGCACATAATTACACACATTATTTCAACCCTAACGTTTGGTTCGATACAAATTCAACCATGATAGCAAAAGCAAGTATGGTCCCAAATCAACCATGGAGGATATTTAGTTCAAAATCATGGACAAAATAACCATGTTGGATACTTTTCCATCCCAATCGAGAATCCAACTTATTCGTAACCATGGAACATGATGCGAAAGTGGATATGCACAAATTTGATAGTAAAGATCCCTGAATTGAATAAATCAAATGGATAACTTCTTTGAGACACAACAAACACCATTAGGACAAAAGGTGACATTGGCATCCCTATATCTTGAACTAGATCAATTTGTTTGGTATCGATGGTTATGTGCTCGGAGGAAGAAGAATGGTCTCGGTGTCACTTGGACGAGTTTTACCAAGGATTTGCAATTGCACTATAGTTCCAATGTTTGAGATAACTACTTTAGTCAATTAGAAAAGTTATGAAAAATAGGATCGAGTCAAATATTATGTGGATCAATTCAGAACCTATCCTTAAGGGTTGAGAATATACCAAAAGAGAATCGAATGACCTATTTCTTAGGGGTCTTAAGGACCACCTCAAGCATGAGATACGTATGTTCAATCCACTCAAGCTTTTTGATTCTATTATCATGGCACGTCATGCGAGAGGAAAAGTTATTTGTAGTAGGAGGTCACCTTTCATTAACACCAGAGACCATAGTATCTCTTCCCCTTTATTTTCTAGGCCAATTAGAGTGACTCCTCAACAAATGGAAGAAAAAAGAAAAACGATTATGTTTTAATTTTGATAGCCAATAAGGACCGGGACACAAATGTCTTTGAGAATAATTTTTCTATATTGACGGAGGTAATGAGAATGATGAGGATGCTAAAATTATAGGAGAGTATGAGGAACTAGTAGAAGATGAAGTAGAGGATCACCAACCTACAATTTCTTGCCATGCATTGTTAGGTATTAGTACTCCTCAAACACTCAAGGTTATTGGCTATCTCAAAAAATAGAAGGTGACGGTGTTGATTGACTCGGGGAGTACTCATAACTTCATAAATAGTAAGTTAGCTGCCCACCTCAATTGTTTTATTTACCCAGCTCCAGAAATGCAAGTTATGATTGCAGATGGTGGGACAATCAAGTGCATAGGAAAGTTCCATAGTATCAAGCTTTCTATGGGATACTACATGTTAGACTCAACTATGTTTTCTATTTCTATGGGAGGGGTAGATATTGTTTTGGGTGTTCGATGGCTCCTGACCTTAGTGTACTATAGAGATGAATTTCCAATAATCGTTCATGCGATTTCATTTAGATGGAAGGACAATACAATTGAATGGGATGGTAGATAAGTATCCGGATATTATTAGCTCTCATCAGATGTAGAAGGTTCTCAGAAAAGGATTAGATGGATTTATAACAAAGTTATTTTACATAGAAGTACAACCTACAGAGTCTTCGATGCCACCTGATCTTCAGAAGATTGTTGATTCTCACTCATCTATTTTTATGCAATTCCAAAGGTGCTACCACCAGTTAGGGATCATGATCATGCCATTCAGTTGATTCCAGGGAGCCAAACACCTAACATCAGACCATACAGATACCCATATTCCTAGAAAAGTGAGATCGAGAAAATGGTTCAGGAAATGTTGAAGGTAGGTATCATCAGGCCTAGCTAGAGTGCATATTCTTCACCTAGTGGTCATGGTATGTAAGAAGGATGAAACATGGAGGATGTGTCTAGATTACCGAGAAATCAACAAGTACACCATCAAAGATAAGTTTCCTATTCTAGTAATTGATGATTTACTTGATGAATTGCATGGTGCTATTTATTTCACAAAATTAGATCTTCATTCAGGGTACCATCAAATTAGAATAAAAGAGGAAGATGTTCATAAAATGGCTTTCAGGACTCATGAGGGCCATTATGAGTTTTTGGTAATGCCTTTTGGTCATACAAATGTGCCTTCAACCTTTCAAAGCTTGATGAATATTGTTTTTAGGCCATTTTTAAGGAAATTTGTATTAGTTTACTTTGATGACATATTGATTTACAGTAAGACATGGGAAGAACACTTATAACATGTAAATAAAGTGTTGGAATTTTTGGAGAAACATACTCTCTATGAAAATCCATCCAAATGTTCTTTTGGTGTACAAGAGTTAGAGTACTTGCGTCACATTGTATCCCATGAAGGCATCAAAGTTGATCCTCAAAAGATCAAAGCTATGGTGGAATGGCCAAGACCCAAAACTCTCAAAAATATTTGTGGGTTCCTAGGAATAACAGGGTACTACAAAATATTTGTGTGGGGATATGGTAGAATAACAACCCTACTCATTGCATTACTAAATAAGGATGCCTTCCATTAGATAGATTTAGCCACTAAATCCTTTGAGTAGCTAAAGGAAGCTTTGTGTAGCACCCATTTTGGGTACTCCCAACTTCTCAAAAACCTTCATTGTAGAATGTGACGCTTCAAGATCAAGATTGGGAGCAGTTCTAATTAAAGAAGGAAGACCAATTGCATTTGAGAGTCTCTAATTTAGAGGAAAAGATCATCTCAAACCTATCTACGAGAAAGAAATGATGTCTATTCTTCATGCGGTCAATAATGGATGCCCTATCTCATGGGTAGACACTTGAGTAAAAATGATCATGATAGTCTCAAATACTTTTTGGAGCAAAGGTTATCATTTGAGGAACAAAAAAGTGGGTAACAAAAATGTTGGGTTATGATTTTGAAATCATATACAAAAAGGGTAAAGAAAATGTAGTAGTTGATGTGTTGTCCAGAAGGGATACATCCGTAGATGCCTTACTATGTGGAATGTCCATGTTGATGGCCGATTGGGTGGATGAAGCAATATTGGAATGGGATAAAGACAAGGATACACAATCTCAATACAAAATATCAAGCAAGGATCTATGACATCTAACAAATTTGAGTGGAAAGGTAATGCTTTATGGTACGAGGATAGGTTATACTTGAGTAAAGATTCTAAGTTGAAACATAAGATTCTTGCAAAGCTACATGCCTCTTTGTTGGAGGACACTCTAATTTTTGAAGACATATAATAGAATAAAAAGATAATTATTTTGGGAAGGACTCAAGGGGATGTACAAAAGTTTGTATCAAAGTGTTTACTATGCCAACAAAACAAAGTGGAAACCATTAAGACACCAGTCATTGCAACCCTTACCAATTCCTAGCCGAGAGATGGGAGGAGGTCTCATGGATTTCATCACCTTTGGATTGCCTTGTTCGAGAGTAAGAATGTTATTTTTGTGATTGTGGATAGGCTCACAAAATATGATTATTTTTTTGCCCTATCACATCCATTTGTAGCTAGTATGTCATCAACTATTTTTTTGGAGACGGTTCAAAGGCTACATGGAGCTCCAAAGATAATTGTAAGTGATCGTGATCCTATTTTCACGAGTTTTTTAGGACAAAATTATTTTCATGTTTAGGTACTCAGCTAGCTCATAGTTCATCTTATCATCCTCAAACTGATGGGAAAATGGAAGTGGTCAACAAATTCTTAGAGGGGTATCTACATTGTTTTGTATCATATAAGCAGGAAAGATGGATTAAATGGCTACCACTTGCAGAATGGTGGTATAACACATCTTTTCATACCTCTTCTTAAATAAATGCATTTTTAGCATTATCTGGTTACCATCCACCTTCTATCACTTCCTCCTTGAGGGTGCGAAACTAAGGTCGAGAGATGTTGAGGAACACATTCAACATCAACAACAAGTTTTGGCTAGTTTGAAGGAGAATTTAGCATTAGTAAAAAATAGGATGAAGCAACAAGTAGATCAACACCGTAGTGAAAACATTTTGAAATTGGTGATTTGGGTTTTCTACATCTCCATACTTACAAAAAAATGTCCCTAAAGCAAATAGTAAAAGGACAATAAACTTGCTCCTAAATATTATGGCCCTTATCATGTTCTACAGAAAATTGGCAGTGTTGCTTATAAACTAGAGTTGCCTCCATGTTCACACATACACCTAGTATTCCATGTTTCATGCCTAAAGAAGGTTATTGGAAAGAAATTTGAAGCCTAGAAAGAGTTACTAGAACTTGAAGAGGAAGGAAGAATCATTTTGGAGCCATAGAATATTCTACAAACACGTACTAAGAGGCTGAGAACCAGAGACATTAAGGAATATCTGATCAAGTGGAAGAATCTAATCATAGAAGATACAACTTGGGAGTATGAAGGTTTTCTACAACAATATCCACGATTATTCAATGTTAAGGACAATGTTGGTTTGAAGGGGAAGGGCATGCTACGCCCTTAACCTATTGCTTGTATTAGGATATGAGTAGCCAACTTGTGGCTTACCATATCATTTATACTTTATCATGCTTAATAGGTCAGCCTTGGTGATGGCCATAGCATATGAATAGTATATATAGGGGATTGTAGGTAGTAGTTCATTATCATTTGAGCATTTGAGTCTTATTATATGGTTTGGAGGTTGCCCCCTCGAAGTGGCGAAGCTATTATAATTGCATATTGAGATCATTATTCTGAAATATTGTGTTATTTGGTGTTATATTACTTCTCATAATCTGAAATATACTTGTAATTTCATTACACAAGCTTGCATTATTTATTACATTCTTGTTTCTATTTATATTAACTAATAATATAGAATCCCTTACTGCAATCATATTTTAGCTAATCATTTTTGTGAACATGATGCGATTCAAATTTTACATGTTCAATTCATGTTGGGTTCACCAAAATGATTAATTAAAATACAAATTCTAAGGTAGTATATATTCTAAGTTAATATAAATAGAAACAAGAATGTGATAAATAATGCAAGCTTGAGATATTGGTTCTAAATATTTTATTTTCATGATTAAATAAAATTGAATAATGAAAATAGAAGGGACAAGGTACTAACCTTAAGATGATCTACCTTGCTAAGTGTTGGACTTAAACAAGATGATGTGTGGATAGGGCGAGTGTGAAGGAGGTACCCCAGAAATTGTAGCAATCGAAGATCCGATTGGACCGAGCACTTAGGAGAGGATGGGGCACTGCGGGTGCCCTAGTATGTATTATGGGAACTCTTATTTAGAGAAAAGCTCAAGATCTGATACTAACGGTGTCCCTAGGTATTCATAATGTCTTCATCTTTATCACATAATTTTTAGAGTGGATTCACTTATATCATTGTAAATTAGTGTCAAAGATATACCGAAAAAACTCCATACAAAAGCATCAAATCCCAAAAAAAGGAAGATGCATATGAAGGGTTCAAACTAAACTTAGTTGCCACAATGGTAGACTTACTGACTAAGCATTGCACTACATCCCATATCCGATGTAGTTCTTTTTTCTTATTTTTGTAATTGTGTGCCTAGGGTGCCCTAGTGTCGATGACACAAAAGTAGGGAAAATAACTACATGTAAGATGAAAATAGTGGATGGAATAGAATGAATACAACCCTTTCCCTATGCTTGTGTGATGTAGATGTAAATGATTCCAAAATATAGTCATTTGCCTTAGTAAATAGCTATCTATTGATAGTAGATAGTCTGTGCATAAGATAGTGAGTATGTTATGTTTATATAGGGATCTCTTGTTCAAATTTTGACACTAATGGCCCGAAAATGCCAACTAGCACCTAGGGGAATGAATCAAAAAACCATAAATACCAACCTGAAAACTAGAAATGAGAATAACGTGCAACCGGGACTAGGGCACCATGTATCTTATGCCACTGATTACAGTCATCCTTCCTTAGAGGACACCGATTTACATAATGATCCTTGCCACAATTGTATCAGCCTCTTATATGTCCTTTCTTAAGCTCAAATTTATTTTTGGCCTTAAAATTGTCATGTCCTCCATAGGAATTCTATCCATTACTATTATTCTTGAAAAATTATTTTGAACATTAGCAACAGGTTTATTTGCGGTATTTTTCTTGTTATTATCAACAAAAAAATTGTTTTTATCACCAAAAAATTTTCCATGGTCACTTTTTACGTGCAAGGGACAAAGAAGAATTAGGAATTTTCTTTTGGATTTCCTCCTTATGAGCAGATATTGCTTTTAATTTTTGCTCTGCATTATGGAATTTTCAACAACCCCCTCCATGGTGGTTGGCCCGTGAACATCTACTACACCACCTATGATAGGATTTAATCCCATTATGAATTTCCGTATCCTGAACTTCTCATCAATTTGATACTGAGGTACATACTTGAGAAGCTTATTAAACTTCTCCCAATACTTCATTATAGATAATTTTCCTTGAGCTAAGTTATGAAATTCTGTCATCTTCTGATCATAGTAAAGTTTTGGCAGCCATCATTTCCTAAAATAATTTTTAAATTGATCCCAAGTGATGTTTGTTTCATCAATGTTTAATTCAGCCTTACGGTTTTCCTACCAAGAAGATGCCTCATGGGAAAGCTGATAAGCTCCTTATATTATTTTAGTTTCCTCAGAGAAGTTCCTTATCACAAAGTACTTCTCCATTTTGCTAAGCCAGTTCTCAGCTCCATCTCCTAGTGTAGTTTCATCAAACTTGGGTGGACTTATCCTTTTATATCATTTGTGATTTTAGCCACCAATTTCACCTTTTATTCTCGGGTTGATTGGGTACATTTGCATTAGCATTGGCAGCATTATTGTTATCAACGCCAAAATTTCCAATATTGGTGTTGTCGCAAGTGGTGGTGATTGTTATTATCGGCATCTTCTTCATCCTCATTTCCCATTACTTGTTTTTCAAGTACAACTAGACAATCTTTTGTGTATAACAGGGAAGCAAGGATCTCTTCAAGTTTTTAGGCGATAAAGCGCTTCTCCACAGTGCTAGGTTGTTTCTGCATTTCCTCTTGTACTTGTTGGTGTCCATTTTGATCCTCCGTTATTTTCCCATCTTTCCCCTTTGTTCTACATGCTCAAAAAACATTTTTCTTCAAACTTGGTGGTTTGAAAACTTTGTTCTCCAAATTGAATGCTTTCAAAGGCTCACAAACTTATTATTTTACCCTATTTTGAAAGAAAAATACATTCAGGCTTTGTTTTGTGCCCTAAATTTCCAAATCCATGGGCCTTTGTCATTTTTTCCATTTTCCTTGCTGTGGAGCTCATAGTTTCTCATTTATTTCTCTTTTCCCTCAAAATATCAATCCCCATGGTCAAAAATTTCTTTAAAATGCATTCCCTTTGTTTTTGACCAAAAAATCCTTCACCCACAAAGAAAAAATCAAATTCGGGCATCTTTGGTAATTTCTGTGTTTTTTGATGGTTATACGGGTGTCATTTGCCCATCAAAATTAAGCTCAAGCCATCCCTCACACATGGCTACATCTGGTTGGATGAGATTTGGTGGGTTTCCTTTGAAAAATTAGCATTTTTTGGTTTTCGGAAAAAAATCCAAATTTCCCCGCATGACTCCTTGAGGACACATGTCATGTTCTTATGCAAAGGTAGAATGGGAGGCCGGCGGAAGACTTACACAAATTTTTCCTTATTTTCGTGAAGGAAAAAGGTGTGGAAAGGGCCGCGGGTCCGCAACGGCACAAAAGGAGACACGTGGCAGGCGTGGAGGAGAGTGTGGGCTGCCGGAGGCAAAGGGGAAATTTCTCCCTTTTGCAAAAAGACTTAGAAGAAAAGTTTGAAGCTACAAGTCTACAATAGATCGGGGGTGGACACGTGGCAGCGTTGCGAGTGTAGAAGGAAATGTGAGTGGTGGGGGCACATGGAAAATTATTCCCTTTTTGCAAAAGGACTTAGAAAAAAGAATTAAGCCGCGGATCCGAATGAAGCCACGGGAGCTATCGACACTAAAATTTTCCTCCATAATTTCTATTTCATTAATGTATGTATTAGGAATAGGATGTTGTTAAGTATAATTAGTAGTAGCGTCTAATAGAAGATAACGGCGCCGTCAGTACGGTGTCGCCAATAATGTGGAGTACGGTAACAGTCAAAGTACAATAGGAATGTTGTAAAAAGTAAATATTTGTCGTAAGTGGTCCGTAATGTTAAAATGTCAAAGTTTGGGTAATTAGAAGTAGGGTCTACATGATTAGGAATTAGAAATATTATATTGGTAATAAGGACAAGGAGTGAGGTCATAAATATTTTGTGTATTTTATTTGTAAAAAGTCTAAAAATGTGGAACCCATGTAAAATGATAAGGTTTATCTTATCTTAAGAGATAAGCTTACATGTACAGATAAGAGTTAAGGTATGGAATATGATTCGTCAGAGTGGATTTCTTATCCTATCTTAGAGATAGGATGGATAAGCCTGGAAGTTCTATAAATAGAGAGGCCACCCCCCTCATTTAGCATAGAAAGAAGTAGTGAGAAATATTGTAAGAAGTGTGCAAAGGAAGCCATCAGTTAAAGGTGTGTTGAAGAAGCCATCAAGAGGTGTAATTGTAAAGTTTCTCCCATAGTCTTGTTGAAGTACCTCATGGGTGAGATTGTAACAATTTCATGTTAATATTATAATTTACTTTGATATTTCAGATTTGTCATCATTCCGTCTTATCATAGTCGATGGTATTCTTGTGTTCGGTTGTTGTTTTGTTTCCAGATTACATCCACCAAACTAAAGGCTGTGCATTAGTAAATAATCATAGCACGAGGAGTTCCTGGTGAAGAATTATCATAGTGCCGGATTGGTGATGACATTTTGGTTCCGTTGCCAGGACCATTCCTCGTTGGTGGATTTTCTGGAGAGATATTCCCACTTAGTCAAAAATCAATTGGAGGGTAACCTTGTTTTTACTGTGCATAGTAGTTACCATGGTAAAGTCATTTTTACCGTGAATAGTAGTTACCATGATAAAGTCATTTTTGCTGTGAATAGTATTTATCACAGTAAAGTCACTTTTTACCGTGAATAGTATTTACCGCAGTAACTTCACTTTTTACCGTGAATAGTGTTTACCACAGTAAAATCAGTTTTTACCGTAGTAAGTCAAGTTTTACCATAGTTTACCGTGGTCATTTCTATAGTAATTCCAATTATTTGTGCACATAAGTCTTGTTGATTGTACTTGTGGGTTGGTATTTCACGGTGGTTACTTTTGAAAATGGGAAAGATTCCTATTTTTTCAGCTCAATCTAATGAAGATGCTTCTTCTTTCATTCAAGAGTTTAAGCGATCTTGTATTTGTAATGGCCTTATAAGAAGGAACAATGGGACAAATTTTTTCCTACCTTTTTGGATGGAAGCACTTAGGTGGTTTGAAACACTAGGTGATAATGTGAAAAATTCATGGGATTTATTAAATGAAAGTTTTCTTGAAGAATTTGGTGAACAATAAAAATATGCAGATCTCATGATCGATATCACAAAGCTATCTCAAGGAGAGAAGGAGAAGATAAGGGATTATCATGCTCGTGTTCTAGAGCTAAGGAGGAAGCTCGATGCCCAGATCCGGAAGGAAGGATTAGCGGATGGGTTGATGAATGGCATGGATAATCTCCTCTATAAGCACTTCATTCTTGGGATGAAGCTAGAGATCAGACAACGAGTGAAGTATGACCGCCCAGCTACCATTGAACAAGCAAAGGAGATTGCAAGAAGGCAAGAAGAAAGCATGGAAGAGGAGCCCAAAGAAATTTTTGCTAAAGTAGAGCCTACACCAAAGCACCTTTGGTCTGAATCTACAACCACTCCCGGTGAGCACAAATATTTCTCCTACTACATCTACTGAGTATGAAGATCTGCTAAAAAAGATGGGTCATTAACTATTAATCTTCTTCAAGGAAAGGAATTTAGTTCTCAGGGAGGAGATAGAGGTCCAAAAAGAAATATTTCTAAAGTTGTTTGTTATGGTTGTTATAAAAAGGGTCATTATAAGTATAATTGTCCAGATAGAGATTCTACATCTGGTAAAGGAGATAATGATAAAGGAAAACACCTGTGAATTCTTTTGATGTAGTAGATAAGAGCAGAAATAATGAAGTAGATGTGTTTGTAACAGAAATAAAGAAAGAAAAAGATAATCAAAATGGAAATGATCTAAGAAGATGAAAGAAGAAACTAGTAAGAAACATAGGAGAAGAAAGTTGGAGTGTGCGTAGGATTTTACGATTTCACGGGGCAAGGACCATACTCCATCTTGGAAGATCTATCCAAAGGCCTACAAATATTACATATGGTCAACTCTTGGCTATGTCTTCGAGAGAATAGGTGGGAGTTGCGAGGTGGACTCAATGCTCGAAGAAGGAAGGAGGTTGAGGTCCCTGTTTTGGAGTAGAGAGGCAAATCCCTATGCTCCCAAGGTGAGGTATTATGTAATGGTATTTCAATTCATGATGTCTTAGTTGATGGAGGTGCTGCAGTTAATGTAATGACCGAGTCTGTAATGAATATGTTGGGTTTAAAAATTGATCACCCTTCAACACTTATGTTAAGGTCATTAAATAAGGGAAAAACTAAACCGAAGGTGTAGTTTCAAATGTGGCAATATCATTATGGGTGTTGTATGTGTGGTAGACTTTGGGTGATGAAAAATGAATCATTGCGTACCCAATGCTCTGGGAAGACCATGGCTAAGGAGAGTTCATGCAAGAAACTACTGGAATGAAGGTTTCATGACACTTGGACGTGGTAGAGAGAGGGTGAAGATAAATGTGATCCTCGACATCATAAAGCAGAACCTGTGGATTCAAGTGATGAAATTGATGATTAGACATCCTCTGATTACTCTAGTACCAATGAAATGGACATTGAAGATGAAGAAAGTGAGGTGGATGTTTCAGTCATGGATATCTGTCCAGTCACACCAACTCATGACCCCATAAAATTATCTGAAGAAGAAGTTGATGATCGTCTCCAACAAATAAAGATTGGTGATGTTGTGATGGAGAGTGAGAAGGAATCCTACCTCCAGCTCTTTCGAAGGTACATACACCTATTCACTTTTGATTACAAGGAACTCCGTCAAGTAAGTTGGGTAGAACATTGTATTGAGCTGGTAGATGGTGCTAAGCCCATAAAGCAAATGCCATATAGAATGAATCCTAATTTTTCCAAGACTATAAAAGAAGAAATAGATAAGTTGCTTGATGCGGGATTCATATTTCTTTGTGGAGAATTGAGAATGGGTTTCTCCATTGTGATCTCAATAAAAAAGAATGGGAAGCTACGCATTTGTGTTGATTATAGGAAGATCAATAAGGCAACAAAGAAGGATCATTACCCTCTTCCATTTTGAGATCAGATCTTGGATGAAGTAGGCGGCCAAAGTGCTATAGTTTCTTTGATGGATATAACGGCTACAACCAAGTTCGTATAGCGAGAGAAAGATCGGTGAAGACCACGTTCACCACTCCTTGGGAGCGTTTGCTTATAGAGTTATGCCTTTTGGGTTGTGTAATGCTCAGCAACATTCCAGCATTTGATGGATAGGGTGTTCGAACCCTACATTGGGACCTTCATCGGAGTATTTACGGATGATTTTTGCATCTATGGGAGCAAGTTGGACCACCTGCACCAGATGGAGACAACATTTCAAAGGTTAGATGAAGCACAAGCCTCACTAAACCCTACAAAGTGTGTCTTTGGATGTTCTAAAGGTGTTTTGTTAGGGCATGTTGTATCCAGAGATGGTATTGATGCGATCACGATAAAGTTTCAAAATCAAAGATTTACCATTTCCTATGAATAGAAGTAAGTTGAGATCATTTTTAGGCCATGTGGGTTACTATAGAAGGTTCATCAAGAATTTCTCAAAGATTGCACAGCCACTAACCCAATTCTTGAAGAAGGATGTTACTTATGAACCAAGAAATAAGGCGCATGAAGCTTTTGGACAACTGAAGGAAGCCCTGGTGTCTTCACCTGTTTTGAAGAATCCAGATTGGAGCAAGCCATTCATTGTGTACATTGATGCCTCAGATGCAGCACTAGGAAGTAATTTGAGCCAAAAGGATGAAAATGGGAATGAACATCCAATTTACTTTGGGAGCAGACAAATGAGCGATCTTTGAGGTAAACTATCTCGTGAATGGCGAAAAAGAGGCTCGGCTATCATTTTTTTCAAAGAAGTTTAGAAATTACTTGCTAGGGCAGAAATTTATAGTTAATGAGATCATCGAGGCTCGAAATATATTGTCAATAAGCCTAACCCATCGGGGAGGATAACAAGATGGATAATTTTGCTACAAGAATTTTAATTTGATATTCTAGATAGGCGAGGAAAGAAGCATGTCAATGCAGATGCACTCTCTCGAGCCTATGATGGTTTAGGATCATCTTGTGATGATGATGATTTTCCGATGCAGCATTGTTCTCCCTTGACACAATCCCTAGCGAATACATAGATATTTGGAATTATCTGAATGAATTCAAGTTTCCTGATGGTGCCAATGCAAAGACTAAGAGAAAGATTACTCAAGCCAGTCGTCCATATTCTATTATGCATGAAGCATTATTTCGAATAGGACCTGATGGACTGATCAAGAGGGTAGTTGGACGTGATCAAGGAAAGGAGCTGCTAGAAGAATTCCACAATGGTACATGTGGAGGGCACTTCTCTGGACAACTTACAGCAAGAAGGATCTTGGATGCAGGTTATCACTGGCCCACTCTTTTTAAATATTGTTATAATTATTGTAAGACATGTGATATTTGTCAAACACATGGTAACCGTAAGACTTCATCAGCTCCATTATGTCCTATTCTTCCACTTGGTCCCTTTGAAAAGTGGGGAATAGACATTGTAGGTCCACTTCCAACTACATCACGCCAAAATAAGTATATTGTAGTTGTCACATTATTTAACCAAGTGGGTTGAAGCTAGGCCATTGAAAACAGATTCCATGGATGAAGTGGCAAGGTTCATATATGAACGCATTATCACCAGATTTGGTTGTCCATTAGAAATTGTAACAGATCAAGGAAGCCACTTCATTAATGAGGTGGTAGAAGCCCTAGTCAATAAGTTTTGTATTAGCACGAAGGAAGGTAACAACATACAAGCCAAGCACAAATGGACAGGTGGAGCGAACAAATTTTGTCTTTGTGTCAAATTCTAGCAAAAGATGTAGCCTTGCGGTACATAAATGGGATAAAAGGATTCATGCAAAGCATTGTGGGCATATAGGGTAACATCAAAGTCACAAGCAACAGGATACTCCCCATTTCGGTTGGCCTATGGCATTGATCCGATTCTTCTATTGAGTTTGATATTCCCCCTTTGTGAGAGTTATGAAAAATGAAAGGATGGATGAAAGTGATTGATAAAAGAAAGGTTGGTAAATCTTCATTTCTTTGGAAGAAATGAGAGAAATAGCAAAGGATACAAGACATAAGAAGAAAATGAAGCGAAGGAATACTTTGATCAAAAGATACGATGGTCTCCATTTCATGTGAATGACTTGGTCCTAGTATATGATTCTAGATACAAAAAAAAGAAGGCAGAGAAAAATTCTTCCAAAATGGATGGGGCCCTACAAAATAGCAGTTGTGCATGAAAATGGTACGTCTGCCCATTTGGAGGAATTGGATGGCACTCCCATTACGAAATGGGTCAACCACGACAAGTTGAAGATTTTCCAAGCACCGAGAATAGTCTACTCAGGGACGGAGTAGAGAAGCTAGAAGGGGGAAGATGTCGACACTAAAATTTTCCTCCATAATTTTTATTTCATTAATGTATGTATTAGGAATAGGATGTTGTTAAGTATAATTAGTAGTAGTGTCTAATGGAAGATAACGGCGCCGTCAGTACGGTGTCACCAATAATGTGGAGTACGGTAACAATCAAAGTACAATAGGAATGTTGTAAAAAGTAAATATTTGTCGTAAGTGGTCGGGTAATGTTAAAATGTCAAAGTTTGGGTAATTAGAGAAGTAGGGTCTACATGATTAGGAATTAGAAGTATTATATTGGTAATAAGGACAAGGAGTGAGGTCATAAATATTTTGTGTATTTTATTTGTAAAAAGTCTAAAAATGTGGAACCCATGTAAAATGATAAGGTTTATCTTATCTTAAGAGATAAGCTTACATGTACGAGATAAGAGTTAAGGTATGGAATATGATTAGTCGAGTGGATTTCTTATCTGTCTTAGAGATAGGATGGATAAGCACTGGAAGTTCTATAAATAGAGGCCACCCCCTCATTTAGCATAGAAAGAAGTAGTGAGAAATATTGTAAGAAGTGTGCAAAGGAAGCCATCGAGTTAAAGGTGTGTTGAAGAAGCCATCAAGAGGTGTAATTGTAAAGTTTCTCCCATAGTCTTGTTGAAGTACCTCATGGGTGAGATTGTAACAATTTCATGTTAATATTATAATTTACTTTGATATTTCAGATTTGTCATCATTCCGTCTTATCATAGTCGATGGTATTCTTGTGTTCAGGTTGTTGTTTTGTTTCCAGATTACATCCACCAAACTAAAGGCTGTGCATTAGTAAATAATCATAGCACGAGGAGTTCTCGGTGAAGAATTATCATAGTGCCGGATTGGTGATGACAGAGCAACGTGGTGGGTAAAGTGAGTCGGGGGTGGCGGAGGCAAAAGGGAATTTTTCCCTTTTTGCAAAAAGACTTAGAATGAAATATTGAGGTGTGGCTCCGTGAAAAATCAAAAGGAGACATGTGGCAAGGAGAAATTGGAGGCGCGGGCCCATGGAAGAAAAATGGAAAATTTTCCCTTGGTGAAAAAGGGGTTAAAACATGAAATAAGCCCATGGAATTTTAGTGATAGAGAGCATGACACATGTCAAGGGTAGAGACGGAGGTGTGGGCCCGCGGGGAAAAAAGTGAAAATTTTCCAAATTTTCAAAAAAGGGTCAAAATGTGCAGAATTAAGCCGCAATTCCAATGGGACCCACCATATGCCACGTGTCATCACCAAAATTCAAGGGCGGAGGCGGAGAAAAATTCAAAAAGTGAGCCCAAATTCATTCCCAATCATATTTTGACACGTGGAGGGCCCAGTTGAAGGAGAAAAAGAGCAGATCAAGGGTAAGCTTGTACATTTTCATTTTGGCCACCATTTTTCTCTAGAAACTTGGACATTGAAATTTTGCATCATTTTTCATCGAATTTTTGGTGAATTCATGTCCTTTGTGCCTACAAAAATCAATGCAAGTTGTTTTAGGGATTAATTTGCAAATTTGAGGTGTTTTTGAAATAAATTTTTACTCGAGCCCATACAAGCGTGAAATATCAAATTATAAAGTTCTGAGAATCGAATTTTGGAATGATAAGGATGAAATGATGAAATGAAAGGGGTCTGCATGCTTAGATAATTGAAAACGTGCCTCCACAATGGATAATGATGAAGTATTTGTAATGATTCACCATTTTTGAAACACACAGCAACTTTGGTAGAAAATTTGTTAAATGTCCCTATTTGCGAATCATGTTTGAATTTTGTAACAAACTTGATCTTTGGGCATATTCTTTTCTTGGGAAATAAGGATCAAATGAAATTGAAAGTTATATAATGCATGTTTTGAGACATGAAAAAGGTCAAAGAAACTTAGAATTTCACGAGGAAAATATGGGAAGAAGCTCGTTCTTTGAGAAACCACCTGAGAACCATTTGTAATTCCATTTGCATCAGATTTGTATCATGTTGAGTTGGTTTGAGTTGTAAATCCATCAACAAGCTCTAATATTTTCTTATAACATTCCTCTACCGATAGATTTGATCATTTCGGATTATTTTGTGTTATCTCTTGGCAAAATTTGCAAGCACTTATGTTCAAGAATGTTTTGAATTTGTGTTTATTGCTTCTATTGCAATGTTGTGTTTGAAAACTCTTTTGATCATACATGGTATCATTTCTTTTGAGAGTTTATTGGCATTTGTAATCTCACATTCAAAAGAGATTTTATCTGATAAAGAGATAGACATATTTAAAATCACTTTACCTTTGCTTGAATTTTGATATTGTTGTAAACCTTTGGGTGCACCTTAGGTCATGATAAAATAGAGATTTTTGATGCTTTTTTGTTCATCATACGCTTTAATATTTTGTGGCGGGTTATCAAAGATGTGTGGAATAGTGTAGATCTAGGCCTCGTTTAGTGCACATATCTGGTAGAAGGAGTATCTCAACCCTTTTGAAGCATTATGTTGCGTGGGTCTTACAAATTTCTTGCAAAGGTCCTTAAAGAATTTGGAAAATTCTAGTTAGTCTTATCTAAAATTTCCCACCAAAAATTCATTCGAGAATAACTAATCCTATCCCATACTACCCCTGCATTGCAGACCTTTGTGTCAACAAAAGAATACAATCCATTTACAAAAATGTACAAAGCAAATCAGGATCATACCATGTCTCTAGCAGCCTCAGCCTTGTCTTGAAATCCTTTCCATCATTTAGTAGTGACAACTCTGTTGAGTTTGAATAATGGAAAATTGATCATGTTTTCCCAAGGCCATCCCCATACAATATGCACAATACAAGGATATCTCCACCTCCTTCACAAAATAGAGGCTACAATATAGGTTCTCTTACCTTAGTCGAAAGGCACAACCTAAAATAGTGAGGATTAGATCAAAATCTTTTCAAGGTTCTACCCACTTTTTCAAATCCTGAGTGCTAACAAGTTAGATAAATTACTTCCTCGTCTACAAATTGACATATAAATAATTTATCTACCTCGA
The DNA here is from genome assembly GCA_018340775.1 of Taxus wallichiana var. yunnanensis. Classification (NCBI taxonomy): domain Eukaryota; kingdom Viridiplantae; phylum Streptophyta; class Pinopsida; order Cupressales; family Taxaceae; genus Taxus; species Taxus wallichiana. The sequence goes on from CM031238.1 coordinate 818,782,407, forward strand.
TTGTCTTATAAAATCCATGATGTTGCTCAAGTTGTGAAGGAGATTAAATCTGTGTACTAACAACCAAATGGTGCCCTTTGTTGGGGAGTGTTTTGAATTCCTGGAAATCATTTACGATACTAAGATTGATTTGTTGATTCATTTTCTAGTCCATGTCTATTTAGACCATCAACAACACCAAATGGCACCATTGTCGAGGACATTATTTAGTATTGCAGTATTTCAGGTCCCACGATAATACTTCTTGTGTGATTTATGTGCATTTATAAATCTAAGTATCATCTTCGATCAGATTTTAAGGCTCAAATGAAGAGTAGAGTTCGAGTTTGATATTCTATTAGTTCAATATTATCCATGTGCATACATATTTGAGATATTTGAATACATATCAAACCTTGGTAAATTCCTTACAAATTTTGCATGCAAATACATTGTTAGAGCATCATTTTCTAATTAGATTTGTAAGTTGAGTGAAGATATAAGTTTTGCTGCAAATTTTATCGATTTCAAAGCAACAATTACACTTCACTAGCATTTTTGGTTGATAAATTCAAAGAAAAGAAGGTCGATCTATAAGGTTTGGCAATATTTTCAAGTCTTTGATAGATATTTGTGAGTATTTTAGTGCATTTGCACAACTAGGGTGAAATTCCTTAGTGGCGACTCCATGTTGTTATGATCTTGATAAGTACCAGTGTCTTAACCTTTCTATCATTTACTTTTGTGTTTCTAATCTCTGTAAAACTGGAAGGAAGAAGATCTCTCTTCATTAGAGACTCTGCTAAGAAGTTGTTTACAAATTCAAAAAACTTAGAGTTGGAAGGGAGAAGAGTTTGGAAGGTTGTTAAAGGTCAGACATCAGGAAAAGATATATCCATTGGTGAGAGATATCAGTGTTTGGTAGAGGATTATCACTCTTCTTCAAGTGATTCTGATTCAAGAAATCCTCTCATAAACTTGTTTGCCTCAACTAGTGAAGGTCCTTCTACTATACCAGGTAAGTTCCTTCTCCAATCTACACCTCTGTGTTTCAATTCAAATAGAACTTTCCAAGAAAATCAGCACTTAGAGAATACCAGTCTTGTGAATCACATTCTTGAGCCCCAAAGACCTTGCACTCCTCATCAACTTGTGTCACCCCAAGATCACCTCCACCAAACAATATGGCTCAGCCTAGACCTCCATTTTTGTTAACACCTTTGGTCCTATAGAATTTAGAAGAATGGATGGTTACCCAAATGCTGTCCCACAAGATGTTGGAAATAGATTGCAAAAATTCCAAAGTAACAATCTTTATAATTGGTGATCAACATCTCAAACTTTTTGTTAATATGATGGAAGATTTTGAAATAGAGTTTGAAGATGTGTATATTAAATTGTTCATTCATACACTAGAAGAGGATGCTAGGGATTGGTACAAGGCTCTGCCTAATAATTCAATTGATTCTTGGACTGAGATGAAGAATGCATTTAGGTTGCAATATGGTGAAAAGAATGATCCTAGATTTCTCTTGTCTGAGTTTGAGAATATCAAGAAGAACCCCAATGAATCAGTTCATGAATTTAACACAAGGTTTAACAAAACTTTTGAGAAGGCTTCACATTAGTCTAAGGCCTTGTGATGAGTCTACTTTAATAAAATATACATATGCATTTAATAAAAAGGAATCCTATTTTCTAAGAGACAAGAACCCTACCAATCTAAGACAAGATTTCACCATGGCACTTCAAATTGAAAACAATATCAAAGCAATTGGGAAAATTTCAAGAGAGATGGAGTAAAGTTGATAAACACCAAAAAACCTCAAGCTAGCAATGGTGCTGATTTAGAGGAGGTTCTGAAAACTTTGGTAGGGGCTGCAAAGAAATATCATATAAGTTTGCAAGAGATGAGAAAGGAATTGGGCAAACTTACAAGGTCATCTAAGTGTAAAAAACCATGACAGATTTTTAAATCATCCTAGAGGTGATCAAAGGGAAGATGATAGAGGAAAAGGACCCATGGGTCTGTAAATAGACATCCTCAAGCACATGAAGGAAGAGTGTTACATGATCCCCTAACTACTGCTAGGGTTGCTGTTGTTGAGGAAGTTGCTGATATTGATTGGTGTGATAGGTGTTTTCTGCCCCATCCTCCATGTGAAGTGGACCAGCAAGAAGGTGAAGTTAATAATGATGATGGTACTGATGATGATATTTACATGATGGGTTGTTCTTCAAGTCCACAAGGAGGAGCAACATCTATTGAAGTGATAAGTGCAAGGACAACTACAAATTTTTGGGATTGCATCAAATGGGTACAAGTTTTCCTTCCCCCTCATCTTTGTTGAAGTTGATGTAGTGAAAGCTTTTGAAATTCCTAATAGTGACTTTGGATATTTAAGAGCTTTGATGATTAAGAAGTATGATGGTGGTATTCCTTCGGAGGAAGATAGACAATTGTTGATGAATGTTGTTGTAGCTCAAGAGAAAGACTATAACACTAGAAGCAAAGTTGTTAAGGGAGTTGGGCCTCAATTCAAACCTAAAACACCCTTTCTCACAAGCATTCCCAAAGAAGCTCCTAGAAGAGAAGCACCTGCCAAAAGCTCTACTATCCTAAGAAAAAATTACAGTCCTCCTCATGCCCAAGCTACCAAGAATCCCATGCCATCTGATTAATCTTCTTGTCTCCCTTCCAATGTTGTTTTTCCAAAGAGTGTTCCCTATGACATAGCCCAAGTATTGAGCCAAATCAAAGTGAGTGTTCCAATCATTGAGTTGCTTAGGATCCTTGAGCATAAGAAGAGAGCATTTGAGTACTTGGGATTAAAGGAGGAGAAGACTACTCTAAGCAAAAATATAAATATTATTGAAACTCCTCCTCAGATCATTGCAGACCTTGAAACACCACCAGCAGTAGAGGATCTTGGAGAGACACCTGAGGTATATTTGGGGACATCTTTTATTGATTCCCAATTGAATGTTGATCCATTCTTCACAACTTTGATCATAAAGGATAGGCTACTTCACAATTGTATGTTTGATTCCGATGCATCATGTAATGTCTTGCCTCTAGAAGTCATGCATGAGTTAGATATCAAAGTGACAGCAACCTATGGAAAATGTACTACCATGGACTCAAGAGAAGTGTTGGTTGTTGGTTGTGTGAAGGGTTTGGTTGTGTAGATTGCATCTTATCCCATGAGGAATTTAAAATTGGATGTTGTGATTGTTGATTGCCCTACCAAATGGGGCATGTTAATGTCAAGAAAGTGTGCTTTGAAAGTGTCTAAATGGATATGTATTTTTCCAACATTCCCATTGAGGGAAGCCTTGTCAAGATCTATGGAGAAAATAAAATGTTGCATCTAATTGAGGACCCTAACAATGCTTCTTATGAAGTATTATTTGCTAATGTTGATGCTGATAATTTTATTGGTTTTGCTTATGGAAAATAACACAAAATGGATCAGTCAAAGTGCCTTGAACATGTATGTTCTCCTTGGACCTTTCTATTTGATGGAGCTTGCTCCAAATTTGGAAATGGTGCTGGTGTAATTCTGATTTCTCCTAGCTTGGAAGAATTTATTTTTTCCTTCAAGCTTAATTTTGAATGTACTAACAACATTGCTAAGTATGAAGCCTTGTTGTTGGGTCTAATAATTGCATGGAAGTATGGTGTCAAGGACATCATTACAAAGGGAGATTTAGAGCTATTTTTCAAACAAATAAGAAAATTGTATGCTACAAAAAATCAGCGGATGAAGCAGTATAAGCATGCAGTTTGGGATCTAATTGAGATGTTTGATTCCTTCAATATTGTGCACCATGACAGAAGTTTGAATGCTGCTACTGACAAGTTGGTAGTGTTGGGGTCAAGATTTGAATATTGCACCATTTCACCTTATTGTGAGTACAATGTTGAAGTGTTAACTAGGCCAACTATCCCTAAAAACATAAAGCATTAGCAAGTGTTTAATGATGATGCTCAAGTGCAAAGGTTCTTACAAAATTAAGGTGAGCTTTTAGATCAGCATATTTATTAGGAATCAATGGTATCTATGAATGAAGGAAGAGAGACCTTTTTTTGGAAAAGATATTATACGATTGAAAACTAACACCATTCCTAGAGGTCTTGTTGCTCTTGAGTCAAATTTTAGCAATGTTGATTACATCATCAATAGAAACATATCTGCCTTAAGGGATGTGGAAGAGCATGAGTTGGGAACAAAGGAAAAACTAAGGAGAGTTTGGTTGGGTAGCATTTTAGACAAGGAAGAAAAATAGTGTTATCTTTAATTGTTGAAACAATATCAAGACTGCCTTGCCTGGTCATATTCAGAGCTGAAATCATATAGAGAAGACTTGTTTCAGCATGAGATCCCTCTTGAGAAAAATGCCAAACCATTTAGCCAAAAGCAGAGGCCAATTAATCCACTCCTCTCCATGAAAATGCAAGACGAATTGAAGGCGAAGGAGGGAGGGATCATTCAACCCATGAGGTATTCATCTTGGGTTGCAAACCTTATGCCAATAAGAAAGAAGAATGGAGATATATGAATTTGTGTAGACTTTGAAATATGAATAGAGCTTCATTAAAAGACAATTATCCTTTTCCAAACATGGATAACATGATGTAGTTAGTGATTGGATCTGAATTTTTGTCCACCTTGGATGGTTTCTCGGCTATAATCGGGTTGTTTTCAAGGAGTCAGAAAGATTTAAAACTACCTTTACCACTCCTTAGGGAACATATGTTTATGTGAGAATTCCTTTTGGTCTCATGAATGCTAGAGCTACTTTCCAAAGAGCAATGGATGTTGCTTTTGCTCATTATATAAATGAATTCATTGCAGTTTATTAGGAAGACGTGATTGTGTTTTTAGGAGAAGAAAAGATCACTTGCAACATTTGGAAAGAATATTGATCAGATGTAGAGAATTTGGAATCTCTCTCAATCGAAAGAAGTGTCTCTTTGAGGTGAAAAGGGCCGGGCTGATCGGTCATATTGTTTCAAAGGTGGTGTCATGATTGACCCTAAGAGAGTATAAGCAATCAGCAAGGTGCCAATTCCAAGAATGAAGAAGGGCATCCAATCTTTCTTTGGGCAGATCAATTTCATTAGAATGTTTGTGTCCAATTTTGCTGAGTTGACTCTTCCTATCACATGCATGTTAAAGAAAGATCAAGTTATCAAATGGGAGGAGGTTGCTATTTAGGCTTTTGAAGGAATCAAGGAAGCACTTAAACATGCACTTGTCTTGGCAGCTCCAAATTACAAGAAGCATTTCCAAATATTCTCCTTTACTTCTGAAAATACTATTGCATCTGTTTTGCTCCAAAAGGATGAAGATGGGGCTGAGAGGCCTATTGCCTTCTTTAGCAAGGCTTTACAAGTTGTTGAGTTAAAGTATACAATCATGGAAAAACAAGCATTTGTTTTGGTGAAAGTAAAAAGGTTTTCGGGCCTTATATCTTAAGTTCAAAAGTTGTTGTTTATGTTCCCCACACCATGGTAAAAGACATCTTATCATAGATGGAGATCTCGGGTAAAAAGATGTATATGGGTGAACAAGCGCAGGAGTATGATATGGAAGTCCAAACCAGAAAGTTGGTAAGAGGTTTGGGTCTTGTTAAACTCATGGCTAAGAGCAACTTGTAGACTGTGGAAGTGAATGAAATAGAAGAAGAAAGGGTAGATGTTCTTGAGAAATTGGTAAGTTCTAAGTGGTACAAGGATATAATATTTTACCTTAGACACCTATGTTGTCCGATCATTTAAATAAAAATCGTAAAAGAGCCCTCAAGATGACTTCTCAAATATACATCATCACGACTTTGGGCTATCTTGGAAGAACCACTGAAGGTGTCCTCTTGAAGTTGTGTAACTAAAGATGAAGCTCCTAAAGTGATTGCTGATTTCCATGGGGATTTTGTGGAGGACAATTTTTGGAAGGGTTACATCACACAAGGTTTTGAGAGCTGGTTATTGGTGGCCTACTCTCTTCAAAGATGCAACCATGCTAATTAGAAAATGTGAAAGCTGCCAGTGTTTCTCTAGAAGAATGAAAGCTTCGGGATCCCTCCCTTTGCAGCCTATGTCAATTGAAGCTCATTTCAAACAATGGGGGATGGACTTCATTGGTGAGATTTTAGACCCTTCTAGTGCTAGACATAAATGGATCCTTATAACCACAGATTACTTCACCAAGTGGGTAGAGGCAATCCCCACCAAGAAAGCAACACACCAAGTTATTATGGACTTCTTTTTGAATAATATCATATGCAGATTTGGTGTGCCAATCAAGATTGTTACTGATAATGCCATGTGTTTCAAAGCTAAACCTTTGATGTCAATGTGCAAGGAGTATGGAACCAATCCGAATTATGCTTCAAACTATAACCCCCAAAGGAATGGACAAGTTGAGTCCAACAATAAGAACTTATTGAAGATTTTTAGGAGAACCTTGGAGTTGAACAAGAGAAAATGGGGTGAACAACTGAAATTTGTAGTTTGGGATGATAGAATCACTACCAAGAGAGCTACTGGTAAGAGCCCATTTGAGTTGGTGTATGGAACTCAAGATCTTCTACCCTTACATCTACAATTATCTTCTTTTCAGTTTGTTCAAAAACTTGAGGATTAAGAGGTTAGTCCATATGAAGCAAGGATTAATCAGATTGTGGAGATAGATGAAGAGAGAAGAGCATCCCACCAAACGCATATTATATTTAGAGAGAAGTTAAAAATAAAGTTTGAAAAGAAGGTCACTCCTAGGGCCTTCAATATTGGAGATCTGGTTTTGTTGTGGGACAACAAAAATGAAGATAAGGGAAAACATGGAAAATTTGATGCATTATGGATGGGCCCTTACTCCATTGATATAAGAATTGGTAAGAATACCTTTTTTCTCAAAGATTTAGATGGGAAATTACTTGAACTGCATGTTAATGGCAGGCATATGAAGCATTTCTTCGATTAATCCCCAAATTTGAGGTATGCACAACTTGTATAGTGTATAGTGTTTGGCGTTTTGCTCTGTTTTCTGGTGTTATGTTGGTTTGTGGTTTTCCTTGTGTGTGTGGTAGCCATTTTTGTTGAGTTCTCAACTAGTTTTTGGTGATTTTAGTTCATGACTCTGTTTTCCCAATGGATTATTTTTGCACTTGGTCTACATTGTTCTTGTGGCACTCATAGGAGTGCCCATCCCCAAGCAGAGCCGATGTTGGTATCCATTTTGATTCTCCGTTATTTTCCCATCTTTCCCCTTTGTTCTACATGCTCAAAAAATGTTTTTCTTCAAACTTGGTGGTCTAAATTTTTTTCTCCAAATTGAATGCTTTCAAAGGCTCACAAACTTATTATTTTGCCCCATTTTGAAAGAAAAATACATGTAGGATCTATTTTGTATCCTAAATTTTCAAATCCACGGGCCTCTATCATTTTTTCCATTTTCCCAACCTTTGGAGCTCGTAGTTGCTTGTTTTTTCTCTTTGCCTTCAAAAAACCTATCTCCATGGTAAAAATTGCTTTAAAATGCATTCCCTTTGTTTTTGACCAAAAAATCCTTCACCCACGAAGAATATATCGATTCGGGCATCTCTAGTAGTTTGTGTTTTTGATGGTTATACGGGTGTCATTTGCCCGTCAAAATTAAGCTCAAGCCATCCCTCACACGTGGCCGCATCTGGTTGGACGAGATTCGGTGGGTTTCCTTTGAAAAATTAGCATTTTTGGTTTCGGGAAAAAATCCAAATTTCCCCCGCAACTCCGCAAGGGGACATGTGTCATGTTCTTATGCAAAGGTGGAATGGGAGGCCAGCGGAAGACTTAGGAAATTTTTCCTTTTTGGTGAAGGAAAAAAGGTGTGAAAAGGGCTACAAGTCCACAATGGCACAAAAGGAGACACGTGGCAGGTGCGAAGGAGAGTGTGGGCCACCGGAGGCAAAGCGGAAATTTTTCCCTTTTGCAAAAAGACTTAGAAGAAAAGTCGAAGCGGGTCCGTAATGGAGTAGGGGTGGACACGTGGCAGCATGGCGGGTGTAGAAGGAAGTGCAGGCTAGCGGGGGCAAATGGGAAATTATTCCCTTTTTGTAAAAGGACTTAGAACAAAGAATTAAGTCGTGGTTCGAATGAAGCCATGGGGAGACACGTGGCGGGCAGAGTGGGTCGGCGGGCCGGCGGAGGAAAAAGGGAATTTTTTCCTTTTGCAAAAAGACTTAGAATGAAATATTGAGGCATGGATCTACAAAAAAATCAAAAGGAGACATGTGGCAGGGAGATATCGAGGTGCAGTCCACGAAGAAGAAAAATGGAAAATTTTCCCTTGGCAAAAAAAGGGGTTAAAACATGAAATAAGCCCGCAGAATTTTAGCGATAGAGAGCATGACACATGTCAAGGATAGAGAGACAGAGGTGTGGGCCCATGGGGAAAAAAGTGAAAAATTTCAAATTTCTAAAAAGGGTCAAAATGCACAAAATTGAGCCGCGATTCCAATGGGACCCACCATATGCCATGTATCATCACAAAAATTCAAGGGCGGAGGGGAGAGAAAAAAGTCAATTTTTTTCCATTTTTTCAAAAATGTTAAAAAGTCAAAAAGTGATCTCAAATTCATTCCCAATTGTATTTTGACATGTGGAGGTACCAAATTGAAGGAGAAAGAAGCAGATCAAGGGTAGCTATACATTTTCTTTTTGGCTACCATTTTTGCTCCAGGAAGCTTGAGATGTGCATTATGCATCATTTTTCATCGAATGTTTGGTGAATTCGTGTCCTTTATGCCTCTGCAAAGATCAATGAAAGTTGTTTTAGGGATTAATTTGCAAATTTGAGGTGTTTTTGAAATAAATTTTTACTCGGGCACATGTGTAAAATGTGAAATATCAAATCTTAAAGTTGTTGAATCAAATTTTGGAATGATAAGGATGAAATGATGAAATGAAATGGGTCTGCATGCTTGGAGAATGAAAAACATGCCTCCACAATGGATAATGATGAAGGATTTGTAATGATTCGCCATTTTTGAAACACCTGGCAACTTTGGTTGCAAATTTGTTAAATGTCCCTATCTGCGAATCATGTTGGAATTTTGTAACAAACTTGATGCTGGGCATATTATTTTCTTGGGAAAGAAGGATCAAATGTAATTAATAGTTATATAATGCATGTTTTGAGACATGGAAAAGATCGAGAAACTTAGAATTTCATGGGAAAATCGGGAAGAAGACCATTCTCTCGAGAAACCACCTAAGAACCATTTCTAATTCCTTTTGCATCAGATTTGTATCATTTTTATTTGGTTTCAGTTGTAAAGCCATCAACAAGCTCGAGATTGTTCTTATAACATTCCTTCTTTGATAGATTTGATCATTTGTAGATTATTTTGTGTTGTCTCTTGGAAAAATTTACATGCACTTATGTTCCGAGAATGTTTGTAATTTGTGTTTCTTGCTCTGTTTGCAATGTTGTGTTTGAAAAATCTTTTGATCATACATGGTCTCATTTCTTGTTGATAGTTTAGTGGCATTTCAGCGTAATCTCACATTCATAAGATATTTCATCGATTAAGAGATAATAAGATTTAAAATCACTTTACCTTCCTTGAATTTAGAGATTGTTGTAAACCTTTGGGTGCACCTTAGGTCATGATAAAATAGAGATTTCTGGATGCTTTGTTTTTTCATCTAGCTTCAAGATTTTGTGGTAGGTTATCAAATATTGTGTGGAAGAATGCATATCTGGGCCTCCATTTGGTGCACATATCCTAGTTAAAGGAGTATCTCTCAACTCTTTTGAAGCATTCTACTGTGTGGGTCTTACAAATTTCTTGTAAAGGTCCTCAAAGAATTTGGCAAATTTTGGTTAGTCTTGTCTAAATTTTCCCACCAAAATTTCATTTAGAATAACTAATCGTACCACATACTACCCCTGCATTGTCGTGTGTCAAAAAAGAATACAATCCATTTACAAAAATACACAAAGCAAATCAGGATCATACAATGTCTCTAACAAGCTCAACCTTTTCTTGAAAGCATTTCCATCATTTAGTAGTGATAGCTCTGTTGAGTTTGAATAATGGAAAATTGATCATGTTTTCCCAAGGCCATCTCCATACAATATGCATAGTACAAGGATATATCCACCTCCTTCACAAAATAGAGGCTACAATATAGGTTCTCTTACCTTGCTTGAAAGGAACAACCTAAAATAGTGAGGATTAGATCAAAATCCTTTCAATGTGCTACCCACTTCTTCAAATCCCGAGTGCTAACAAGTAGATAAATTGCTTCCCCGGATACAAAACAACATATAAATCATTTATCTTTCTATGAGTGTCTTGTAAAATCCATAATGTTGCTTAAGTTGTGAAGGAAATTAAATTTGGGTACAACGCTAACCATTTTCTGTTAACAAGAAAATTTAAGTTTTTATCGATTATGGACATAATAGGTCCAAGAGCTGTAACTTTTAGCTCTAATACCAAGATGTAATAATCCCATTTTAAGACTTTAGAAAAAGGGATTTTTTTGCATAATGTTATCTATTCTCAATTATCATAATTTAGAACATGCATTCCAAATCCAATCTATCTCATAACAAAAACCATACGTAGCTATAAATGACTCGGTGAAATGTCAATTTCTCATTTCATGACTCAATATCATATCAATCTCTCATGTTAACCTTATAATGTGTATACTACATATACTTGGTTTCCTTTACCCTTTTTGGGGTATCAAGTGTTTTGTTTAAGAGGCTTATCTAAACATCTCGTACCAATATTCTTCCGAAATCCCGCTTCTTAAACTAGGTGATATAGGACAACATAGCCGGTAGCTTGCCATTATTTGGCCAAATATTTTAAACATATTGTTCATGTTTATATTCCTAGAGTGCATACTCATCAAATAAAATAAGTCCTTCACCCTACTTGATATGTTATCTAGAATTGTCTTCACTGACTTGTGTCAGTCCACTTTTTCAAGGTTTAACACTAGCCAAGGTTAGCAACATGGGCTAGTGTGGAGGATGGGTTATAGTGACTAAGGGTAATTAAACATAGTCAATCGACTTATGTCGATTAGGAATGTCTATTTATACTAAGTTAACGTGAGTTGGCCCCGACACTAGATCATTCCCTTATCTTTACCTAGGGAAGAACTGTGATCAAGTCATAATTTATGTTAGTCTAGTTGAACAAACTTTGAAGGGTGTTGAAACATGTCAACTGCAACATAGTATCCTCGTGAAGACCCTTGTCATCACGAAGGTACTACACTGCAGTTGGCGTGTGTCAACATCCAAATGATTTTTCCTCATATGAACAAACATACCTTAGATAGAAAGTTATATCTTATTAATTTCTTCATTACAGATTAATTATAGCAACCCTACTGAACAACTAGGTTCCTAAACCATTAGGATTCAGAGTTAAAACTACAATAGATGAAGTTATGTAGATAGATTTGCTTCCTATCCAATTCATATGTTATAATTTAAATTATTAACATCCTGATTCATATTTTACATAAAATTCCCAACACACATGGAAGTGTTATATATTTACTCACTTGATACAAACCTAGATTATATAAGTTCTGAGAAGATTCTTTTCCATATTAGACTTCATTGAAATGAAGTCTAACTCCTTTTATTTTTCTTTCCCGACATCCATTTTTTTAATTAAGGAATTCTACATGAGAAAGCACACCTTCACTAACTACAAGTAACAATCATGATTCATATAAAAAAGGTCTTAAACTAAGACTATGATTCATTTCAAGTTAGTTGTCTTTCCTTTCCCTTATTAAGGGTTAAAGTCTATTATAATCCCATTGTACATTATAAATTATTATCAAAGTTTAATTCTCATACAATCATTTGATTTAAATATAGTCTAATAAAATCTGGTTGAATATTTGTGTGGATATGTCAACTTTAAAATTTTCCTCTTCACTAGATAAGGTAATACAAATATCATTTCAGATATCTTTTTATTCTATTCCAAACCATAAAGTATGTTCTTGTCGAAAAATAGAGTATTACTTATCATTTCCATTTACTTTGTAAGTCAAAAGGAAATTACAACGTGTACAAACAACTTTCACACACCTATTCATAAAGGAGAAATTATACATTTACAAGTCTAAAGACTTAAGACAATATTAAGTGCCAAACAACAATCTTAAAAAAAAAATGATATAACTTTATTTTCCATCAAGTACATTTCAGTAATGAAACCATATCTCAACATAATAAAGATTTATTCTCTTTGATAAACAAATGTAACTTTCTAAAGATCTTTCTCCTTTCATCTTTTACAAATTCCATCAAAATTTCTAGCATGGGTCAGTTCATTGAACTGAGCATGATAAGAACTAAATCATTAAAATGATGTGCTTTTAGCTACTTGATTTCATAAAAAGAACTTTGCTGTTATGAAACAGTCTGAGGCATTTGAAAGATTCATCCCAAAAGAGATACAATCCCAAGAGAGAGAAAGAGAAGAAATAAAATTCAATCAAAATCAAGGTTATGACATGAAATCAACCACTTTATCCTACCATCCTATCTTCCTTTTATCCAAAGAATTAAAATAGTAAGTTAAGAGAACTAACATCTCATCATAATCTTCTTGCCTCTTTCATACATTTCTTTACATGTTTCCTTACTCAATTTAACCTTTTTAACAAAAGAAGGTAACTACCCTAATTATCTTATAGGCATAGCTCTATAGTATATCATTTACAAACATTACTTTTCATCCAAATATTTCATTAACCTTGATTCATCCTAAGTAAGTAATGCCAATAATCAAAATTAAAAAGCATAAGAATAAGTTTAGGATGATCCAAACATCATATCATTAAATGTGTCCCTGATTTGAGTATCCTAATACTCAAGCTCAGATCTAGGAACCAACTTAAGTTAAAAGCCAAAACAAGTTAAATCAGACCTCATAAAGAGGTAAGGTTATTTTAACAAGTAAATTAGTTAACACTCAATCCCAAAAAGATACATCATTGTTATTATTAAGTTGTTAGGTTAATTATTATTTACCTATATTAATTATGCATTGCATATTAATTAGTGTATTTATTTATTGTTTATATGGTTATATTTAATCATAACCATCTTATTGTTTGTATTCAAAACACTACGAGTGTTGTTATATTGTTTTAACAATATTATTTTCATTATTCATTTGTGCTTCCCGGATGTATTTTGGAAGCTATTGTATTTTAGTTTGGTTATTGCATAGTTGCAACTCCATATTTTTTTGTATCTAGGCTATCCAATATGTATAAATATTATATCTTGCACTATTGTATTAGATTGATTTCACATTAATATATCAAATAGGATTCCATCCCTATTTGTGAAACTACATTTTGTACCAAAACTAGTTGAAGCTCTAGCAAGGGAGAGGTTGTAGAGGAAGGAAAAGTTTTGGAGAAGACAATTTCTTCACAAGAGAGCAGTCTTTGCCTCCCGAAGCTTCCCGAACTCCCTGCTATCCCACAACCTCATGTGTAATCTCAAGGTAAAAAAAAAAAAATTGCCTTGGTGCTATCTGCACCAAGAAAATTTGTTTTTGGTGTTATATATATATATATATATAGGATTTTTAAAAACATTTGCAGTGAGGCATTTATTTTTAAAAAATAAAAAATTCCCCATTAGAGGTTTTGTTTCTATATTGCTTAATTATAGATAAAATTATCTATATCATCAAAGTTGGAGGACTACTTTTTGCAAAGTCATTTTGATTATTAGGAATCACTCGATCTTGACTGCATGTTGATTGAAGAGCTCATCAACGAGCCACTTGCAATTGTGTGATCTATCTTATATGAAATCGAGTTCCATTCGTGAGTGGTGACATTGTTCTAAATATCGAGCCCACTAAGGCCAAGCCCACATCAACCAAGCCCCTTCAACACCTATTTTACATTGGAGATTTGAGTTTCATTTAATCGGTTCGAGTTGAAAAAGAAACATGCGTTACAAAAAGGTGAAGGCGTGAAGAGCCTACACCAAACGATCTCTCCTACCAATTGATGAGTGCATTGTTTGGCTCATTGATATCATTTCTTCAAGCCGAAAATACTCTTTTTGACATGAATTATTAATACATGGGGATGTTTTGTGTAGTTATATCTTAGTAGGTTTGATGCATTTTCCTTGCTATAGTTTATGAAAACCGATTATCACATGAACCTCCTACTAACTATCTTTGTGAGATCAAATGTGATGATGTGTGTAGGAAATGATGGAAGTTGGTGGTTATGGAGCCCGAGTTCAAAGCATGTGGCAGAAGACTATTTCCACCAAGTTGACCTATTAGTTTGGGCTTGTTCCTAACTACTGTAGAAATTTATGTGTTTTAATTAGCATTTGGTGGACAGTGTTTAATGCCACCTGATATGGTGAGTTTTGTAACTAACAAGTATCTATATGAAGACTTCGTCTTCAGAACTTGGTAGTACTACTTTTTGATATACTGAAGGAGATTATCTACATCCAGTTCTTGATATTTTTTACTATCTATGTTATGAAGATTATTCTGAGTTAATGAAAGTTATGACATTTTGAGAATTAAAAGTTGTTAATCCCTCTATCCTGAGGAAGAGCAAGGGCCCACTCGACCAAGGAGATAAGAGGTTATTTTGAGTTCATTTATGCATACAGTTCTTTGATTGGATTTACTGCAATTGTTATTTGAGAATCTTACATGCGTGCTTTGATTAACGATATCTATTTTCTTCATTACTACTTTCATTTGGATGCTTCTGTTATGCAAATCTGGTTAACAAGTAATCTCACTTTCTGCTAAGCTTCATTTATATAGTTGTAATTTCATTTGTTAAGAGTAGTGTGTGCGTATTTCATTTCTAGCAGAAGATTAGTTGTTAAATTTCCTTTCATCACAAATATTTAAATTTCATAGATTTGAATTACATTTCGTAGAATAGTCACTAAACTAAGCAACCCCCCAACAGACCCAACGGATAATTGGTTCCCCTAGACTCCATTGCATACTACCTAGGACACAGCCCTAGTTTAGAATGACACTGACAGAGATTATGTCAGTTAAATGATTGGAAGAATATAGTGACCCATCATTTTTGGTGCCATTTCGGGGACATAACCATAAGCTCCATTTTTTATTCCATATGTTATGG
Source organism: Taxus wallichiana var. yunnanensis (assembly GCA_018340775.1). Classification (NCBI taxonomy): domain Eukaryota; kingdom Viridiplantae; phylum Streptophyta; class Pinopsida; order Cupressales; family Taxaceae; genus Taxus; species Taxus wallichiana. Next base: position 818,797,579 of record CM031238.1, read on the forward strand.
GTGTTAATGGAGTTCATATAGGAAACCAGTAGTTCTCTCGGACCTCATTTTAAAACAACCAACCTTGATGCATAGGTCGCGAGATAACCAAGGGAGATTTATAGCACACAATATTCAGAAAATCTCTCTAGACACTTCACAAGGAAGAAACACTAAGAGTGATACAGATTCCAACCCAATGCCTAGAACCTCTTCTGAGCATTCTGTATCCTCTTCACACCACTCAGCAATGGGGGACCTTGGGAATGTTGAAGACCAACCTTTAGGGTGAACCTTTACATATCCCATTGTCCTCGATGCGGATGAGGATGCACCCATGAAAAACATCTCACCATCCATCCTCCCCATCTTTCGAGGAATGACCAAAGAAGACCCTGATCAGTTTCTGTTTGAATTTAAAATCCTGTGCCAGACATATGATTACCAAACTGACAATAAAAAACTCAAATTGTTTCCCTCCACTCTCAAATATTCTACTATGAGATGGTTTATGGGGTTACCATCTAACTCCATTAATTCTTGGGAAGCCATGGAAATAGCCTTCTTGGATAAATACCAAGACTATTATAGGGGAAGGGATAGGAAGGAAGAGTTCTTCTAAATACAAAGCAATAGGATGTTGAGAATCCAGAGGATTATCGGATAGATTCCTCTTTCTCCATAAACGCAGTGGGTATGAGTTACATGCAGACATCACTAAAACAGTCTTTCTTAAAGGACTAGATGAGGAAACCAAGGATTCCCTCCATCTCATGGGAGGAGGAGACGTGCATAAACTCACCATGGACCAAATCACTGAGCTATGTAGAAGATACTCTAGAACATGTGGAGGAATCCGAAGGAAACAAAATTCCAAGTCCTTGGGTACCTCTGAACTTCTGGAAGAAATGGAAAACATGAAAATAAACATTCTACTACAATTAACATCCACCATAGATGGACTCAAGGCAAAATCCACCTTGCCAAAGAACCATTGGATATGTATTGCCCTAAGTGTCGAAGAGACACCCCTTAAGAGAATGTCATTTGGATGTCACGAGACATGTGCTTAATATGTAAATTTATTAACCATGACACTAAGCATTGCACATTTTTACCACAGTTAAAGGGAGGTTTGAATGCCATCTCTCAAATGAGTGCTGAATTAAAATTTGTCCAAAGATGAAATAATCGGGTGGTGTGTTCCCATCTAGACCAACTCAGAATCCTTGGAGGATGTCATGGCCAAATGAAGCCTCTCAGTCTTCTTGGGGACAACCTGAGTGGGAAAAATCAAACTGGATGACTTATCCCTATCCACGACCTTGGAAAAATCCCTACACTCGGCCTAGTTGGGCACCACCACTTACTGACCAATCCTTGGGAAAACCAACGTTGGGGTCCTCAACAAAATTTTAGCCAAAATCAGTCCTGGGCACCACCGCAAAATAATAATCAACAATGCAGTTCCAGCAACCACAACAAGCTTTAATGCCTCCACCTCAAGCCTACCAACATCAAGGACAAGCAACACAAACACAACTTCCAGCTCAGCCAGTATCCAATCCTAAAAATCAACAGACAGCTTCAATTGATGACACAAACCAGGTAACACCATGCAGGTTAACACTATTGGTAATTTACGACTACGATCTAAAAAATATTGAACCCTCCTATTGTTATCACAGAACTTCCTGCTGATGCCGATAAAGAAGAAAACCTTGAGGGTAATACTAGTTCTTCACCAATACCAGATACACTGGATGATCAAATACCCAAATAGAATACAACTCCTTTTCCTAAGCGATTATAGGACACTCAAACTGCAGATGAAACAAAACTAGTTCAGAATAAAAAAAGGTACATATTGAGGTTCCACTGTTGTGAGCAATAAGGGACATCCCTGAACTAAACCAAAACATTAGAAATGAGTGTATAAAGACACCAGGAAGGAAAAAGAAATACCCAAAGACTGTCAGAGTCGAAGGGAATTTGGCTGATTTAGTTGATGGCACCCTTATCTCACCAAAATATGGGGATCTTGGGATTCTGTCATTACTATTTGTATAAACAACTAGTCAATATCTAACGTTTTGGTAGATCTTGGTGCTACTATTAATGTCATCACAATAGAAATGTTTAATTTTCTATCCTTAATAGGACTTTAACCGACCAACACTGTTATGAAGTTAACAGATCAATCCATTGTTGTACCTAATGGTGTGGTTGAAGATATAATGGTCACTGTTTAATCATGAGAGTACCCAGTTGATTTCATGGTTTTGCATCCTAAAGCTCGGAAGTTAGGATATCTAGTCATCTTGGGAAGACCCTGGTTGGCTATGGTTGCTGCATACATTGACTGTAGGTCAAGCAACATGACAATTCTAAATGGGTAGAAATCCAAACACATTTCATTATACCCTCCTGCCCAGCCTTATACGAACAATTGTGACCAGGTATGGGTGGATTCTTTGGATGCTAACTCTTTGAGTTCTTCTTTTCTAGCCACTATTATAGTACATAATCATATGGTGGAAGCTATGGAGTCATATACACTGACTGATTCTAAGGACTCTGCGACTATGGAAATCAGCACTATTGCTATGGAATCTAGAACTCCAGCATTAGACATATCTTCTGCTATTTCTCTAGTAGACATTACCTCTGCTAAGTCTAGTAGGAAACTCTATGCTTATAATTCCAAATATTTAGTTCCTGATTTCTATTGTCCTTTAACTAAGATTTTGTCTTTTGACAATATACCCATCCTGCACATGCTTCAGCCCCATGTTTGCCCATTGAATTCTTTTATCACTAGCATGAGCTTGCTCTTGTGAATGATACCAAGCAGGTGCTTGTCAAGTATGGGAAGAGAGTTGACCATAGGTAACTATTTGGAGGTCAATCAAGAAGCTAGGGTGCTTGAGGTTCTGAAGAAACATTCCCATGCTTTTTCTTGGGATTACACTGATATGAAAGGAATTCATCCTAGCATCTGTACACACCATATTTACACTAATGACATCAAACCTATAAGGTATCCGTAATGAAGAATCAATCTAGCATTGAGAGACATAGTCAAAAGCGAGATAGAAAAAATCCTAAAGGTAGGTTTCATCTATCCTATATCTGATAGTCAATGGGTCTCCCCATTAGTTATTATTCCAAGAAGAATGGTAATTGGTGAATATGTGTTGATTACGGGAACTTAATAAAGCCACCAAGAAGGATTATTTTCCCTTTCCTTTCATTTACTGTGTCCTAGATAATTTGGTGGTAAGATATATTTTTCTTTCTTGGATGGGTTTAGTGGGTATAATCAAATTAGTATTGCCCCTATTGATCAGGATAAGACTACTTTTATGTGCCCTTGGGGTACATTCACTTACCGAGTCTTACCTTTTGGGATTTGTAATGCCCCTGCTACATTTCAACGGACGTCTTAGCCATTTTGTAGATCTTGCTAATGACTATGTTGAGGTTTACATGGATGATTTCACTGTCCATGGATCCACTTTTGAAGAATCTTTGAACAACCTTGAGAAAGTACTCAGTCGATGTGAACAACACCAACTATCTCTGAGTCATGAAAAATGTCTAATGATGGTTAATCAAGGAATTGTCTTAGGTCACCATGTTTTAGCCCAAGGTATACAGGTGGACCCCAAAAAGATATCAGTCATCACTCAATTACCTACACCAGCTAATCAGACTGACATTAAAAGTTTCCTTGGTCATGCAGGTTATTACCACCGATTCATAAAAGATTTTAGCAAAATTTCCACCCCAATGTTTTCACTGCTAACCAAAGATTGTGTTTTTGAATGGTCTCCTTAGTGTCAATAGGCATTTGATTATATCAAAGAAAATTTGATGATGACACTTGTCTTACGTGGCCCGACTAGGAAAACCTTTCCATATCCACACCGATGCTTCTAATATAGCCATGGGCGTTGTCCTTGGACAAAAAGACTCGAGAAGATCATATGTATGTGATTTATTTTATCAAGTAAAAATCTAACTCCTACGGAAAGGAATTACACTACTACGGAAAAATAATTCTTGGTTGTTGTCGATGATTTGAATAAATTTCATCATTACATCACTGGATATAAAAATTTTGTTTACACTGACCACTCTGCCATTTGATATTTGATGAACAAACTAGTGGTTGGTGGAAGGCTTATTTGCTGGTTACTCTTGTTGCAAGAATTCAATCTCACCATTATAGATAAGCCTAGGAAATTTAACGTTGTTTCTAATTTTCTTTCCAGATTAAATGTTTCAGGTGATGACGAAGTAGTCCAGACCAATTTCCCAATGAACACTTGTTTTCTATCTTGACTAAGACTCCTTGGTTCGCTGATCTCACAAATTATTTAACAATAGGGAAGTTTCTTGCCTATTTTACTCATAAGGAAAGAAGGTGATTGGTTAAAAATAGTGCAACATATAAATGGTGTAATAGATTCTTATTTAAATGTTGTCCTAACATGGTTCTTCGTAGGTGTGTTCGAGAGGATGAGGTACATGACATACTACGAGCTTGTCATGATGAGCTAGGAGGTGGACATTATTCAGTGAAGTGAACAATGCACTCATCACCAATCTCTGGTATCACCGAAGTGAGCCTACACCGAACGCTCGAGCCTCTTACGCACCGAACCTACATCAAAACACATGATAGAGTAATTATGGGCCATCCCTCCTATAGAGCCAAAGCCACAACATGCAACACAAACAAACTAATGATCAATCAATTAGTGGCTACAAAAATAAAAACTCAAGCAACAAAAGCAATAACGGTGAAAAAAGATAACACAAAACAACAAAGGCTCCATTTCTCTACAAGAATCAAGTGACTAGTAACTAAAATCATTGAATTAAAAGTGGATTAGTCAAAAAGACTATTGATTAAATTGTGGAAAGAAATCATATACTGAAAAAGGCATTAAAAATGGAAGAAGATCTAGTTCTTTGGTGCAAATGAAACCCTAAACCATTTTTCAGACCTTTTCCGATGTCCACGTGGAACACCTCCTCTCATATCCAAGTTGATTCTTGTCTGCCACATCACCATTGAAGAAGGTTGGTGATTTTTCTCTATGTTTAAATAAAATTTTCTTCATTTTTCACATAAGCGCTCATATGATCCGAGTTGATATTTGAAAATGGCTTGGGAAGGGAGGTTTAGAGTTCAACCCCCAACCACAACACAAAAATTTTGAATTTTGAAATTTAGTGGCAAAACAGTGAAACTACACACTTTGGAGGAAAGTTTAGAGGGAAAATCTCCACTAAACAAGCCCCTAGACTTTAGTGAGAAAAACCCTAATTTAGGAAACAAAATTCTCCGTATTAGGTTTTTTTTTTTTATCCTGACAACATTCACAAAAGGGGAGGTACTAGAAAATTTCATTTTAAGAAATTGTTTTACTGTTTTTTTTCTCACAAAGTCATTTTGGACTCGGAGGCCACCACGGCCCATAAAATAAAAACAATTACCCGCCATTCTATTTTTTCCAAAAAAATGAATGTAAATGTATGCTTCAGTATATTGTACTAATTTAACGGTTTCCATAGTCAACCACAAACTTTGTAACTACTCAGAAACAGGTAGAATATTATACTCAAAAATAGTAAAATTTGGTTCAAAAACACTCACAAGATCCTAGATCTCGATTTGTAGCATTCAGTATATACAGTTCCTTTGGGAAGCACTTACAGGTAAAGCCATCGCAACTACTACTACAATTAACGCTATTATAGCTCCAATAACACCATTTGGACATCAACCCTTTAAATCAATGGGGAGTAATAATGTCACAATGAACAACACTATGATCCATCCCATCGGTCTGTGAACGATTGTATGACATAAATCCAAACTAAGAAATTATTCGAGTATATAGAAAGTTACGTGTGCGTATGAGGATATTTCTTTGATCCGATGTCAATAATCACATGGACCCATTTTAGTATTGTCTTGGTACCATGTATTGAATTATTTCATGAACTTTAATGCCTCTTTCATGTAACATCGAGTATATAGAAAGGGAAAGTTTCTTCCACGCATCTTGCTGGGTATATCGGAAGGGCACGTATATAAAAGGGTTCGATATATCAGACTAATGGTATATAGATTGGGAGACCTTATACCTTGAGTTATAGAGCCAAGCCCTATCGTGATTTTTGTAAAATGGGCACCAATTCCCCCAATTTTTTCTTCTAGATTCACAACTACTTAGAGGAAACAACTATGCTACATAGAAGACAAAAATCAAGACACAACTTGAGTTTAAGGAGATATGGCCTATTGTGACTAGTACTGACTAGATCAACAAATCATAAAACAAACCAATGACAGCAGTTTGATAAAGTAGATATGAAGTCCAAACTCATCATCTTGCTTGGAGTGTCCAATGAGGTACAAACCCACATTCGATATACCAAAATAGCCAAAGAAGCATGGGATAAATTGAGCATAGTATATGAGGCCAAAAATAAGAATGTCATACTAAATTTACAGAGTTGGTTACACACACTAAAGTTCAAGAAGAATGTGAAAATAATAACTTTCTTAAGAAGAGTTACTGAGAGTTGAAGGCTTCACTTCTAGCCCTGAGAGAAGTGGTCATAGATGATTCTCTCATTCCCATTGTTCTGAGAGAACTCCCCTCTTCTTACCACATTTTTTTAACAACACTAAACATGTCGATATGACAATTAGTTTTGACAAACTGGTAAAGCTATCAGTAATAAAGAGGAAGCCATGCATAACAAGGATGATGAAGAGGAACATACAATTTCTTCACATCATAAATGGAAAGTAAAAGGTAAAGGAAAACTTAATTCCTATCAAAAGTTCCAACATTATCAATATCAAGGGGATAAACAACAGAAGAAGCAATGTCCAATCTATAAAAGAGGACATGAATTGAAATATTTTTGGTATAACACTTATAAGAAAGGTTCATCAAACAAATCTAGACCTCAACACCAACAATCTCACAAGGGACATACAAACTACAATCAAGGGAAGAAAAAGGGGAACTGGAAAAGAAGACCCCATCAACAAGGAAATATTGTTGAGCAAGAAGAACATTAAGATAATGAAGACTTCTTGTACACTGCTCGATCAAGTGAACCCTCCACATCATCTAGTGATGTCTGGTATGTTGATTCAGGAGCCACTCAACACATGACCAGCCATAGAGATTGGTTTACCTCAATGAGGGACACGCCTTCAAAAACCATGTTTCATTGGGTAATGATTCTTCATATATAGTTTAGGGATTGGGAACATTTCTCTACCCCTTGGTTCATGCAACTGTAGACTATCAGATATATGTCCTTGGGTTGACTAAAAATATCCTTTTAGTCAGTCAAATCCTAGATCAAAACTTAAAAATTTACTTGATAGTCATTTTGGAAAGAAAAAATGTTTGATTCGAGACAAATCACGAGGCTCAAAAATAGTTGTAAAAGCCTCCAATGTGGGACACATGTTCCAGCTTGATTTTATCCATAGAGATGATCAAGCACTTATGGCTAAGAACTCTACCTCAGCACAATTGTGGCATCGAGAGAGTTGGTCATGTTAGTTTCAAGTATCTCGAGACACTTTGCTGATCTAATATATGGTATATGGGCTACCATCTCTTCATAAGGATACGAGATAAGCTGTCTTCACTCTCTAGCGGAGTAAACAACATAGAGCTTTGTTCACAAAGAGTTCATATCGAGCTCATGGTAATCTTGATCTAGTTCATACCGATATTTGCGGTCTGATGTAACCAAGTCATTCTGGATTTCAATACTTCATGCTTTGTGTTGACGACTATTCAAGAAAAATGTGGATTTTTTGTCTTCGCAAGAAAAGTGAAGGTTTTGAAACCTTCAAAAAGTTCAAAGTAGCTGTTGAGAACAAAAGTAGTCATCACATCAAAAATCTCCACTCAGTTGAGTGGGGAATTCACCAAGAATAATGAGTTCAAAGACAACCTAAAAATCATAGGATTCGTTGAAAAATGCCTCCTCCACACACACAACAGTAGAATGGTGTTGTTAAGAGAAGAAATCGTACTATCATGGAAATGGTGTGATGGATGATTGATGATTCGGGCTTGCAAAGACATTTTGGTAAAAAGAAACAAAAACAATAGTGTATTTGTTGAACACAAGACCCATAGTTACTCTTAATGGAGTAACACCACATGAAGCATGGTTAAAGTGGAAACCATGTGTTGCACACCTTAGAGTATTCGGGTGCAATGAAAGTATGAACATACCCAAGCAAAAAAAATAAAATTGGACATGAAGTCACATAAACTCATCTTCATTAGGTACAATGAATAGAATCTTGGGTATAGATTGATGGATCCAAAGACTAGAAAATTCTACACCAGCAGAGATGTTGAGTTTTTTGAGAAGAAGGAAGAAGAATCTCCTCCTCCAAACTCACCTGATGTAAATTCTTCACTAGTTGTAAAAAATGAAGCTGATTTTCCCATAGATAATGAAAGTGATAATGGGGATGATGGTGTTGATATGATAGAACCACGACCCAAAGGAACAGTTCAAAATATTTCCAAGTGGTGTACTAGCACATTACGAGATGCAAGAATGGATGCTCCACTGGATACATCCACCCTAGACAACGGAATCGCACTAAAGCAAGAGAAGAAGTTAACTTTTCTTTGATGAGTAGAGTTATTGAGTCTAGAGAGTCCTCTATAGTCCAGGAAGCATTATATTAAAAACCTTAGAAAGATTCCATGGACTTTAAATATCATTCAATAATGAAAAAAAAACTTGGTAGCTTGTCGACCTTCCACCAAGGAAGAAACCCATTGGACGTAGATGGATATTAAAAAATGAAGTAAAAAGCATATAGGACAGTGGAAAAGTACAAAGAATGACTTATAACAAATGGGTATGGACAAAAATAAGGCATTGACTATGAGGAGATGTTTTCTCCCATAGCTAAGATCAAGATGATCAAGATGATCTTTTCTCTAGCTAAACAGTTTGGCTAGAAAGTCCATTAGATGGACGTAAAGAGTTCCTTTTCTGAATGGAAATTTACAAGAAGTATATATGACTCAACCTAAGGGATATGTAGTACCTGGTCAAGAAGTAAAGATGAATCAAACAATATAATACACAAAGAACCATTCATGTTCATGATGTAAGCATAATAAAAATATAACCATGATTAACACCTTGATTTCAGATAATAACCTTAAAGTATCATTAATAACCTCCATTATACAAAAATATTATAAAAAATATAAATAACAGAAGCCTTAATAATAATACAATAGTATAGTCATTCATGCATGCATCAGATTTGGTAGCATAACCTCACAATAACTCAGTTCTCACATCTCTCTTCTATGCTACACATAGTTCACTACATATTTATAAGGGTGGGACTTTCCCTTCACCACTTATCTAATCCCAAAATAGGTCACATGCTATTATTAGCCACACACCATTACAATAATAGCCACACATGCAAGTGCGCTAACAATAGACTTCTTCTAGTTAACTGTTAGTAGTAAATCTATTCTCATCTTGTATCCATGTAAAGTGCTTCATATCTGATCCTCCAAAAATAGCCAATGCATGTGTCATGCAAGTCTCTAACCGGTTTGTGTGTTTGGCATGCTATCTCCAAAAATAGCTCATCATTGTGAAAAATGGCTAAGTCCCAAATCTATCTCTGTCCTCAGTGTGTGATTCCTTCGATCCTCTCGTGCTTTTGAATGCTCTACTCTTTTACGTGAACCTTTGTATGTTTTCACTAAGTTCCATATTTTTCTGACCAACATTACCCCACACTAGTTGCATTACCACCCCAAAATGGTTGTCTCCAAAATGAATCAAAGAATATGAATAGAAGAATAGAAAGAATTTTTATGAATAAAAGAATGTCTTTACCCTACAACATCTTTTGCTTCAACCTAAAGAATCAATTCTGGATATTCTTCTTTTATTTCCACCTCTAAAGTTTTTCCAATCATTGAGTGTGGCCTTTTCCTTTTGGGATATCCACTACAATTGACTCTAGCTCATCTTTTGCAATCTCTCCTTTCTCATTCTACAAGACCAAAACAATGTTGGACATGTAGTCATTCTTCCTTCTAATAAGTCCATATTTTTTGCGTGATGAGTTTCCCAAGCTCATCTAGCCTTTCCTTGTGTGGTTCTTGTGCTGTTGTAAGGGCCTCGCACTTCTTCTTGACAAGTGCTAATCATTCTACATGGCCCAAGGTCTCATCTTTCATGGCCTTTCAGGACTTCATTGTCTTCCAAAATGGTCTGGTTCTTATAATGACTTCTAGGGTTGTACAAATATTCAACGCTTGATCTGCTTTCTTCAATTCCTCCTACAAGCTCTAAAGAAACCCCTCATATGATGTAATATTTCTCATCACCAAAGCCTTTTCTCTCTCTTCTTCTTCTAGGATTCTTGGGTTTGGCATGCATGCGTAGAGGTTCATCTTCAAGCACTAAGTCCACCAAGGTACTTACATAATGCATTCCGAAGGAAACATTTTGGGTACCTTTGGCTCTAAGTGTGGCTTTTCTTTCATGATATTGTCCCCAAATTCCTCTGCCATGCTGATGAAAAAAACAGTGTTCTTCTTTTGTGCCAAGTATTTTTCTTGCTTTAGGCATATTATTTCTACATCCTTAGTTTTTGATTCTTCTCTTAGCACCCTAATTGTTGCATCCTTATCCATATTTTTCCATGCCACCTCTGTTGAGACTTTCACCAAAGCATTTCTCACTTGTTCATCTGACATAACAGTAGGCTTTACTATTATGTGTCTGGCTTGAGGTGTCTTCTTCAACCTCCTTGATACACATGACTCTTCACATACATCAAATTCTGGTTCATCCATGTGTGTGTGCATCGACCATGATAGTTTCTTCCTTGTGTGCATGGTTTCCATATCTTCATCCATCAACTCCCACCCATACAACTCCTTTGGTGTCATTGTGCTTTGAAAATGGGGCATGAAAATTTTACCTGTGTCCTTAGCATAGCCCATGACCGGTGGAACATATTCTCCACTTGTTCTTTTGATCTTGGCCCCTTAGGAATTTGAGCTTCAAGATTTGGAGCTTGTTTTGTTGTACCCCTAAGTAGTCTCTTGTTGTTGTCTCATCTACCTCCTTTTCTCCTTCTTCTCCATCCTTCATTTCTTCATCCTTTGGTTCTTCCACATTCTCTAGAGGTGTAGGAGATTTGGGCAGTGCTTTCCTCAGACTCTTCTACCTCCTCATTTCAGCTTCAACTTCCTTCTTCTCTTCTCAGTTGTCTCCTTCTGTGGAGAGATTTGAGGTGATCTGTGCACTGATTGTGGAGTAGCACCTTGGGTCCTTGTTCTCTAAATACTCTTTTTAAAGTGGTGCTCTCCTTGTACTGCATCTAGATCCTCATCATCTCCTCCTTGTGGTTGGGGTGGAGTAGTCACATGCTCAGCTTCTTCCTTATTTGGAGTTGCTTTCCTCCTACCTCTATGCTCCAAACCACCACTATCTTCATGCTCCTCTTCTTCATCATCTACTTGTATTGTCTCTGTGGGCTTAGGTGTTGGAACATTTTCCATTGTATGCTTACCTTTTGGTGGCCTTGGGAGCGTGAACTCATTCTCCACATACTTATTATTCTCAGCTTGGGCTTGAGTTGAAGGTACACAAGCTATTTCTCTAGTGTCCCCAATTGCCAAGCTTATAGGCTTCATGTTTAATATATCTGAGATAAGCCTCTCAATGTAGGCATTCCACCCTGGATATACATATGTCTTTCTCAGTGTATGGTAGTCACAATCTACCTTTTCTGCATTGAAGGTTAGGTGGTGCATGCATCTAAAAACTAGTGAACTGATGCCTAGAAATATCTTGTTGTGAAGGCATATGGAATTTTCACCATGGGCTCCAAGCCCCATCCTTCATCACAAATCATGCATGAAAAAATGTTGGTAACTACAAATTGTACTACCTTACCCACCACCAAAGGTAACTCCTTGGGTATGTGCCACTCTTCTTGAATGCTGTGTGGAGTCTATCATACCACTTCTCACCCTCTACTTGAATGGTCCACTCATTGATCCTTCACACAAGTACTTGCTAAATCTTTCCGTAGGTGACTTTTTCTCCATAGGGTATTCCCATATTTTCTCCTTTGGCCCATCGGGCACCCGATTTCCATAAACACCAGAGATAATAGAACAGCCCCAAAACTAATTTTCTCTCATGTGCATGCTTCTTCAATGATAGTTTTTCATGATGTAGCTGGAGATGTTGTAATCACTCCCTGTGACATCTTCTTTGCAATGTGTAGCCACATTGTGTTTACTTGTGACCATCTTTCTTGGTCATTCAACTTTGTCACTAAGTGTGTAGCTTACTTGTATGATTGGGTACTTCTTTAATTTATCAATGTCCATGCCCACATGGACCCTTGGTATACCCCAACTCCTTCCTTGTCTCTAGGATTGTGGCTTTATCAGTTAAATCACCATTTAGATCTACCCCCTTGAGGCCTTTCAACCTATTCTTGTTGAAATCAAGGTGGTTTTGATAATCCTTACCCATGTCATCTGACAAAGTAGAAGAAATCTTCATGTACCCTACTCATCAACCAATGATACAATGGTTCATATTTCCCAAAGTAGGGGAGCTCATACAATTGGTAAACTCAATTTTCTTCAAAAACTTCTCCCCATGTCATCATACACTCAGCATGTCTTTTGTTGTGTGCTTATTCATCTTTGTGTTTAATAATGCATCCAACTCCTTCTTATTTTCAGTTGTACGATGGTTGTAATCATTGATTTTACATTTTGGATGTGGGAATCCCATTCTTGACCCACAATCACACCCTCTGGATACTACATTTATGAGAAATTACTCTCAGGAGTCATTTCAACCTCCACTTCGACCTTCTTCTTTCCTTTTACTCCTGTTGTGGGTGCTTTCTTTGGTGCCATTTATAACCTGCAATCTTCTCACTTCAAATACTCACCTTTTATCTCCTATAATGTAAAACCCAAACCCTAGCTTGATTCAAAGCATGCCCTAGTTGAAATTACATGCCCTAGCTCTTTTGTAATGCCTTGCTTTGCTCAAACCCTTTCACAATGGGGACACAAGCTTCCTCTATGCACAAATCTTCTTGTCTCATCTCGATTCACACTCTTCGCACCTGAATACTTTCTCTAGCTTTTCACACTTGGCTCTTTCAAATTATCATCAATTGCAATGGTAAAATGAACTCGCATCCCATCCTTATATAGATTTTCAAAAATTTAGTGCATTTATTTCTCTTCACCTACCAAAAATCCTCTCATTAATCGACCATTTTCATTCTTTCCACGTGGTACATCTTCATGCCCAAGCTATAACCTTCTAGTGCCTTCCTACCTCCTAGCCACAGACTTCTCTTCAGCATGCCTCCATGCACCCTGAGTACCTCACCACTGCACCTTCCCTTGGTAGTTCCCATGGCCTCTACTTACCTCGTGTTATACTTGTTTCTTCATTCATCTCCATCTATGGTCCTTGTTTCTAGAAGCAAATTTTTTTTTTCAATTCTCCAACTTGAATAACACCCGTAGTAGTTTGTTCCTTTCATGTGGACTTATTTTCAATAGTCATATACCTAGATATCAATAACCTACCCCACACTAAGGGTATGTGTAGTCCTCTGCATGCATAAAATTCTTCAAATAGTAATTAGCTTCTGGCATGTAAATGCACTTATTACACAAAAACACCAACTAAATTGAAAAGCATAGTGATGAAGAAGGAAATACATTAAGGAAATACAGAATTGAAAACCTAATCTAAATGGAAACACTTACCTTATTACAAACACCAAGAAGACTTATTTATAGTAGGGCTTCAACCTACTCCATTGAAGTATCAGGTAACCATATTCCATCAAGTGCCTCTAATTGACAAGCACATGTTTCAAGTATGTGAGTGACAACATACGGCCCCAACCAATGTACCTTGAGTTTTCCTGGATGGCGCAAAAACTTAGAATCATAAAGGAGCACCATCTATCAATCTCAAACTTTTTATCCCTGATGCCTATCATGCCATGCTTTCTACCTAGCCTTTTCTTGTTTTTGACTCCAACGTGTTATGGCTCTCATCACTCATCAACTTGATTAACTTTTCAATCCATTCTTCTAATGCTTTCTCATCAGCTAGACCTCCAAGCATGCATGTAATATGCAAAGAAGGTAACATAAATTCCATAGGAAGAACTACTTCTATGCCAAACACTAACTGAAATGGTGTGGCTTTGTTCAACCTTTTATATGTTGTTGATATGCCCAAAGTACTATAGATACTTTATCATCCCAATCCTTTCTTCCAACATCACATATTTTTGTCAATGTCTGGCTCAAAATTTTTTTTGAAAAGCCTCAATAGTCCCATTTTCTTGAGGATGATATGGTGTAGTCTTATGGTGTGCAATCATGAATTCATCAATAAAATTTTGATTGTCTCATTAAGAAAATGTGTGCCCCTATCATTGGTCAAACTTAAAGGACATCCATACCTTGTAATAATATTTTCCCATAGAAACTGGCTATTGTAGCCATTGTACAATCCTTTGTAGGTGTTTCTTCTTCCCACCTTGTCAGATAGTGTAAGTAATGATATAGCATGATCATTTCTACATACGTGGTTGGTGAAATAGGACCCACAAAATCTATAGCCCATTTCTCAAATGGTTCTACACTAGTAATAGGTCTTAGAGGCATTTCATCTCATTGACCTGGTTTCCCAAGATGTTGACAAGTGATCACAAGCCTTGTAATAATCCTTACAATATTTATACAGGGTCTCCCACCATAATCCAGTGAGTAGAATCTTTGTGAGAAGTGGCATCACCTACATAGTGGCCACCTGTAATACCACCATGAGCTTCTTCCATAATATCTATGTGCTCATGTTCTAATACACAATACGTAATACTTCATCCCGACCTAATTTGTATAGGTCACCACTAATCAACATATAGGGTGTGTTGCGCGTATATAGCAAGTTGTTTCTTCTCTAAGGATTTCATTCCTTTTGGTGTCATACTTGTTCGTAGAAAGACAAAAATGTCCTCTAATTCTGATGGTGCTCATTGTAACCTATATAACTATGCATTGGGCATGGTATCTTCAATGGCCTGTGCTTCTTCTCTGATATATATTTGGATAAATGGTCTAGTCCAGAATTACTTTTCCCTAGTTTTACCACAACTGTGAAATCAAATTCTTGAAATAAAAGTACCCATCTGCATATGCACCCTTGTAAAATGGGCTTGTTTACCAAATACTTCAAATGTCATGTGATCTATATAAAGAAAAATGGTGTAGCTAGTAGGTACTATTGAATTTATGTAGTGCATAGATCATTGACAAAGCTTTGTGCTCTGTAGTTGTGTAATTATATTCTACAGGAGTCAACTTTCTACTAGAAAAATAGATAGGATGATCTATAATACCTTCTCTAGTTGAGCCAACACCACACTAATGGCCATGTTAGAGGCATCCACATGTACATGAAATGGTTGGTCCCATGAAGGAAAACATAGAATAGGTGGTAGTAAGTTTCTCCTTTAATGTCTCGAATGCGCGTTGTTGTGGTTCTCCCTAGTAGAATGTACCTTTTCCTTTAGTAACTCCTCAAAGGTGTGGAAACCTTGGCATATCCTTTATGAATTTTCTATAATACCCCATGTGACCCAAGAATCCACACACCTCACTCTGATTGGTAGGCTCTTTTAGGCCTATAATGACTGTAACCTTAGTTGGATCAACCAACAAACCTTCCTTATAGATTATGTGTCCTAATAGTATTCCAAATGGTGTAGAAAATATGCACTTCTTGATGTTCAAAGAGATACTCAATTATCTACATCTTTCAAACATTAAGCGTAGATTGTCACAATGATCTTTAACTAATCCATACACCATCAATCATCTAAATAAACTGTAAGAAGTTGTGAATAAAGTCCTTGAATGCTTGAACAACTATGCGTGAAAATACAACAGGCACATTTTTCAGACAAAAGGCATCACATAGTATAGGAAAAGCTACCCCATTCAGTAGTAAAAGTAGTCTTTTCCTGATCCTCTAGGAAATCCTAACTTGATGATACCCAGAGAACCCATCTGTAAATGAATAGATTTGTGCCCTACAATGCCTTCTAGTATTTCCTCTAGTGAATGGCGTAGGAAAGGGATCAGTCACACATGCAACATTCAACTCCTTGTAGTCCACACAGATCCTAATCTGACCATCCTTCTTGATATTGATCACCATTGGACTAACCCATTCTGACTCATCGAGGGGCTTGATGATTCCAGACTTCAACATTTTGTCAATCTCTTCCTTGACCTTTTCATGCAAGTTGGGGTTCATCTGTAGGGTCTCTTTCTAACTGGGGTGCACACCCTCTTTAAGATTTATCTTCATCTCCCTAATGATTCATGCATGCCTTTAAGTTCATGGTACCCTCGAGGGAATAAGTCTTGATAATCCCATAGTAACTCTATGATTTTTCCACTTCAGAGTCTGACCAATAGTCTCAATTATGGCCTCCTTAGGCTCAATATCTGATCCAATATTCACTTTCTTTGTCTTCATAGGTTCATGATAGGCATGTGTGGTCTTATCTATGCACTTTATCAACACCTCATGCCTACTGTTGAATGGTTTACATCCATATTTTCTACTTCTTCATCATCCACTAAGTAGACCATTTTTCCTTTTTCTTTCTCAAGGAAAAGCACATGCTGAAGTAGTGTGGCATCGGCCTCTATTTCAACAAAACATGCTCTGAGTCTCCTTCATCAAATAACTCTGAAGGAGTTCTTCATCCTTGGCACTATCTCCCATAGTTAAGCACTTTATGAATTTTAATGCTTCTTCCACTAGAGGCTTGGTAGAGAAGAAGTCAAACATCTGAGTCATTCCTATAATTAAATCCTACCAATTTCTAGTCTCTCTATGGAGTTCTGCATATACATACCAAGCACGCACAACCTTGTAAAGTGGAATAAAACTTGTGCACCCATAGTGAAGGTGGTAAAGCTTCCTGCCCCTCTATCCAGAGTCTCTCACACTTTTGAATGTGGTGTTGAATAGGTTGATTACCATGATAAGTGCAGATTTGAGTAGGTGCATTGCTCTGAAGAACCTAGTGGTAGAGCAATCCTAATTTCATTCCATCCTACAAGATTATCCTTGTGGGCCACCCACCCAGTGTGTTGTTGTTGTCCCACGTAGGGTATATGCTAGCATATTCCTTCTCTCAGTGGGTCTATCCATTATTCTTCCATGGTGTGTAGGAATACCATAGGATCTCCTTCTCGGTGTAAAAAGGCTTGAGTTATTACCTATCTCTGATGATATAATGTGGTTTTTCCTTAGAAATATATATCTTTACTTACATGCCCCTACCAACTCATAAGTGTTATGAGCCCAATTATCACAAGAAACACTTGTAGTATCGTTGATAGACTATGCATCCTCCCCCATTGAAGGATTCCTTCTTTACATGGCTCAAGCACTTCTGGATCCCAGATGATGCATACATAAATCCTATTAGGTCTTCTTCACTCAAGGGCTCAACATAGGGCACATATTTTCCATATGTTAAAGGGATAATAACTCTTTCCTCCTTGTTTTCAAAACTGATATAACCCTTGTTGAACCAAAGATCAACATTATTTTGCATAGCACCAAGGATGCCCCAATAGAGTTGGGAAGCTATCGACTCTGCCAATGCTAAAACCTCAAAATCTCTAGTGAACTTGGCTCCTTGTATGGTAATGGATGCATCTTTTAAAACTCTGATGGGAGTGGCCTTAGTGATTAGCCATGAACAATACATTAGAGGATGGCTGTAATGGGGGTCTCCCCATTTGTACCCATGCATCTAAAGTAAGAACATTGACTTCCACACTTGTATCAATCAATATATTACTCAATAGCCACCCATCCACAACAACATTCAGAGTGATTTCCTTGTCATAATCTAGGCTATGAGGGGAAGATTTCACATGTAGGATCTGCCATCCAGTCTCAGTACTTTGCACGTGGAGTGTTTCCTTTTAACCAATTCCCTAATAGTGGAATGATATTCTCTGGTGCAACATTTTGCACACTTCTCTCAAGTCATCCATATCAGTTTGGACCATCTCTGATGCTTTCTTTTGCTCCATCTTCCATGATTTGCTCCTTTAAATATTGTATTTCACCTGAAGATTCTGAGTACCTCCATGGTTTCTGATAAACCTCCTTCTGATGGGTAGGATCTGGGTACCGTGCATGTAGAACCTCCTCCTTAGTGATGGTAGGCTTCTGTTGTAATGCTTCTCTAGTGTGTGTGCCTCAGTGTGGGTAGTGATCTTTACTTGTAACACCTCGGATTCTACTTCCAACTTAGGCATCCACTTGATTTTCCATAGTGCGTTGTATCCTAACCATCCCTGCACCTTTTTTTCCTTGTTTATGTTACTTGCTAAGATGTTCATACAAGTCGGGCAGGAATTCCTCATAACTATGATTCTTTCCATAGAAAGAACATGTAATATTTTGAGGACATTCACACCTGTAGTGGTTAGGAGATCATGCATGTATAACATGTTCCATGAGGGAACTCACTTCTTCCACCACCATGGCCTCATCCTCGAATCCACCATGGTATCCTCGACCTCTACCATGACCACCTTCAAAATTCCCTTCATTTCGATCATAGCACACCTGATTGTGATCCCGATCTGATGCTCATTCTTTCCTTTAGAGTTATCTAAAACTCATGTCTATCATACACCAATATCTATAGCATCATGGATCTGACCAATCAGTAGAAGTCTTCCATGTCATGAGTCATGGACCTAAAATTTTATAGTAACAAGAGACATTCTTCCTTATCATGCGTGTTGTAGTAATGGAAATGGCTAGCATCATGGTTTAAATGGCATATCTCAATCAACAATAGTGAGCACACATTGATCTGTGGGGAAAACTATCCTTTGTGTGACCTTCCACTTCACAATCTATGCACCAAATCCTGTGTGTGTCTCATGTGCTGAATTTTTTCGATAGTTTCTCCAACTACTTTTGCCATAGCTATGATATGTGCTTCTAAAAATGGGCTCACCCAGTGTCTATACTTTCTAACTACCTCAGCATGTAAGGATGCTTCAAGTGCTTCATGGATCAATGTATGTCTTATGTGATAATGCCCTCCTAAAAGGGGTAATCAGGCCTCCAATGAACCATTGTGCATGTTGGCTTGCATGAATATCATAAGAAAGCTTAGATAACAATGTTTTAAAATGGGCATCATACTCTCTGACACTTTTAGTAGTGCCTTGCTTAATATCCTTGAGTGCACTTATACTCTTTATTCAAACTCAGGGATGTGAAACTCTTTAAGGAATGCATCTTTTAAAGTTGTATAGTCTACACAAGTCTGATCAGGGTCAAACTTTTGTACCAGCTTGCTATGTGTGCACCCTTGTAATGTAGTAGAAAATTGGCTTCCCTATGCTCTCAAAAGCCATGATTCCTTTTACACGTGCCATAGTATTTCACACATGTGTACATGTTCACAACATCTTCTATGCCCTATACTCTGGAAGATGAAGAGACATCTCCATGTAAATATTTTGGGGTTGGTGTGGACCTTGCCCACATGATCTAGAACCTCTTGTGTTTCCTCTACCTCTAGAACCACTAGATCCATTGGAACTAGAGCCACCTATGCCTCTTGATCCCAAACCTATAGGTTGGCTAGGGTTGGACAGAAGATGTACTTCCCTGTGTCCCAATAGTAGTATTGAACTATACCCCGATATGGTTTGTGAAGTGTTACTACTCCCAAAAGATAGTCCAAAAATCTATGTGCCTAAATTCTATGTGGATGATACACCGAAAAGGTACTCCCATATAACAACAAATCCATTTTTTTGCACTGCCATCATTGTGCCTCTTATAAGACTCACTCCTACTCTCCCACTACTTGAATTAGCTTTTTGACTATTTTTTGTACTAGATGTTGGAAAACCAAGCACAAGGGAAAGGTTTCAGGTGGATTCAGATGTGCACCCATGGCCCAGGTCATCTCTCTGTGTGCTTCTACGTGAGGTGAGGAGGGTTCCTGTCATGCTTTCCCAAATGGGGGAGTTCTTGATGCTCGGGTTCCACGTCTTCTGCGTGAACTTCAACTCCTTCCCAAACTATCTTTCTCCACAATGCCATTTCTCTATAACCTCCCGTTTCTTCTCTACCTCCCTCTCATGTGCCTCATTATACTTAAGCCACCTTTCCTCTCTCTGTCTCTCTACCACTAGGTCTTCCATCTTTCACCAAACTGCTCCTACCGCGTGGTGGGGTTTAGTTAGCCATCGGTTTACTCTCCAAGTTCAGGGTTACCATCAAAATTTTGATCACCAGTGGAATGCCTTGTAGGTAAGTTCCCTTGGATATCATAAAAACTAGAATTCAGCTACCTCTAGGCATGAATAAGTGGAAATTGAGTACTCCAAGATATAACTATTCAAAACACCATGGAAACCATGTATCCCACATGAGTCCAAATCAGATCAACATCATAAAGGGCCTGAAATTATTCCTGCATCTAGACAAGTGTGTGATACCTCCAATTCCATTTAGATGCATAAGCAATCAGCCACTCATACAATTCTACTAGAAAGATAGTGAAGAAGCTCTCATATAAACTATCATATAGATTTTTTTCCACCCATATATGTGTTAAACTCAGATCCGGTGTTGAACCTCCATGTGTATTCTTCTTCTAGGTCATGTATCCACTCCTCAACACTTGTTAGGGTCAACCGGTATGTCTTCATCATGAAACCATCTGAAAAAAACTGAAAAAGAGGTCCTAAAAATGGAACCAATGATGCAGCCTAGAATTCACCAGTAAAATCCTAGGCGTTGGCACATCACTCAAGCCTAGACCAGAGTGCTCACCCGAAGCATGCAAAGGTACCAGGCCCCTCTTTAGGGTTGTTGTTGCAGGATGTTAGCATGATGAAGACTTAAAGCATTAGATCCATAACTAATATATCATTCTACATGCATGCATTTCAGATCTAGATCTTAAAGTATCATGAATCAAACAATAATCATAGTGAAATCATTCATGTAGTAATAAAATATAACCATGATTAACACCTTGATTCAGCCAATAACCTCCATTATATTAAATACAGTAATACACATAAGCTTCCTTATAATAATAATAATATATGCTCATGCACACATCAGATTTGGCATGCATAACCTCACAATAACTTAGTTTCACACATCTCTCTTATGCTACATAGTTCACTACATATTTATAAGGGTGGGGACTTTCCCTTCACCGCTTATCTAATCCCAAAATAGGTCACATGCTATTATTAGCCCACACACCATTTACAATAATAGCCACACATGTAAGTGCGCTAATAATAGACTTCTTCTAGTTAACTTATAGTAGTAAATCTATTCTCAACCTATATCCATGAAAAGAACTTCATAACCAATCCTCAAAAATATCCAATGCATGTCACGTAAGTCTCTAACTAGTTTGTGTGTTCGGCATGCTATCTCAAAAAATAGCTCATCATCATGAAAAATCTCATTTAGATCCATCTCCGAGGTAAGTGCCACTCTCTAATGGAAATTGATTGGGAGTCTCATTTACCTAACCTACACTAGACCGGATATCAAATTTGTAGTAAGCTATCTATCCAAGTTCATACATGAACCCAAAATTTTCATTAGAATGCACCAAGGCACATTTTGAGATATCTCAAAGGATCAGTGGATCTTGGTCTAGAATATAAGAAGAATGAAAACTTCTTCTTGTCAGGATATTTGGATTTAGATCATGCAGGAAACATTGATGAAAGAAAATCCACTTCAGGATTTTTGTTCTTTATGGGATCAAGACCAATATCATGGGGAAGAAAGAAACAACACTTCATTTCTCGTTCTTCCATAGAAGCCAAGTATCGTTCTACAAGACAAGCTATCTGTGAAGTGATTTGGCTACGTTGCATACTAGAATGACTTGTAATACCACAGGAAAAACCAACCACCATGTATGTTGAAAATGAAGGTGTTCTCAAACTTGTTTGCAATCCATTTTTTCATGAAAGAAAAAAACACATTGAGGTACAAATTCATTTCATATGCGAGCATGTGTTGAAGCACAATATACAACTTGAATTTTTTCCAACGGGTAAACAAGCTGGTAGATATCTTCACAAAGTCACTTACATGTGACAAGTTCAAGTTGTTCATAGAATTCCTCTCCTCATCCCTTGAGACAATGCATAATTAAGGGGGATGTTAGGTTAATTATTATTTACCTATATTAATTATGCATTACATATTAATTAGTGTATTTATTTATTGTTTATATGGTTATATTTAATCATAACCATCTTATTGTTTATATTCAAAACACTACAGGTGTTGTTATATTGTTTTAACAATATTATTGTCATTATTCATTTGTGCTTCCTGGATGTATTTTGGAAGCTACTGTATTTTAGTTTGGTTGTTGCATAGTTACAAATCCATATTTATTTATATCCAGGATATCCAATATGTATAAATATTGTAGACTACACTATTCTATTAGATTGATTTCAAATTAATATATTACAGGATTTTGTCCCTATTTGTGAAACTACATAAGTCAAGTGATTAGAACGATGAAATTTATCGATCGGATATAACTCAATAAACCATCTAAATATTTTCTACCAAATACAATGATCTATACAAATATTTCCAACCAAACGGAATAACCTATCAAAATATTATCAACTACAACTAAACTTCCCCAACAACATTCTACATTCAATCTCATCGAGATAGTGAATACTTTTCATAGAGAAGTAGTCTAGAGACGGAACAACCACTTTACCAAGTTGTTGGTTTGAAAATCTCGCTTGGGTAGATTTATGGATAGAGCCAGCCGCCAACGGTGTGTAGGGCATATGCCCCTCTTTGAGTCGTGAAAGTGAAACTGGTTTATTTCTATTCTACCAAGAGGAATCATGCAAGTCTCACAATATTATACCTTCGGGGTTTGGGATCTCATCCTGTAGAGGGGTGTTTCGATTTCGAAAAGAAAGGAATGAAAGAGAGGATGAAGAAGGATTAGGTCCAAAGGGAGAAAATAAATGAATTCCAAAGTAGAATGTCGGAGGGTTTATGTTTTGGGATTTGTAGTAAAATGAGCCAAACCTACTTGCATAAACGAATAAAGCAATACTGATGAATAAATGACAAAAAAGTAGAGATAGATTCAACATAATAAATGCATAGATCTGACATAAGAAAGATCAGATGCCCATAACACACATATTCAGTGCAAAGTCTTAATATTTGCATTAATATCTTCTTCTCACATACAAAAAAAGTACAAAGCCTTTTCTTCTCACTTCTATTTTTCATCTAAAAAATATCCACTCCTTTGAATACAACAAGTATTCAAGTATATATAGAAGGAGAGAAGAAAAGAAGACAAAAGAAAACCAACCACTTAATTACAAAAATATCTTATAATAGATTACAAAGTCATTTGTTGACTTTTGACAACTTTAGTGGATGACATCATCCCATGGTGCAACATGGATGATGTCATCATTTGTGTCAACACACTTTAGATAATTACAAGGAGAAAGTCGGGAAGAAGGAAACTATTCATCATCATCCCGTGGCTGAAAGGGGGTATCTTGCTTTTGCTGCTCGGGCGATGAGATGTGGAACTGGGCACGGTACTCCATGAACTTGCTAATCATGGGTTGAAGTTGATCCTGGAAGGATATTTGTGTTGATCGATAGCTTCGCAGGTCTCCCGCTCGTCTGTGAGATTTTCTAGGAGTTTTGAATAATCATTCTCTGCCTCTATCAGGTACCCAATGAAGTCACGACAAGCCAATAGGTTATTGATGGATTCGGCGTCGAACGTGACCTCTGGCCCCAGCCCCTGTGAAACAATCTCCTTGAAGATCTGAATAGTTTCCTCCACCTTTCTTAAGGTGAAAGAAGAAGTGAGCAAGCCTGGAGACATTCTTAGGACAATCTATTCCATTTGATGCATTACATCTAGGGCTTCCTCCTTTACTTTGTCGATCTTCTCCAGGACGAACTCCAGCTGATCCACCCGATAATCCAGAGTAGAAAGGATTTTGTTGAGGGCTATGGGGTGTCCAAACACGCCAAACTTGACCAGATCTTCGACTAAATAGTTGAGCATTTTCTAAAAGGTCTCGTGTTGCATCCTGGCATGATCCAGCTCTTCGGAGATGGGTCTTGCTATCGCCTGGAGTTCTCTGTTCATCCGATTGATATTCTAGTACAAACCGGTGAACTTAGCGATCACTCCCTCGCTTTCCTTGAGGATTTGGCTCCTCCAAGAAACTGCCATGCCCTGCTCACCGATTTTAGCATACTCATTAATCTTATCCTGGCTTAGAGGCTCAGGAGTTTTGGCGGTAGTTGTAGGAGGCGCACTGCCCATTTTCTGCAAGGCGTGGAGAAGATATTTATTTTGCTCCTTTAGCAGCCTTTTCTCTTCCTTTGCTTCCTGGAGCTTTTTACAAAGGGATTCAACTATAGATAGGGCCTCTCCTTACAGGGATTTCGAAGATGTCCCCATTGTGACTTGAGTCACCTTTGTGTAATCTATCCAAGATAGATCCTTCTTATCCTTCAAAGGATTGGGGTATGCAATCTCCATCACTCTCCCCGATGCACTCGAGAGAAGCGGGTTATGGGTTTTTCTTCTTATCTCCTTTTGATGGGATTACGGAGAAGTACATTGGTGCGATGGGAACTTTCCTCTTATGTTGACTGTGGTCTTTGGGAGATCAGGTGGACTTATGGGAGAAGGACCAGAAATAGAGAAGGGGGCAGCTACAGTAGTAGAAGGGAAATACATGGAGACACTTAGAGGCGGCATTGAGAGGGAAGCCGAGGAAGTGCTCGTGGGAGGAAGAGATACTGCAGGGGAGGAAGACATAGGAATGGAAGGGAGCTCAGAGATGAGGGAAGAAATGGTGGGGGATAGCTCCACGAGAGAAGAGAAGATGGATGATGAAGAAGGGGGAACAATAGAAGATGGGGAGAGGACACGACCAAAGGAATGGTCGCTTGGGTCACTCGAGGAGGGGAAGGAGGAGAAGGAGAAGGGACAGAAGGGACCTCAATAGTTATAGTAGTGGTGACATCCTGAGTGGATGTGCCTATCAGAACATCTTCCACTACTTCTTCTTCTAAGATTTCTAGGATTACAACCCGTTCTTGTGAAGTGGAAGGAGGACTTTCAAGAGCTTCCTCTTGGGTGGAGTTGGACTCACCCTCTTTGTCTTTCCCTTGCCCTTTGGTAGCTATTTTGACCGAGGAGGTGCGTTGCCCAACAAAAGTTGTGTGAACCGTGCACCAAAGGATTTAAAGGGGGCCACCAAAATATGATGTTGCATAGACATTATGTGCGCTTGACCAAAAAAAAACCAAAAATGGCTAAGTTCGGAAAATTAGATTTCCGGGAAGGGATTTTTACAACGTTTGAATGCAAAGAGTCCCGATGAGGGCCGAACAAAATTTTGGTAGGGTTATCTGTAAAATTGCCCTTGCCAATTTTATGGGATAACAACTGGCTCATTCTGGGGACTATCTCTGAGTGAACCTCAGGGGTAGAGAATCCCAGATCTCACGTGCCTATCCATTGGGTAAAGAGTCAAAAACAAGGGGACCGGAAAGGGAAACACACAACCAACAAAAGAAAACACACGACAAAAGTAAATTGTACAAAGAAGAGAGTAAGCTCTACTTCCTAAAGATTTTTAGATGTTGCCCGCTATAGGGAAGTGGGAGATCAGTTCCATCCAGATACGAGAGATAGAAACTATTCTCTCCATTGAGTTGCTTGATCTTGAAAGGTCCTCTCCACAGGGAATCAAATTTTCCATGCATGCCCTTTGGCTCTCTTCATTTGTCCCACAAAAGGACGAGGTCTCCCACCTAGAAATTTCTTTGCTTAGCTTTTTTATCGAACAATATTTTGACCTGATTCTGATGTTCGGTGATCTTGTCGACCACCCTTACTCTCTTTTCTTCGAGCTCTGCTAGATACATGATCCTCTTTTCAAGGGAATTTTGAAAAGTTTCATCTTCGGTTTCCCATGCCAAGCACAGAGCAGGGAGTTCAGCGAAATGGGAAGCTCGACATCGGTGCCATATAACACTTGAAAAGGTGACATACCAAGAGATCTCTTGGGAGTAATGCGGTCTGCCCACAAAGCATCGTATAAGGACTTGTGCCACATTCGTTGGTTCTCATCCACTAGCTTTCGTATGATGGTCACCAAGTTTTTGTTACTGGATTCTGCCTGACCATTTCCCTAAGGGTAATAATCCGAGGCGTGAGCTAAAGTTATTCGTATTCATAAAAAAACTAATAACTTCTCGTGAAAAAAATTTAGAAGCATTATCAGCAACAATCTTGTTTGGAACGCCAAACCTGACAATGATATTTTCTTTGATAAAACTGCAAACAACCTCGAAAGTGGCATGTTTGACATGTATGGCTTCCACCCACTTAGTGAAGTAATCTGTTGCTGTTAGGACATAACTATTCCTGAAACTTGATTGGGGATTGAGTGCGCCGATAAAATCAATTCCCCACTACTTGAATGGTTCGTCGATGATGACCAGTCTGAGGGGAAAAGTAGCTAACTTGGGCTTGCCGACGAACTGCTGGCAAGGCTCACACTTTGCTACCTAGGTAGCTGTATCTTGGAAAAGTGTCGGCCAATAGTACCTAGCCGGATGATCTTGTGTGTTGTCACGAGAAGAGGAGAAATGGCCTCCATAGGCTGAATTATGAAAACTTTTAAGTAACTTCACCTGTTGTGGCTTGTCGACACATCACAAGAAGACGCCATCTATCCCACATTTGTATAAACTGTCATCCCAGATGACATATTTGGCTGCTCTGAGCTTTATAGCACGCTTCTCCTTTGCAGTTAGGTGAGCTGGGCATTCACCGTAGGTGAGGAAGAAAGCAATATCGGAATACCACTCATCACTGGTTGTGACAAATAGG
Organism: Taxus wallichiana var. yunnanensis; assembly: GCA_018340775.1. Classification (NCBI taxonomy): domain Eukaryota; kingdom Viridiplantae; phylum Streptophyta; class Pinopsida; order Cupressales; family Taxaceae; genus Taxus; species Taxus wallichiana. Next base: position 818,824,733 of record CM031238.1, read on the forward strand.
ACCATAGGCAGTGAATAGGGTTTCTGCAACTGACTTTGTGCTTCATTGGTACAATCATCTTTTTCTCTAGAAACTTCTGACCCTTGGTTTTCAGCCATAAGTTGACATAGGCCTTTGCCTCTTACCAACTTGGTTGGTTTTATATCCAGATCGTACTCCTGGACCTTTGCAATCCAATTTCCTCACAAGCTTCCTAACTCCTGTTGAGTTAAAATTGACTTGACTGCCGTGTCAGGGACCAGCACCACTGTATGAGAATTTAAAATGTAATACCTGAAGTTTTTGACTGCTTTGACAATGGCGAAGGCATGCTTTTCCAACTGAGACATTTTTAATTCGTGAGGCTTGAGGGGAGAGCTCATGAACGCAATTGGGGATTCAACATTCTCATAATTCTTTTGCATCAAGATGGCAGATACAGTATGCTCAGATGCATAGCTATACATGATGAAATCCTTGGAGAAATCGGGGCATACCAGGACTGGTGCATGAGCGACAGAAGCTTTTATTTCTTCGAATGACCTCTTCCCTTCTTCACTCCATCGGAAAGTTGGTGACCCTTTCATCATGTCTAATATATGACGAGTCTTTTCAGCAAAGTCGGGAACAAAGTGCCTGAGAAAATTCACCTTTCCAAAGAAAGAGTGGATGCCGGTCTTGCTTGTAGGCAAAGTAAGTTCCTTCTTTGCTAACATGTCCTAGAAACATGTCCTAGAAACTTTCCTTACGTGACTCCAAAAATAGACTTTTTGGGTTCAGGGAAATCCCGTGCTCTTGGCATCTGGCCAATACTTGCTCCAAATGATCACAATGATCATTTCATTATTTAGAGAACATAGTTAAGTCATCCAGATAAACCACAATGACCTTCCCCATCATACCTTTGAATGCAAGGTCCATGGCCCGCTGAAAAGTGGCGCCAGCATTGGTCAGGCCAAAAGGCATCCTGCTGTAGGCAAATGTGCCCCAGGGGGTAGTGAATGTTGTTTTGAATTGGTCTTCAGGTGAGACTTCAATCTGATTGTAGCCTGAAAAACCATCAAGCATGGACAACATTTCTGATCTAGTTACCACTTGTAGAACTTGATCCATTATAGGAAGTGGGTAGTTGTCCTTTAAGGATGCCTGATTCAGGTTTTGAAAATCTACGCATATGCGTATTTCACCATTTTTCTTGCGTACTGGCACAATGTTTGCTACCCAAGTACTGTGATGGATAGGAAAAATAATTCTCGCATCCAGCATTTTCTGAATTTCAGCCTGGATAGTACCTGAGATCTTAGGGTTATAATGTCTCTGCTTCTGGTGAAAGGGTTTGACATCCTCTTTCAATGGGATGTCATGTTGGACATCCTTTGGCTTAAAAGACTTTAGATCGGTGTAGGACCATGCCAATACATCCATGTATTTCTTCAGCAGTTTGACAAACTTCCGCTTCTCTTCAGGTGTGCAACATTTTCGATGTTTACAAACTGTGGATGTTCTACCGATCCTAAATTAACCGGTTGGTTTCTGGGGAAGAGCCAGTATCATCTCACCTTTTTTTTTACAAAACGATCATGCCTATCGAACAACCATTCTAAAGAAACCAGGCCCTTCAGAATTTTATTTCCTTTGAGCTGACATATGCCGTCGTTCCCTTCGGATTCATCCTCTTGATCGGTGACTGATTCACGGCACGTAGAAGTGGATCCTTCAAAGTGAAGTTCCTTAAAATTTTCTGCCTTTTCTAGAAAGGCAATGAGTTGATTGTCATCGTTGAATACTTGCCAATGTTGAGAATTGTCCGGCACGCTTGGGCGGAAAACCACCTCAATGGTGTATTTGTCTATTTTCAAACCTGGGTGAGGGAGCATGAGGGATGCTGAAATAGCCAATGAATTGGCCATGTCATTTTGAGCTCTTGGAATGGATTCTATTGAAAAAGCATCAAATTCCTCGATGCTGTCCCACACCGCATTATGGTAATGCCTGAGCCTCTCATTCTTCACTTGATATATCCTCTTAACTTGATTCACGACTAGCTCTGCATCACCTTGTACTTTCAGATTTTTGATCCCTCTTTCCTTTGCGGCTTGCATGCCAAGTAGTAGAGATTCATACTCAGCAGTATTATTTGTGTTGAAAAACTGCAACTTGAAAGAGAGAGGAATAATCTCCCCTTTGGGAGATATTAGCATGGCTCGGTGCCACATCCACTAGTCGCGCAACTGCCATCAAACTGCAAAGTCTAGATCTTGTTAAGATCTTCTTCTTGGATGAGAACAACCATTTTGTCAGACTCGGTAGACAAGAAATAGTTCCCCATTCCTGATGATTCGAAAAGAATTTGGGCTTTGGGGTCCTCAGAGTTAGTAACCAAGTACTTCTTTTGTGATTCTGGCTCCAATGTTTGCATTACACCTTTGACAGGATTCTAGCCTTAGACCAGTCCATATGAATCTCCCCACCAACTTCACTGCAAAAACTTCTTCCCAGCAAAATTCCATAGGCTGCTGGAATATCGGCAACAAGGACGGTCATTTTTACTCTTTTCTCTAGGAACGCCGCAAATGCGAAACTGTGCATCTTTGATTTGACCAATCAATGGAACCTACTTGGTTTCCAAGGAATAACATCTACCAAAAGGCTTGGTAAGGGTGAGGCCCAAAGCATGGGTGACTTTGCCGGCATGACGTTATCGAAGCTCCAGAATCAATTATGCAGTTACTTAATTTGTGGCCATTGATTAGGAGGGAGAGATAGAAAGGTTCTATCTTGCCTGATGTAGATGTTGAGGCAACATTTATGTGGGATGCAGGAGGAGTGGAAAGGATTCCTTTTAGGGAGATCTGGGGAGATATGATAGCTTGACTTTGAATATACTTGGTCAACCTTACAAGCTGTTCGGGGTTTGACTGAAGATATTCGGCTTCAGACATTTGGATCTTAGTCTTTTAGCATGATCTATGATGTCAAACGTGGCTAAGGGTTGCGCTGGTGAAGGAATGAGTCCCTCACTTCACGATGGTAGAGTAGGATTACTGGTCTTTATGGAAATAGAAGAAGGCTGATTTGGAGGAGAGATGGGGGGAAAAGATTTCTTTGTAAAAGACTTAACAGGGGGTTGAGTAGGAAGAGGATTACCTCTTTTAGCAATGGTTGGAGGCGTGTTTGACACGGCCTTCTCTTTTGCACATGGGCAGTGACCTCTGCTTCTTTTCCTTGTGAGCGGGTAAAAACAACATATGATTGTCCACTTGCATACCCTTGTGTACCCTCTTCTTCATCGGATTCTTCCTCGTCAAATTCCATATACCCGATAGTAGAGTCGCCAGTTGGTTCACCGACATCTTGATCATCTTTGCCTTGAGACGAAGGTTCTTCATAATTTTGCTCCTCTTCTTCGATTTCGGCTAAAGCATTGACCGGAGGAGCCTCAAGTGCCAACCGTGGAGCAATTATAGGCAAGCGTGACCTTTGTGGGACATTGTTGGAAATGAAATTCCTCCGTGGGATATCCCGGTATGAGGAACTGGGGGAAGCTTGGGCTAACTACTTCTTTAATGTGAGTAAGTCATTCGCCATCTTTTGAAATGCCGGATCAGACGAAGTAGCGGGAGAAGGGCCCAAAGATTTAGGCTTGGATGATTCCCTTTTTAATTCACCAGATATTAGTAAATTATCTTCAATTCGGATGGCAGCGGCCTGGGTGAGAATCAAGGTAGCTACTTGTTCTTGTAGGAGTAAGAAACTTACTTTTGAGCTCATAGCATTCACGAAGAAACACTTCTGATTTTCCGGTGTTGGAAGCATGGCAATAGGGACATGGTTGATTAATGCATTGAACCTGGCGATAAAATCACGCATGGTCTCATTGGCCTCCTTCTTTAGGTGAGTGATCTGAGATAGCAATGCAAATGCATCTTCCGAAGGCTTGTACCTGTCTTCAAAAGCATCCCGCAAGGTGGCCCAACTGGTAATAGATCCGGCCGGTAAATGCTGAAACCATTCTGCTGTGAGGCCCTTGTAGAGTTTCCAGAAAAAGGAAAACCGACACATCTTCATGGGTCACATCTAGGATACTGCATGACATGATGAATGCAGATATGTGTGAATCGTGCTTTGGTTCCACTCCCGTCAAATTTGGGAAAATTCTTTCGGTTTCCATGTGGGAGCGCGTGAACAGGATGCAGCAAGGCCAGGGGACCCATAGCATTTCCCCATGGTACCGCCATCTAGACGGTGGAAAAGAACACGGGCTGGAAATACAGTTCCACTGAGTAGCAAGGCACTACAAAGGGATGTGGAGGCTCCTTGTGAAAACCGGTTTTTCGTGGAGGTGAGGCACTTCTGGCTGACCGATCAGCTGAACTTAGTGATGAAAAGTATGCGGTGTTATACTGAAGTTGTGCCTTTGAAGCAGATCGAAAGTAGGATCGACTTCTCCATGAGCTCTCCTGCTACGAGTAAATGGTTCACCTGCCAGTGTACCTTCCCGATTTGTAATATTGTGGAGTAGATTTAAAAACTCTTTTTGGTTGTACTTGCTGATTTTCTGATTTTTCTGACAAAAATCAGCAGCATGTACTTTTCTGAATATTTAATTTTATCCTTTTCTGAAAACCGATTGCGGTTTAATGACAAAGAACAACGAGGATAAAATGATGGTGAAGCTTAGTAAGCTGATTTTCAGATCTAGAGTTGACTTTTCAAAGAGTTTGAAAATTTTGGTAAACTGTCAAAAACTCAGATCTACGGAAAAATACAGATTTTTATAAAAAGTCAGTGAACTAAAGATCTTCAACTAGGCCAGATCTATGGATCTCAGAAGAAAATTTTCAATTTGGGTCACTTTTGCAAAAATTTTGGATTTTGAACAAAAGTTAAAATTTGCAAACAGGTAGTGATTTTTTGATTTTCTTGATTTTCTATCATACCACCATCATAGATCTGATAGATCTATTCATTCCCAGTAGAGTCACCAAAAATTGTTGGTTTGAAAATCTGTCGCTTGGGTAGATTTATGGATAGATGAGCCAACAGTGTGCAAGGCATAGCCCCTCTTTGAGTCAGCAAAGTGAAACTGGTTTATTGCTATTCTACCAGTAGGAATCTATGCAAGTCTCACAATATTCTGCCTTCGGGGGTTTGGGATCTCATCCCTAGTAGGGGTGTTTCGACTGCGAAAAGAAAGGAATGAAAGAGAGGATGAAGAAGATCAAGTCCGAAGGGAGAAAAGAAATGAATTCCAAAGCAGAAAGGTCAGAGGGTTTATGTTTTGGGATTGGTAGTAAACAGAGCCAAACCTACTTGCATAAATGAATAAAGCAATACTGATGAATAAATGACAAAAAAGTAGAGATAGATTCAACAGAATAAACGCATAGATCTGACATAAGAAAGATCAGATGCCCATAACACACATATTCAGCACAAAGTCTTAATATTTGCATTAATATCTTCTTCTGTTACAAAAAGTACAAAGCCTTTTCTTCTCACTTCTATTTTTCATCTAAAAGATATCCACTCCTCTGAATACAACAAGTATTCAAGTATATATAGAAGGAGAGAAGAAAAGAAGACAAAAGCAAACCAACCACTTAATTACAAAAATATCTTACAATAGATTACAAAGTCATTTGTTGACTTTTGACAACTTTAGTGGATGACATCATCCCATGGTGCAACATGGATGATGTCATCATTTGTGTCAACACACTTTAGATATTTACAAGGAGAAAGATCGGGAAGAAGGAAACTATTCATCGTCATCCCGCGGCTGAAAGGGGGTATCTTGCTTTTGTTGCTCGGGCGACGAGATGTGGAACTGGGCATGGTACTCCATGAACTTGCTAATCATGGGTTGAAGTTGATCCTGGGAAGGATCCTTGTGTCGATCGCTGATAGCTTCGCAGGTCTCCCACTCATCTATGAGCTTTTCTGGGAGTTTTGAATAATCATTCTCTGCCTCTATCAGGTACCCAATGAAGTCACGACATGCCAATAGGTTATTGATGGATTCGGCGTCGAACGTGACCTCTGGCCCCAGCCCCTGTGAAATGATCTCCTTGAAGATCTGAATAGTTTCCTCAACCTTTCTTAAGGTGAAAGAAGAAGTGAGCAAGCCTGGAGACATTCTTAGGACAATCTATTCCATTTGATGCATTACATCTAGGGCTTCCTCCTTTACTTTGTTGATCTTCTCAGGACGAACTCCAGCTGATCCACCCGATAATCTAGAGTAGAAAGGATTTTGTTGAGGGCTCTGGGGTGTCCAAAGATGCCGAACTTGACCAGATCTTTGACTGAACAGTCGAGCATTTTTTGAAAGGTCTCGTGTTGCATCCTGGCATGATCCAGCTCTTCGGAGATGGGTCTGCTATATCGCTGGAGTTCTCTATTCATCCGATTGATATTCTGGTACAAACCGGTGAACTTAGCGATCACTCCCTCACTTTCCTTGAGGATTTGGCTCCTCCAGGCAGTGGAAACTGCCATGCCCTGCTCACCGATTTTAGCATACTCATTAATCTTATCCTGGCTCAGAGGCTCAGGAGTTTCGGCGGCAGTTGTAGGAGGTGCACTGCCCATTTTCTGCAAGGCGTGGAGAAGATATTTATTTTGCTCCTTTAGTAGCCTTTTCTCTTCCTTTGCTTCCTGGAGCTTTTTGCAAAGGGCGTCAACTATAGATAGGGCCTCTCCTTAGGATTTCTGAAGATGTCCCCATTGTGACTTGAGTCACTGTGTAATCTATCGAAGACAGATCCTTCTTATCCTTCAAAGGATTGGGGTATGCAATCTCCATCACTCTCTCCCCTGATGCACTCTGAGAGAAGCGGGTTATGGGCTTTTGCTTCTTGGCCCCTTTTGATGGGATTATGGAGAAGTCCATCGGTGTGATGGGAACTTTCCTCTTCTGTTGACTCAGGTGCTGGGAGATCCAGGCTGGACTTATGGGAGAAGGACCAGAAATAGAGAAGGGGGCAGCTGCAGTAGTAGAAGGGAAAAACGTGGAGACACTTGGAGGTGGCATTGAGAGGGAAGCCGAGGAAGTGCTCACGGGAGGAAGAGATACTGTAGGGGAGGAAGACATAGGAATGGAAGGGAGCTCGAGAGATGAGGGAAGAAATGGTGGGGGACAGCTCCGCGAGAGAAGAGAAGATGGATGATGAAGAAGGGGGAACAGTAGAAGATGGGGGAGAGGACACGACCAAAGGAATGGTCACTTGGGTCACTCGAGGAGGGGAAGGAGGAGAAGGAGAAGGGACAGAAGGGACCTCAATAGTTATAGTAGTGGCAACATCCTGAGTGGATGTGCCTATCGGAACATCTTCCGCTGCTTCTTCTTCTAAGCTTTCGGGATTACAACCCATTCTTGTGAAGCGGAAGGAGGACTTTCAGGAGCTTCCTCTTGGGTGGAGCTGGACTCACCCTCTTTGCCTTTCCCCTTGCCCTTTGGTAGCTATTTTGACCAAGGAGGTGCGTTGCCCAACGGAGATGTGATGAAATCAACTCGAGGTAGATGAGACCATTCATTCGGCACCAATGCTCTATTCTTCGCAGAGTTTCCTTGACCCTTTCCTCTATTGTTTGAGGAGCTTTGTTTCTGTCAATCACCGCGAAAGGCCAATCATCCCCATTTGTGTCAAGATATACTTGATCAACTTCTTGATCAGTAGTTTGATAGCCTTTTGGGACGATGGCCACACCGTACTGGATGATTTCAGCCAAGGCCAAGTGGGAATGATCCTTCCTCCTGAGCTCGACCTCATGATATAAGTCGATGTAAATATCCTCGATCTGAGGGATGTGGATCGGATCGAGTTTAGCCCTAGGGAGACAATTTCTTGGGTCGAAATTGGGCCTTGCTGGGAAGTTATGTTTTAGATTTAGCAGCTCCAGTTCTGCAAACATATCCTTCACCTTGTGGTGAGAGAGACAAGTATACCTACCCACTATGAGGGGGAAAGGAGTTCCACCCTTCTTTCTCTTTAAACACTTTTCGTGGTAGGTGATAAGTTGTCTCGACAGCTCCAACAGGATCAACTTGGGGCCGGCATATCTCGGCAGTTTGGTTGGTTCCCCCAAGAAGTTAGCTGCCCTTAGATAAGTAAAGGTAGGGAATTGAGTGAACAAGGCCCCCCATTTCTCTGTGGCTGTGACGATACTCTTGGTCGTACGACCGTGAGTCATATTTGGCCTCAAAAGGTAGATGATGCCATAGAAGAAGGCATCATTGATCTTTGTGAACTGGGGGATGCTATTTTCCAGCTTCAGTTCCGGATAGTATTCATATATTTTAACTTGGGGCCAAACCCCACACCGCATTAAAGCTGGATAGTCTCTTTCTGAAGCTGCAGCATAGACTACGTAGGAGTTCATATAGAACCTCCCCATTGTGGTAAGTTGTTGGAGCTGCTCAGATATTGTGCTGCTTATGATCTCCGCCCACTCAAAGCGTTGATCGGGCACATTTTTGTTCATCATTTCTAAGTATCGCAGCATCCACTTGTGAAAGTAATGGGCATCAGGAAGCCCAAATACTCTGCTCAGGAACGTGATTGTATCACTGAGTTCCTCTGAAAAGTCACTGCGATGAATGACTTGTGGCCATCGGGTCACCACCTTTTTGTTCTTCTAGGTATACTTCGTTCATCATTACATACACTGATCCTCATTGTCATCCCAAGCCTTGATGCAATCTTCCGGCTTACGGCCACAAAGTGCCGGTGGTGAGGAATGCCGAGCATTATTTCAAAGTGTCGGGCAGTGAGGTTGATTATGACCTCACCCTTCTCATTATGGACACATCTTGTGTCTTTGTTGTAGCAGCTGGCTACTACCATCATGAACTCATTGTTTACGGCACTAACTGGGATCCCTCCAGCGAAATGCAACCCACTGCCCATCAGTTTGTCCATCCATGGACTTCTTGTGACCCTCTGGGTTCTGGCCCAGAAATCCTCCATATCAATGTGACCAAGTTCTGAGTCTCTGATGTCTAGGTCACACTCTGCTTGGGATTCGGGCATCCTGACCCTCTGATATTTGTACTTCATTTCTTCTTCTGTGAGCTTGGCCTTGCCCTTAGATTTGGTAGGTCTCTTGCTTGATGTTGACATATGTAACTCTGAACTCAGTTGCTGATCTGCAAGAAGAAGAAGTGAAACCCAATGCAAGAAAGTCATATCAGCTATTTGATCTTCCATTAAAGTGTTGACAGAAGGAAGAGTTAGTGATTTTAAGGCTTCAGGGTGCATGGCGCATGAATACTGCAGGCTACAGGGTTAAATAATATGGCGCACAGAAAAGGGCTGCTGCAAGGGATAAATCAGTGCAAAGGGCGCATGGCGCATAGATATTGCAGGTTGCATTTTTTGTTGTTGTAAGCAGAAGTGTGCCTGCGCCATATGTATGCATTTTATAAAGGGCGCTGATATTTTTCATGTTACACGGGTACAGGATGCGCCAAAGGGTGCGAGGTTTAATGCGTGTAACATCATTTTTTCATGCGCCATAGGGGAACTTGGCGCGGCGCATGGAAGGTCTGCATAACATAATGTTGTTGTAACAATGGATGCGCTGCGCCTTTTTAACAGTTTTGTACTTGGCGCATATAAATTTGGTGTTACATGGATGCAGGGTGCACCAATGGCATGAGTTTTAATAATGCAACACATGAGTTTGGTGTGCCAAGAGGGCATAGGAAAAGTGGTTGCAACAAGCAAGGGAAGTGCGCCTTGAGGGCGCAACTGTTCTTTATGTAACAGGCATGGTATATGCGCCATTGGCGTGACTGTATATCATGTTGTAGGGGTGGCAGATGCACCAAAAGAGGAAATGACAGTGTCTTATTTTCAAGCCTTGATTCTTTCTCCGAGGGGTTACATGCATTTAAACTTCTTTTGCAGGATGTCTTTGGGTGATGAAGAAGCTTAATCAAAGAGTTTCAAGCAATCTTTTCAAGACAGAGTCCCCTTTACCAGCAGATCTGGAAAGAGGGGGAAATGCATGTGGAAGAATAGAAGAAACAGCAAGGGGGAAGTTCATGGTTTCACAGCCTTATTTAACCCAATCCACACCAACAAGCAGCCAAAAACCAAAACACAAAGCACAAGAGCAATAGGGACCTCTTACCCGGATTATATAATGGAGAAGTGTGAAACCGGGTCCACGAAGTGATTCGAAAATGACAAGGCAGGTGCGCTGACAGGTACAGAGGGAAGAGAAAATCACGTGATTCTGACTGATGAAAATGACAGTGCAGATGCACCTATATATAGGCGAGGTGGTAATAAATGCGCCAACCACTTTTTCAAGTGGCGCGCCAAAAGTGCTATCGACAATGGAAAGCATGCACCCTTTGGCACATCAAAACACCTACCAACACAAAGTTATGTGTGCCTTTGGTGCACCGAAAGTGTTGTTGACACAAGAATATATGCGCCCTTGGTGCACCAAAACTGGCGCAACAAAAGTATTGCTAACATGAAGGCGCATGCGCCTTGGCGCATGCAAGAAAGGTGCAACATAGTGAGGCGCACCAAAAGGTGTGTTGACACTTCAAACCGTGCACCAAAGGATTTAAAGGGGGCACACCAAAACTTGATGTTGCATAGACATTATGTGTGCCCAACCAAAAAAGACCAAAAATGGCTAAGTTCGGAAAACTAGATTTCCGGGAAGGGATTTTGCAACGTTCCGAATGCAAAGAGTCACGATGAGGACCGGAACAAAATTTTGGTAGGGTTATCTGTAAAATTTCCCTTGCCAATTTTACAGGATAACACAAGTCTAAAAACTAAAAGAAGATTAAAGGAAAGAGAGATATTACTACCTCACAGTTCTAACATGATTAAAAAGAGAGCACTACAAAACCAAGAACCTATATTGACAAGGTCGGTTTCCAATGTCACAAACCAAAATCCCAATCAGAGAATACTCTGGGCTCAAATTATTTGAAAAATCAAAACTAGAAGAAAGGAAAGAAATGAAAAATAACAACATTCCATTACCTTTCATCATTCAAGGAGATGATATTGATAGCCTCAATATCCGTAAAGACAACAAGTAATTCATTCCCCCAAAGGACTCAAAGAGGAAAGAAAGAGATGAATAGAAGGATAAGTCTACAACAAACTTCCTAAAACTCATATCCTTAAAAGAAAATAAGTATGCATAATGATATAGACAAGTCAGAGAAAGCATTCCTTTTCCACGGAGATACATTTTCCTTAGTTCATAAAAGAACTGAAACCATGATTATTAACCTGAGGGGTCTAAGAATCATGCCAAAACAGAACATCAAAGCAAGTTCAATAGAGTAATCAGATGTTACAGGTAATGGAAATAAACAAGTTACAATTTAACCAATGCTCAAGAGAGGTTTCCCCCTTTTTGCATCAAGAGCCACAAATCCACTAGTTACCTATAGACTTAGAAGAACAAAACGTATTTCATACCTTCTTACTTGTATCAAAAGATCAGACTTCTATAAATCTAACTATTCAATTAAAATATTTTAATCATAAGCATCCCATCACAGATCAAAAAATAATAACCGAAATAATTCATGCAAGTCCTACTAGTCATTCCAACAAACCCACAATAAAATTTATCCTTTCATAATAGCCAAAAGGGTCAGAGAATTTGTAACAGGAAGAATTACTCGCAATAACCAGAATCAAAAATCATAGAAAATGATAGGAATTCATACAAGTTCTCTAATTTTGAGCCTTTCATCAGTACCCAGAAGAATATGTTTTAGCTAGAGTCACAGAGTTTTATCTTCCCAAAAATAATCATGTAAGATCAAACAACAATCAAGATATTCAAACAATTTTATAAACTGAAGTTTTCCAACAGAGATGAAACAAGATCATTTCAAACAAGATCCTCATATTTAAGAAACCAAGTTGCCTACAAGGTTTAAACTATTCAAAAATATCACATATAGTTTTTTGGCTTTGAACTCAATCCCATGCAGAGATATTAAAGCATAACCCAGCTATCCACACAAGAAAACCAAAACCCAAATCATAATTTCCATCATTTAAACAGGGTTGATAAAGCATTTCCAAAAACAACACAAAAATCACAAGCAAAATAATCTTATCAAAAAAATAAAAACCATATTATTCCAAAGTCAAAGTTGTTTTTATGAACCTTTAAGTAAAAGCATAAAAATTAATGGATAGAGCCTATCATACCCGATATAACTCGTCTTCACTTTTCACGTAAGATCTCCAAACAAACTTTGATAGTTTCTTCCTCCCCATGAAATGTCAACAAACCTTCAACACTTTCCTATTCTTTTTATAGTTTTCACAATGCCCATTCTAATAGTTCCATGTTATGTAAGAATAATAGTCATGCAAGACTTGAACTCGGAGGTTCAAAGAGCATAAACAACTCCGATGCAGAGCTCAAGCTCGTAAATGAACAAAAGATCAAAAAAATTGAAACCCCCCTTTCTCCTTCTTAGGAATTTTGCCACTTTCAAAAACATTAAATACAAAATAGGACTTTCATTCCTTCCAATTCCCATGCCACTGGCATCTCTATATCCACCAATGAAAAATTCAAAGTTTTCATGCAACTAAACTCAAATGAGGTGCCAACTCATCCTTCCCTATTTTTCCTCATGCCCATGCCAAATTTGGTAGCACCAAAGGATTGCATTAATTCCCAATAAATATCTAGAAATTGATGCCACTAACCAACCCATTTACCATGTCATCCCTTAGGCCCCTTTTTGGTTAGCCATACCTTAAGTTAGGTTAAACATTAATTTAGGAACCTACATAGGTCCATAGGTAAGTCTTTAGTTTAAGTCTTAACATCCCAAATTAATCAAAAGATCATAGTGACATAGGTTAGATTTAACTTAAGGCTATAGTCACTAATTTTTTAACATAGTTTTATTAGGTTCCACATTCCTAGTAAGTATTGCATTCTACTAACAAAATAAGAACCAAACTAATCATCGGAATTCATATATGAAGTAGGGGTCTGAAGAGTTCATTCTTGACTTAGCACAATTAAAATCCAAGGATCGCCTGATCTATCTGACTTGGTCGTTATGACCAAAAAGTCATGAATTAAAAGCATACCTTGGATCAATGGAATTGATCCAAGGTAATGTTGTTCTGAATACAAAATTTATGAAAATGGAAACTAAATTTCTCAATTCAAAGAAATGAATTTATTCTACATAAGGAGATGGATTGCTCCATTTAAATTAAGAAAAATCATGACAAAATGTACCTTTTCAATAGATGAATTATTATATACTGCAAACATGATTTCCCAAGTCATAAGAGTACATTGTCTTAAGAAAAAAATCACCTATCAACATTTGAACCTTCTAAGAGAAGTCATCATAGGTAGGTACCACCATGTTAGAGGCATTACCACCCTCGCCAAAGACTAGAGATGACATATGACCAATAATGAAAACTAAGACCCTCTAATAGATTACTAGAATTATGCAAACAACGATCATTTCATGATATAAGTGACAATGATGACCGACCAACTAATAACTAGATTAGGGTATGAACCATTAGTGAATACTTTTCTTACGTGAGATACATATATAAAATAACTTACTCGGCGATAAAAATGTAATAGTAAGTTCATGATTTTGTGAATACAGAGGGTTTATGGAACCTCGAATCTATGATAGATGCAAGAAGATGATCACAAAGTGAATGATCTTGCCGAAAGCTTGATGAACCTATAAAAGTGGAAAAAAATAGATTAGATGGGATAAACAAGGGTTGCCCAAAAAATTTGGTTCCATGAATTATTACCTTCCTTTCATGGATGTCAACCCCCATTTGGTAAAAGAAATCGATATAAATTAAAATGATTGGATAACATGTAGAAATGTATAAACAACATAATTGAAAATGATAGAAATGAAGGGAAAAGAAGTGATCTAATATAAATAAACTTCAAATTAAATTACCTTGTTGGGTTGATGGTGACCCAGACTACAGAGGTAGGTTGACGGTGAATCGAGCTAGTGGATCTTGACATCAAGATCTAAATATAAATCTCAAAGAATTTAAGTACAACAGAGATCACTAAAACCTACGAGTATTTCGAGACAAAGAGATGAAATAGGTGTGAGATAAGAAGGATTAGGATGAATTGGACTAAAAACAATGTAGAACAAAGAGGCAAGATGACAAATTTGGAGACTAGAATAGAAATAAAGCACTAATGAATACCGAGAGGAATATGAAATAGAAATTATTGTGGCAAAGGATTGGGTTAAAGGTGATCTAGATGGGGTGATGGTGACTTGGATAGTATAACACAAAGCGGAAGGTGGATAGGCTGAATGAGAAACCTACAAGAAAAATTATTGAGAGAACAAGTTGATAATGAAGTCCCGACAGTAATTGAACATGAAAAATGTTAGATGCTAATAGATAATAATAATGATATAATTTATAACAAAGATAAGAAAATAATCAAATTAAACCTCCCAAAATCACACAAGTGTTGTGAAAACAGGCTCTAATAGACTACAACAGGTTGAAACAATGCAAAATTGCTTAGAGTCGAAGATATGTTTGCACAGTATAAGAAAGCTAATGTTGTGTTTCATTTTCGAAGGAGGTGAGATTAGACTTATAGGTCGATGGTGACCAGTTGGGTCACCTCTAACTACAGGAAATAATTCTTTAGATGGTAAAATTATTGATTTAATTGAGATAAATGCTTTAAATCATGTTGGTGGGTAAGAGTTGTTTAAGGAAGTGTCATTAGTAAATATGAGATAGAGATGGGTAGGATAAAATATAGAAAAAATTAGGATGGTGGATTTAGGTGGTTAGGGATAAAATCATCCCAAAGAAATTTATTTAGAGGTAGTTAGCTAATTAGGAGAGATGAAAGATAATTAGGGGTAATTAGTTAATAAGAATTAAATAATAATTAAAGGTGATGGGATAATAGATGGTCATTTATATAAATGAAATGAATTAAATTGTATGGTTCTTGCTAGGGCCATGGTGGAAAATGCACACATAAGAAATCAAGGGTAATGAAACCAAATTTTGTTTCTACACAAGGAGGATTCAAAATATGGAGAGTGTGAAGTAGCCTATAGGATTTGATGGATTTGAACTAGTAAGTTCGATAGAGAGAAGATAGGTCTTATGTTTCAAAAGAAGAGACTTACCGAGTGTGAGAAATAAGAGGTGGAGGGAAATTATTGGTAAGAGTAGGAATAGACACCGAACAATAGAAGTAGGTAGAAGGGTATAAGAAGGAGGTTGTATTTCAATAGGAATAGAAGCACTATGTTGGAGATGGGAGGGTTAAGCTCACTAGATTGGTGGCTTCCTCAAGAGTAGAAAATAAGAGAAGATATAAATCTTGTGGATGTTCAGCAATATGATCATTGAGATCAAGAAGGTCTTCATCAGAAAAGGGTGGATGAATTTCAGCCAAGTTAATAAGATGATATTATGCATAAAAGTTAGGTTGGGTTCGAGTGACAGTTCACCACACGATTTAACAAAATTCAATTTTTGTAAAACACTAATTACAAAGTAACTGATTTAAATTATGATATATAGCTAACATGGTTATTATGACATAAGAAAATAAGAAAGTAAGCGTAAAACCATAATAAATCTATAAAAAAGGAATGAGTTCACTTATTAATGCTTGATTCAGAGGTACTCTACACTAGGAATCTTGTTGAATAGAAACCGTACACTATCCTCAATACTTTGGATAAATTTAATACTACAGAATAAGTCCAAAAATGGGTTCCCATAGCTAGACATGAGCTCATTGGTGCTGATGACCTCTTATGGGCCCCCGTGACAACGAAAATGGTCAAAACAGATCTTCACTATGTCACACAAATGTTCAAATTAGGCCTATTGATCACATGTGTGTCACTCCTTGATCTCTAAGGGTACTCGTAACCTGAAAAATGTATATCACCTACAAAATCCCAAAAAAGAAAGATGCAGAATGGGGACTCAGACAAACTCAGGTGGTCACCTCAAGCCGAGCATTGCAGTACATCTCATACTCCAAGTAGTTATAGTGTGTGTGTAAAAATCATGCCCTATGATTCCCTTATGTAAGTAAAATTGATAGCAAGTTGTAGATTTATGTAACAATGTAGATAAATGTGTGGATGGAATTAATAAATTCCCCTTCCTATGTTGTGTATGCTGAAAATGTAGTCCCTTGTCCCTTAAATGACTCGCTAGATGGATGCTTTAGAATGATTTAGGTTCCTTTTTATGCAATATTAGGTGATGATAGTATACACTTATTACTTGATCCTTGATTCTAGTCACATTAATATATATTGATATGATTCCCTTCTTTGAATTTTTAATTGAAAACTAGAAGGATGACCCATAAAGTAGAAAAGATGCCCAAAATATAAAAGAAACCCAAAATAAATGAATAAGGTGGAAAATGTTCGGGGGCTTCTATAGGGGACAAGGGTGTCTAATAACTCCTATCCTTGATGGATGCTAGTTTCTAGAGCCATAAAAGATGAATAAGTAAAATATCGACTAGAAAGTAGGGTGTGTGAGACTAAATACAAAACAAGAAACCAAGAAAAGAGGTCAAAGATAATGGTCAATCATATATTTTT
The DNA here is from genome assembly GCA_018340775.1 of Taxus wallichiana var. yunnanensis. Taxonomy (NCBI): domain Eukaryota; kingdom Viridiplantae; phylum Streptophyta; class Pinopsida; order Cupressales; family Taxaceae; genus Taxus; species Taxus wallichiana. The sequence continues at coordinate 818,841,360 of CM031238.1, forward strand.
TTCTCGAGGAATCATAATGATGCTAACATGATTTTTGGACATATAAATGCACCCAAGTGTGTGATTTTATATATATAGGATCACGTGTTATACAAGATAAGACTTGATGTATGCTTCATGACGTGTGTGGACAAAGGGAAACAAGAAAAGTTGGTAAAATCATATCATGACTAGGCTTGTGGTGGGCATTTCTTTGCAATGGTGACTACTCACAAATTTTTTTTGGTAGGTATTATTGGCCTACCATGTTGGTAGATTCTAGAGAATGGGTCTCTAAGTGTGAAACTTGCCAACAATTTATTGGGAGATCACAACTTGTTGTGCTTCCTCTCCGACCAGTGGTGATAGAAGAACATTTTCAAAAATGGGGCCTGGACTTCATCAGAGTTCTCGATCCTCATTCAAGAACAGGGTATACCTACGTGCTTATGGAAACTGACTACTTTGAAAATTGGCTTGAGGTAATTCTAGCCAAGAAAGCCAATTCTGAAATGGTATGCAATTTCATTAAAGATAACATTATTATCCATTTTGGGATTCCTCAGAATATTGTGATTGATAATGCCACATACCTTTCCTCCATGGAGTTGACAAAATTTTTCTATAGTTATGGAGTCTCATTGTCTCATGCACCGGACTATTAAGCACAAGGGAATGGTTGAGACAAGTCAAGAAACATAAATATTGTGACCATTGTCCATAATCTAGTTGATGAGAACAACATGAGTTTGCATAAGAAGATTTACAATGAAATGTGGGTAGATAAGATCACTCCTAAGAATGCTATTGGTATGTCAACATTCTTATTACTCTATGAGATTAATGCATATATTCCATCCACCATCAAGTTTTTAGTAATCCAATTAGTAAAGGTAGTTGAAGATGTCCAATTTCATGAATCCATTGACAAGAGAATATTATTTCTTAAAACTCTTGATGAAGACAAGTTGAAGGTGGTAGATAAGATATAATAACATCAGCTAAGGATGAAAAAGTTGTTTGAAAAAAATTCAAATGCCAAGAATTTTAAAGATGGAGATCTCTTCTTGTTATGGGAAAAAGGAGATATTTGAAAGGAATCCATGTGAAGTTTGATTCCTTGTGGCTATGACCATTCTAAATTCAAGAAGCCTACAGAAAAATGCTTTTACCTCTCTAATCTGGATGACACACATTTGGAGCTGCCCCATGATGGGAAATATTTAAAGGTGTAAAAATAGGGAAAGTGGGTTGTCCCCTACATGTATCATAGGTGAATTTAGGATGTTTGTTTCCTTTTTTATTTGTATGTGTTCCCTTTCTCTTTGTATGTTTTTATTGCTTTCCGTTGTGTGTGTGATTCATCCTTTCAGTCTATCTTTTCTTGTATGAGACTCTATAAATCCCAATGGATAAGGCACTAGTCCAAGTTGTGTATTGATATTTTGGAGTTCATTATTATCTTATCCTTAATTTTTCGATCCGAGAATAAGTCCACGAGTTATAGCCAACTTTTATCATGTTTTTTACAAGGGAAAAATTTAACTTGAAAACATGACAACTTTACCCTAGTGTCAATTTTTTTTCTTATAAGCCCCCCGATAACCTCTCCATATTAGTTCTTCCCTTGTGACATACATATGCTCGCCCCCTCCACCCCGCCCCCACCCCCAAGTGCTCATATGTGATTTAGTAACCTTTCCCATGTGTTTGAAAGATGAAAACAAGTTCATGGAATTCTTCTAATGTAATGCATCTCAAGACAAACCTTTCATTAGACTTAGAAATGGTTATTTTTAGCTTTTTTAAGATAGGTTTCCACCCTCCGAGAAGAGTTAAAGGCCCAAAGTAATAAATAAATGGTATTGAGGAGATAAGAGTGTTTCACCTTTTTCTTAGATCGTTTCTTTGGAGTGTTGATGAAACAAATAGGGTAACGGGCGTAGGAGGAATACCTATTCAAATTCTATTTAATGGGTTATTACGCGTATATGACTTCTAAATCCATAGCTAATCATGAGAGATTCCTTTTGGCTAGGAGGAACTACCTGTAATGCAAAGCAAGACCACAAGAAGGAATTAAACAATATGGGCAGTGAACTACCTAGCGTATGCTAGATCTAGGAAGTGTGATACTTCCTAGATGGCTGTCAGTCCACTGTTTTAAAAAATTTAATGCTGTAAACAAAGTAAATCCTATTGTAATTTGAAATGATTTAGGTATCTCACTTAAAACATAATAAGAAATAGATCTAATCTAACAAGCTAAGCTATAATAGAATCGAAGGTCAAATGATTGGTTCTACAGGTTTCTTTGGTTTGACAGAGGTCTCGAGTAGATCACAGGTGGATGAGGGTGAGATGAAACTAAGTGGGTAGGTCTCTATTCTAGGATTTGTGGGAAAATACAAAGACCGACGGTGGTCAAGTGTGACCGGTGTCGGTTACTATGAAATCTGGAAATGTCATAGAACAAGCTTTAGGTCTCCTTTGTGATTGCACAAAGGACTTTGGTTGGTCGGGATGAGGTATTGGGTGACTAGGGTAGGATTTGGTGAGGCTTTAATGGGTATATGGAGGTGGAAATGTTGGAGAAGGTCAATAGGTGGCTAGGTAAGCAATAGATGATAAAATGATGATGAAATGAAATAAACCAGAGAAGTATGACATTATACTTACTTGGATTCTGGTCCTGGATGCCTGTGTGTGAAGGATGGAGGTGCTGATGAGAGGTTTGAAGGTTGCAAGTGATCACCAGCTGAAGGAAAGCTTCTGCATGGGCTGTATGTGCATTGCTCTTTTCTTGGTTAGATCAGATCATGGCTGGGATGGTTGTGTAGGAAAAGATGTTTGGTCTCCTTCCTTGCATGTGTGGGCTCACTGGAATTCTCTCTCTGAAGATGTGTTATCTCTCTGAGATGTGATAATGCTCACCAACCTCTCTCTACTTTGCTTCCAACTTCCAACCTTGAGAATAAGGTTGTTTTAGGGTTAAAAGGGTAACCGACGGTGGTTCTGGCTTAACCAAAGAACAGATCAAGGAGGGATTTCCTAGGTTTACTAAACTAGGGAGATCCTCTTGATTTCCTCGAGATATCATGATGTTAACCCATAGATTAGACGGGAGCTTCTTGTGAGCATGCGGGGATGTGGTTAGAGGGAATGTAGGCATTGATTCTTAGGGTTTGGGTAAGACTTAGTTAGTTATGGCAACTTACTAAGAACAGGTCTTAGGTTGAGTTGGCTTGGTGAGGTGTCTAAGTGAACTGCATGTGTGGATATTATTTAAAATAAGATATTTAAATAATAAATATAGTGAGGATAATGCATTAATTTAATTAAATTAATATTAGTGGGGTGAAAGGGGTCATGGCTAGGTGAATGTGATGAAGGGTGCTTATTTGTCGAGGGACCAAAGGGGAGTGTGACCTAATTTTAGTGTCTACAAAGAGCATTGTGCAAGTGGTTTAGGAATATTTAGGGAAGATTTGAAGGTTTAGGGACAAGTTCAGTGAAAGTGGGTTTTTGAAGGTAAAGGAGCTTGCAATTCAAAATAGCACCTAAGCTTCAGGAAGTGATTTTCGGATCTCTGTGATAAATTGGAGGTCAAAAAGGATATCTTTGTTGGAAATCTTATTTAGTCCTCTAAATGATGGTATTTTCAAAATTTTCACAAGACACAAGTGCTTCTTCCCACAGTCTATTTTCAGAAAGCACAACCTATGGTCATAAGAAAAAGGATATTTTTAGGGAGTTTCAAGAAGAATCATATCATGGGACCCATCCCATTCTTCTCAAAAGTTTTTTTTTATTCTAAATTATATAAGGAAGTTCCTAAAAGATCCTCTTGGAGCTCTAGAAGCCTCTTTTCAAGTATCTCTCCAAGGTATGCTTCTTGCACTTAGCTAATTTCTAAGGTGGACACATGTATTCACCAAATGAAGGCACACACTTTTACATCCCAAAAATCCCATCCCATGGGATATTTGGGACAAAAAAAATTCCCTATAGCCAAGTTAGCCTTTGGTTCGTCATGTGACCCCAATGAAGCCAAAAGTTACAATATAATCCCCTTCTCACCTAATCCTAGCCCTTCCCATTGCACAATCCATTACCATTTATCAACACCATGATAGGGCACTTTTTTGACCAATTGTCCCATTCCATGGGACACTTTGGCTAAAAAAGTGCCCTATAGCCAACTTAGGCTTTGGTTCATCAAGTGACCTCATGAAGGCTCTACATGCTATTTTTTCTAGCCCCCTGTACTTTCCACCTCAACAAACCACATTCCAGCCACTTCCATGTTGAAGTGAGGGCACATTTTCTACACCAATTGTCCCATCCCTTTAGGACGGTTGGGACAAAAAGTGCACCCAATAGCAAGCCCCTACCCAGGTTCCTCATACAACCCAATTCAGTAGCCCTCGGGAGCTTTTTGAATGCTTTTCTCTATCCTATGCTAGGAAATCACCTCATGAGACTTGGTATCCTATGTTGAGGGCACATTTTTTACAATAAATTTTCAATCCCTTTGGGACATTTGGGACAAAAATTTCACTCCATAAAATTAAGATTTAAAAACCAAAAAAATTACAATTTTTGTAAATGACATGTTGTTTCTTCCCTTGTGCATGCGTGAGAAGTGCTACCTAGGAATTTTTCCGAATTTTTTTACTGATCAATACAAAAATTTTATTCCATTCCTCCATGATAATAGATAATAATTAAACAAAAAAACTGATTTTTGTTTCCAAAAACATGTCAAAATTTTGTATGAGTTACTTTGTGCCTAGAATGAGAGAAATTCATATCTCCCAAACCGCCAGACAAAATCTAATTAAATTTTCATAGCATCCCTATTTCCCAAGTGCATTCAAAAAGAAATTCAAAGAAAAATTAATTATTACCTAGATTTTTAATGGTAGAAAAACTCTTTTTCCCTCATTTACATTTTTTCATTTTCCCATCATTTCAACAGACGGATCAAGCTAAAATTTTGAACATGGAGTCTAGAAGAAAAACTTATTCCAGTGTAGTCTAATTCTTCTCAATCCAAGGTGTGGAAGGGTAGTTTCTAAAAATATTAATTATTTGGTTCCCTCACTTACTATAAATATAAAATTTCCCAAAATAGCAAATCCTTTCAAGACAGTGAACTCAAAAACATCATAAATGATGAACTAGGCAATATGGGCCAAAAAGCATGAAAATTCAACTTTCAAAAAAGTAACTTATTATAAATTGAAATTTTCCAAAAATAGAAAAGAATCATCTATGAAAGTGTTCATATAATTTTAGGGATTCACATGAATTGATTCCAAGTCAAAAAAGCAATACTTCCCAAAATAGCAGCTCTCGAGCCCTAACTACGCTAAAAATCATAAGTTCACGTTTTGAGAAAAAGTTGGTGTCATCTCCATTTTGGCTCATGTTATTGATTTTTGTCAACGTGAAGATCAAGTTTTCCATTCTTAATCCTTCATTGGATCTTCCATTAGAATAGTCAAGGTTGGGTGATAGTGATGTTACTCACATGGATCTAGAAGGCATAAAAAAATCTAGGCACACCAGGAACCTTTGGAAGACAAATTCTTCGTGAGAAGATTCTATACTATAGATGGTCATTGATTGTCCCTTAAAAGCAAAGATTTTTGTTGGCATGATCCCATCACTATGAGCCAGACACCCAAACCATAAGATCTAATGATAACTTGATCCTCACAATGCTCACTCCCAAGGAAATATTTCACTCTCTACAAATTCCAGTCTGGAACAACATGGTCATAATTATGAAAGATATGACATCAGATGGATGGTCTAAGAAATATTCATATTTCTAAGGCCTTTCACTAGCTTCATGGTTGAAGTAGGATAGATATTTATCCCATATGTCAAAGTCTCTCTCCCAAAATGAATTCCATGGGGCTTCTCATATATGACCATCCTCTTGAAATGAATAATGGGATAAGAAATGACAAGATATTTCCATGATTGGATGGCCTTCTTTAAACTCATCATCATCGAGGGAAAATATATGATATATTGGGGGTAACTAATCGGTGATAAATTCCATCACTAATTACTTAAGGTTTCAGTCTCCAAAAGTTTTAGTGACTTCATACTTAGTCTATGCCCTTGCTAGTGTGAGGCCATTCAAGGGTTTTACACCCACCTAAAATGTTTCATAGAAGGCTCCTACATGTGCAAAATATTCACATCTGTTATTGAAAGAAAGAAACCAACACTTTGCAACAGTGAATGATGTATTCATGATGTTTATCATCAAGTGTTTGGAAGGAAATCATCATTCAAGGTTTTCTCCACAAGATTTCATTATAATCACAAGGTATGGATCCTATTTCATATAATTTATAACCTTTTCTTACATATGAGTTTTGGCTTTGATCTTTATCCAAGGAATTTTATGAGGTATCTCGGTGATAGGATTATATGTTGTTTGAGTTTTGTAGGTAGCTTATTCACATCAACAACAAGCTAAGGCACCAAAAAAAGAAAAGTGTGGCTTTTCCCATCTCTCTAGGGATCTTCTAATGTAAGTGGTGTCATGAGGCTACCAATGAGGAATTTGTATTCTCCCCTTTAAATTTTATTCGACACCTCAAGATCGACATCACTATTTGGAGTGATTTAGGTTGATTTCACCTCCCGACTACATCATGTTCCACATATTGAAGTCAATTAGGTGAAATGTATAGATGAATTTAAATTCAAGGAATGAGATCACATGAGGATGAAAATTAGATAGATGATGAGAATCAAACTTGATTGGTATGAATATGGATGGAAGATGATGGCATGTAATCGTATGACTCGTAATATCATGCAATGAAAGCATCCCTCTCCCGTGAAGTGTCATAGACCATCCATAAGTCAAGAGATATAAGGGAGAAGATCGAGGAAATGATAAAAATATCGAAGGAGTGGTTCAAGAATAAAATAGTTTCCCTCATTATATTAAGAAAATTTCCAATTCTTCAATGGAAATCATATCATCATTCATCCTCAAAATCCACTAAGAAGGCTTCCATATTAGCTCACTCGAGAGAACACTTAAAGTGAAAGGAAGTATAACTAGAATTCCCTCACCGCAAAATTTTGCACAAAAAGGTAAGGACAAAATGTGACCGTGTGGTATAATTGGAACAAGGGGAAATTGATGTAGTTCATTCTTCATCCCTCAATAGTAACAAATATTTTAATCCTCCATCACTACACCAACCCCGCCTGCCCAAGAAATTCCTTCTCATTTTGGGAAATATATGGCAATCATGCCAAGTGTTGAGCTTAAGAAGAATAATATATTTTATTGGATATAAGATATGATCACAACATAATCCCTCACATTCCAACAAGTGGAAATTCCTAACTTCTCAGCCATTACCTCAATGGTCAAGGGAAAAAGTGAAAATTAGCTCAAGCAGACTTCATGCTTTTTTTAAGTGGAACTTTGGGAAACCAATATCCTGGAAGTATTTAGCTGAAAGGTAATCAAACCCATGGAATAAATGACTGTAATTAACTACGAGATGAGCACCATCCCCATAGGTCCAATAATTCACAAGGGAGATGTACATTTTGTCAAGGAGTCTTCCACTAACATTCTCAAGAAGAATCAAGAGTAAAAAGAAAAATTGATTAGTTAGAAAATCATGTGCTAAGACTCACATCATACGTTAAAGTAACCAAATTCCACATCATCCATTCTAATCACAAGAAGTTTATCCCATCGTAGCTTTGACCTTGAGTCCATTCGGGAAGACCCAAGGCTTCACCATGCATGTGCTAGAAAGTGATAAATGGGTGAAAAATATTGTGTAAAAAGGGAAAGTGTTGCTTCCAGAGATGATTTCATTGTTCAAGTACATGTGCACAACAACCACCGTGGTCCAAGTGAATACATATGAAATCAAGAAAGAAAAGAAAAATTGGGATCAATTGTTTCCATTGGTGATAGAGATGGGGAGAGCTCATTCTCATGTGCTGGTTGAAAGGAAGGTATTTGACTCTCCATCCGAGAATTTATCACAAGTATAGGAGAGAACTCTTGTCTCTCGGTATGAAATGTTGAAACATGCTCTAGACAAGTTGGAATCAAATGAGGATCATTCTTCCAATATGTAGGATGATGTCAACACCATGATATAAAAGCTTGGATAACCCTTCATTGTTAAGAAAACATCAGTATATGATTTTTTGAATCTATTTGAGGAATATGTCAAGAAAGAAGTCTGGGAATACCTTTTCCTTCAATGATAAAACACTAGAGTATCTCACAAAGATAAGAGCTATAATATCAAACATTACAAAGAAACATCATTCTTGGTTCACTAAAAGTAAAAACATCAATGCTATCTCGATGTTGGCTCAAGTCCTTGAGTTGTGTCCATACTCCTTAGGATGAGAAAGTTTCACCTATGGAATCGTGATACGAGAAAATAATTCAAAGGAGTAGAAATATTCTTAGAGGAACTTGGTAAAGATCCATAAAAAATGAAGCGTAATCAGTAAGGGTAGTATCTTAATTTGAGTAGTTATCTCTCTTATCTCTCTTCTCTCCCCTTCCCCTCTTCATTTTTTTTTCATGGGGGTTGATATTTTTATTTTATCGTATTATTTTTTGTCCTATTCACTTATATGTGACTATAGTTTACATTATAATAAGTCACCCTCGGATAATGAAAAGGGAGATTAATTTTGATCCTAGGAGTACAAAGAGTTAGATATTGTAAAGGACAAATGAAAGGTCATGTGGGCATCGATGAAGAGTCTTCTTGAAGTTTATATATTCTAATGAATCCCCCATTCTAAAGGGTTGTCAATTTTGTATGTTTAAGAGTAGATAACTACCTAGAATAACCAAAGGATAGATAATTGCTCCATTTTCATTTTCATATGTTCTTTCATCTATCTCGTTTTATAGCTTCGCCAATATGTTAATAAAGAAAGCAGTTTCATATTTTTCTGGTTGAGTGAATAATATAAATTTTGTGTTCATGGTTTCATCTTTTCTTGATAATATTTACAATTTTTTTATTCTTTGCAAATTATGTGTGTTAATATGTTTTGATTAATATTTGCAAGAATATGAGTTTTCCTACTTGCAATATTAATCTGTCTCCCAATTTATCACTCTCACTTTCCCAACTTCCTAGAAAATTTCTCCCTTGCACTAAATTGCAATCATTTATCGATGGTGCAATGGAGTGTGTCTATTGATCCTCGGTTTCTAGGCCAACAAAAAATGTACTTTTTGTTTCACATTAAAATAATGGATATGCCCCATTAATGTAGAGGACCTATTCCTACAATGTTGGAAAAAATCCACCAATTTGTCCTATTGAAAAATTTTCTTGCCAACATTCAATTTAGTGACCTTTATTTTAACATTGTGAGAGTTCATTTCAATTAATAAGATAAATTATCATTTTATTTTCCTAAAAACATGAACAGTCGCAAGTGATAAGGGAAGATGAAAATTCATGTGGGGGAGATGAAAATACATTTTATAAGTCTATAAATTTGAATGGCCTTTCTAATCCAATGGGTTGTTAATTATGAGTATTAATAGATAGTTTTGCACTACTAAATACAATAAAGAGATTAATTTATTCTATTTCCTCTTTGTCCATGTTTCCTATATTCTTTTCACTATCAACTTTATAAGCATGATGATTTTGTAAAACCAATAAATGGCTTGATGAATTTAATAAAAAAATCAATCTAATTTTATGTCTATGGTTTGTTAGTCTTGTCTTGTTTTCAAGGTTGAATTCCTCTAATTGAGTGTAGATTTACTCCATTTAATACTTTGAAAAATTTTAAGTTCTTATTCATAAATTTAATCCACCTTCATTATATTCTTACTCCCCCACTACCTCCTTACTAAGAAAATTCTTCCCTTGTACTTAATGCAAGTAATTTTCCATAGGTCTAGTGGAGTATTCATGTGTGATTCCTGGCTTTACGACCACCTACTGATTTTTTTATACATTCAATACATGGGAGCATCCCATTATTACAAGAGGAGGGACTTAGTCCTAGAGATTTGGTGAAAAATAACTAATTTTCCTTTGAAAAATTATTTCACCAATATTTTTGGTGCCATAGTGGGGTAGATTTTTTTGTTTATGCATCACTTCTAAAACCACTAATATCATAAAAATACATATCTAAAAAACCAAAAAAATAGAAATTGTAAACTTCAAGAGCCTTAATGTTTACCCTACATTTTTTCCCTATGGGTATTCATGGAAGTTCTTTATTTCTACATCTTAAACCTATTTTATTCCAAGACACTCAAGAACATATTATAGTGGATTTAAGGAATTAATAATTAGAACAACATAGACAAATTCAATCACTACCATCTTCTCGTAAGAATTTTAGATTGAGAGAATAACATAACAAATATTTATAATGTGATAGACAAGTACCAAATAAAAACTAAGAGCATAAGGAAACCTATTTTAAGTAGCACACAAATCCTACAAGTTATCAGAAAGAATATATAAAATGGGTAATCTAGTTAGTGGTATAATTTTCCCAACATTTGAAGAACAATAGCAAGATGAGTTCAGGCTTCCCATTGTTCATATAACAAGGAAAAATAGTCAAGATTACTTTCCTAAATTTGATCCTAAATTACCTCTTGAATGTCCCTTTGAAGAACCATTTGTGAAACCATTAAACCTTAATCATCATGAAGGAGAAGAAGAGGAAGAACTAGAGAAAGAAGAAAAAGAATGGCTACATCTATGCCAATTGGGATAGAATACATGCATGCTTTCCTTGAACCCTACACTCCATGAATTTCCAAAAGGATCTATGAGTAATTTTCTTCTGTTTAAAGGAGATGGTAAACAACATCTAGATGATTATATTGATACATTTATCACATCTTCCGTAGGTTTGGGAGTTGAATATGAAGAGGTTTCTATTTGTTTGTTTATGAAATCATTAGAAGAAGGTGTTTCTGATTATTTCTATTGCTCATCATGGAGATCAATAAAAATTTGGGGTAGACATGAAATACAAGTTTGAGGCCATGTTCAAGCCTATTGAAGATTATTGTGCCCTCCTTTCGTAATGTTCGTAATTAAAAAAGGAGCTCCATGAATCTATGAGGGACTTTATTGCTAAGTTTAATAAGATGCTTAAAAATCCAAAATGTTTCTAGGCCACGGATGATAAAAAGTTAATATTCTTCACCAATTCCCGTTTCCAAATGCCGGTTTCATGTTGATAAGATTGAACCTAATACTTTGAATGAGGCACAAGATCTTATATCTTATGTTGAATATGATCTATTGATGTCTATAAAAACTAAGAGAGGACCTAACAAGGAAAAATATCAAGCTTTAGAGCTACAAAATCTTTGATGTAAAAACATGTTAATGATGTACTTGATCTCATAAATTAATTCATTCAATATACGTTGTAAAAAGACATTATGAGGAATAACTTCTTAAACAAATGAAAAATTGCTATTGTGCCTCATAATCTAGCTCTTAATTCTCCGCAAGTGAATGCATCTTGTGGAACCCAATCAAATGATGAAAATGAGGAAGAGATAGCTTCAAAAGATGAAGAAGAAAATGGTGAGTTTTTGGTCAAAGAATTTGGATCCAAAGAGGTTGAATTCTTTGAGTACGCATCATCTTCCAAAGATGAGTATGCAGATTTTGTAGCTGATATTAATAGTCAATCATGTGTTATTTTTACATGATAAAAACTCTTAAAAATGAAATCATCCAAATGTGAAGAAAGCGAGAAAGAAGCTCCTAACTAGAAAATCTACTACCATAAAATATGATAAGCGAGAGAGTATTCCTACTTCCTCCATATTTGGAATCATCTAAGAAAAAATTTAAATCCATGCTTCATCGCAAAACATATTCTAAACAAGGTATGTCAAATACTTCTACTCCTTCCAATAATGATGCTTCCACTTCTACATGTTAAAAGAGTAATGAAAATTTTGAAAATACTCCTTCTAGATCGAATCAAACTAATGTTTCCAATGTTATGGAAAAACATTTCTCAAACTTAGATATAATTAACAATGTGAAAAAGTCCCAAGTTCATATTTTCAAATCAGAATACTTGCAAAAATCACCTTAGAAATTTTGATAAGCTAGTAAAATTTATCAAAGGTAGAAGTTCAATATAGGGTACCATCCAATTCAAAAGGATTTCTTCCCACACCTGATCCTGGAAAAAGCCAAAATATTATATCTTCTACCCCTTCATCCACCGGTAAAATTTAACACTTCTATGTTTCCATGTTGATCAATGGGTACCAACTTAATAATTGTATTATTGATTTTGGTGCCTTTGACAATTTATGCCTGCTAAGGTTTCTCAAGATCTTGGTTTGAGTATCTCTAAAGAATTTTTTCATTATAACTTAATGGAGACAACAAAGTTTCCACTTTCTGAAAGAATCAAAGATTTAAAACTTGATTTTGTGGCCTATTTAGAAAAACAAGTAGAAGAAAAAAATCTAGTGGTGGATATGATAGCTAACTATGGAATACTCCTTAGTAGAATATTTCTAGCAAATGGGAGGTGAGATTCAAATGGAATGGTCTTCATCCTCAATACCATTGAATAATGAAATGAATAAGCTCCTTCCTAAACCCAAAATGAAATACATGGTTCGAAGTCGATTATATTAGATAAAATGTCCTCTTCCAAAGTACATAATTAGGGAAATTTTAGTTCAAAGAATTTGGGATGATTCTATTTGAGGAAAGAGGCAATGTAAACTACTTCACAAATTCTGAATGAGGTGAAGAGATTCCCATTCTTAAGGAAAGGATAACCGATATTGTTAATGAAATTTGGAGCATATAATTCGATGCAAGTTGTTTATCAACAGGCTTAGGTGCATGTATCATTTTATCTTCCCCATAGGAGATGTTTTCCCTTTGGCATCCAATTTTAGTTCACCAACACCAAAAAAATAGTTCTAAATATGAATCTTTATTGTTCGAGATAGAAATCCATTGAAGAAATGGCAATCAGAAGCTCATTATGAAAGGATATGTTGAGTTAATCATAAAATAAACAAGAGATATATTTCAAGAGAAGAACTCTCTTCTATGCAACTACAAACATAGAGTCTAGTATTATCTTGAAGCTTTTGATGTATTAGATACTAGTGAAGTTCATAGAGATAAAAATCCAAGGATTATAATTTGGCAACATATGCCACTTTGATGATCCCACATCGGGATTTTAGTGGAGAAATGTTTTCTATGGAAATGATCATCCACCTAAGTGTGCCGAGATAATTCATAAAATTGGTATGTTTTTAATGATGATAATCACATTCTACCCTTCTTATAGGAAACAAAATATTTCAACTTTATGTACTTTGAACTAAGTGACTCACTCCCATCATAGTTTACAACAAATGCTAGTGAAAGTAAAGAAATTGATCAAATAGATGAAGATCGAGTAATCTAATTGAAATTTAGAAATATTTTGAAGGGGATACTATGACTAGAGGAATTATTGACAAGCATGACAGGTTTATACATGTGTTTCACTGAAATTCATGTATGATAAAAATATATCATGTAAATAGTTAAGGAGGAATACATGTTATTACATTAGTTGAAGGTTGAGTGTGCGCGTTTCTTATTTACAATATGGGTTGACCATGAAGAGCTTCCTTTTGAATAGGAGGAACTACCTATAATACAAAGCAATACCAAAAGATATAGTTAATAGAAAAATTTAGTGGACTTCCTAGTGTGAGATAGATCCAAGAAGTGTGATACTTCCTCGATGGTTATCAATCCACTAATATATAACTCAATATAAAAAACTGAACATGCAAATAAAAGAATCTAATTCTAGTGTTCTAATTTAGGTGTCTCAAACTACTATCCATGTCAATCCATATAAATTCTTGATAAATACACTGGTGAAGGTCCTGTGTTAGGTCAGCAGAGCTATACACGTGGTCCGAGGGTCACAAAAAGGATTTTGGTAAAATTTGGTGAAGTCTGGGTTGATTTTGTGTAATTAGGAAACTTTCTAGTCTAAGGTAGTTTTATTAAGCACGAGAGACCAATGCCGGTCATGGTGACCAATGTCAAGTAAAGGTATGACCAATAGCGGTTTAGGATAACCGATATCGATTTCTATGGGAAATGGAAGAATGTTAAAAGTGGGTGTCCAGGATCTCTCTCGTGTTTGTACATAGAGTTGGGAAGATATGTTGTGAGGTTGTAGGTGCGATATCAGGTTTGGGTGAAGTTTTCTAAATTTTTGGGAGGTTCTGGTGAGATATGGGGAAATTTTGGATAGAATAATGGTTGATTGGGCCTAGGGAATTCTTAATAATAACTATGATTGATATCAAGTAAGGAGGGAAATCGACGACGATTAAGGTGACCATAGGCAGTAGATGCAATTTTTGGTAATTAAATAAAATTAGTTTTGGACTTCTCTATGATTGCATAGAGGATGAAGGGAGGATGGTTGGGTTTGTAATAATGCCAAGGAGACTTAGGAATGCATAAAGGTTAGGTATGGAGAGCTAGAAGGCTATGGGTGGTTGGATGGGTAGATTGGTAAGAAGGTGGGGATAGAGGAATGCAAGAAGGAATAATATGTAATAACAAAATATAATGAGCCTACACTTTAAGCAAGTACATAATGATAAAAATCAAATATACTTACTTGCATTTGCAGGTATAGTAGGTGAAAGAAGTCAGTGGTTGATCCGTGAAGAACTTTTTGGTCTGTGCTATGGTAATACTTTCTCAGAGTGTTCTCGTGAATATTCTAATGCCTTGGGATGAGAATCAGGTACTTGTTTGGGCCTGTGGTTGAGTATATCCCATTTTCTGGATGATAAGAAGTTTTTGATTCATGCTTGAATGCAATAGAACTCTCTGAACTCAAAATTACAAACCTAGGTAAAGATTCTTCAAATGGTATAAAAGGTAACCAATGATGGTTAAGGTGACCAACATCGGTTGAGGGATAACCGGCATTAGTTAAGGTGGGAAATCCTAGGTTTACCAAAAATAGGTAGATCTTTACTATTTTTGGTGTGATCTTGATTGATTCTACTTAGGGAAGTGGAGTTCACATGAGAGAAGGTAAGAAGGTCATAAAAGAAGTCCAATTAGGTTTTTGGAAGAAGTCTCAATTAGTTAGGTTAAGTGGTGACTCAACAATGGGACTGATGACTCAGTGCTAAGAGTGATGACTTGGTCATTGTGAGTTAAATTCCCCTAGAATGGGTCTAGGGTGAGGTGTCTAGGTGATGTGTAAATTAACTTAATTAAAGTATTTAAATTATTTAATAATGTGAGGATGAACCATAATTCAATTGTAAGTAATTAAATTGATACGAATGTGGGGTAACGAGGTCATGGTTAGGTGAACATGTTATGTTAATTGATTGAATGGGACCAAGGGAATGTGACACAAATTTGGTGTCTACATTTTCCCATTTTTTTCCGTAGATTTTCTTCATAAGAAATGCCGAAAAATAGGAATTCAGTGCTCTAAGCATGAGTGAAGGTTAGGTTGCCCCAAGTGTGAGTTAAGGTGATCCACCTTAAACTAGAAGGCGATGAGATGTTAAAAGGATTCAGTGAGTGGTTTGATAAATGGGTAAGTGATGAAAATGAGAGTATGTGGGTTGTAGGTAAGGATTTTGTCATTTTGGGTAATGGGTAATGGTCATTTTGAGCAATGGGTAATTGGAAATCGAACTCAATCACACATATAGATTGTGATACAGTACTAGGTTAAAGAGCTTGCAAACTCTACATTGGAAAAAGGCCATAGGTTTATCCAAACAAGGTTGAAGTGATTCAGGTATCCAAGGTATATGATATGGTCATGAAGCACAAAGAGGTTAGGTGTAGGAATGGATAATAGGTTTTGTTCCATGGCACCAAAGGTATGGTCGAGATAAACATCTCGTCATTAGGAAAGCTAAGGTCATTAGGCTAAAAAACACGGGTAACAACATCGCAAGGTATAACAAGTACACAAATTCAAATGTCACCAAAAAGGTTATTTATGTGAGGGTATATTGGGTAAGGCAGAGGTAAGGCCGAGGTATAGGTAAATAACATGTCCCTAAACACAGTTAAGGAAATGTACAAGTAGTGTAGGCTTGCGGGTAAGGTGTAATAGGTATTGGTAATGTCAAAAATTGTTGGAGAAACATTGTTTGTAGGCAAAAATGGGCATGGGGTGTGTAAAATGGTTATTTTGGGTGCCCAATGCCGATTAAATTAGAACCGAAATCAGTTGGCTAGGGAACAACATGACCAATGTCGATCATGTTGATTTGGGGCTAAAAAATATAAATTTTTGTTTTACGAATTCATTTTGAATTTGCCATTTTTAGAAAATGGTAGAGGAGAATTTGATTGGAAAATGATAGTTTAAGATGGTGAGTTGAGTTGGTGAGCCATGTAGTAGGTGATTGGCATTCGATTGGTGGGTCCACGAGATCTATTCGATTGGTTTGGAGGTGAGGAGTTGGATTTGGCATGGAAGAGGTGGGAGAGGGGTCAAGTGGACCACCGATGCAGTGGCCAGATGTGCCACCATAGAGACTACACCGAGATGAGGTAGGATTCAATCTGAATCTGTCATTTGGTTGAAAATAGTATTGTTGAAATTGTTTTTGGTTAAAAATTTGGGTGGGATTTGAATTTTAAAAATTGTGGGTTAAAATGAAGGAAATGAGGGGTGGGAAGGTCAATCGTAGGTTAAATAGGGTTGGAAATGAAGCTAGGATAGGTTTGGGTGGGGTAGAGTAGGTATTTAGGTCAGTGTTTTTGAATTTTTGAGAATAGGGGATGGGTTTTCAGTTTGATGCCATGCGACGAGAGACCGACATTGGTCATGGGTTGGCCGACGGCGTTAGTGGGCTTTGGTCGGCATTGATCAAGGTGGGTGACCGATGCCGATCAAAGAGAACCAATGATAGTTAGGGAGACCAATGTTGGTCATGATTAAGAGTAAATAATTGAAAGAAGGAATAGGTAAGAAAGTAAAATAGGTGAGGAAGGGGTAGGTGAAGATTTAGGTAGACGGAAGAGGGTAAAATGTTATTGTGGTGATGTAGGATAGGTAAGTAAGTGAAATGAACTAAAATAATGGGTAATATGATATGGTACTTGTAGGTTTAGAGGTGAGCATTCTATAGTGGATAATATCTTATTTGAGGTGATCAAGTCTTGACAAGGTTATGTTGGATGATGTAGGTGAGAGATCAGCTGAGGATGAGGGATAGAGTACCACCCCTACTAGTACAGATGTGGCCTAGTGTGACCATGGAGGAGTGGGAACACATGACCGAGGTTAGACTTAGTGTGATCCAACACTATAGGCATATATCCCAGCATCATAGTTTTATGGTCACTCTCATCGATAGATGGGATTCCATGACCAATACCTTTCACTTACAGATGGGTGAGATGACCGTCACTTTGGAGGATGTATTTAGGATCTTGCGGCTTCCTATTTCTGGGGATCCAATATATTCCATTTCATCTGAGGCATCATTGTAGTTGAAGGTGGCATTATTTGGTAATGAAATGGGCAAGTTGAGGTATCACAAAGTGAGTTTTATCTATGGGGACATATATGTGACTTACCCATAGGACACTCGGCTATCAGTTCTGATGATGGTGATAGTAGGTTGTTTTACATTTCTAGATTCTAAGGGTGGTAGGTTTCTGCGAGCACTGATGGGAGTGTTATAGGATATGATCAAGGAGTGGATACATTTCACCTAAGCACTAACATTCTTAGTTTAAATTATAGGAAGATATGGGCCTATAGGAGATTGAGGAGATTTGGTGTGTGTTGTACCTATTTATTACACTACTAGGAATCCAAGCACATCATGTGTGTTCTCCCTATTGGTTTATAATGACATGATTATTTCAAGTATTATGTTTTGAGTTGGTTTTGAGATGATGGGTACTAGTCGGTTAACAATCGAGGGTGGCGAGGACACATATGATGTCTTATATTACAGGCAGAAATTGGAGGGCCTTTTAGAAGTTGATATCTTGTGGAGACCATATGTTGACTATCCATCCTACATAGGTATAACTAAGGAGGTAGAGGATCTTCAACTAGTGAGATGGATACAAGAGTAATGGATCGGGAGCATGAGGTGATACTGTGGATAGGATCAAATGATAGTTTGGATTATGATAGGACATGCCCATGCCTTTCTAATAATATCGTAAAGATGACGTGGAGAGAACCATCTCTCCACTAGGTCCGCATGTTCCGATAGGGTAGGAGGAATAGGTGGTTGATAGATGGATTGAGGATGTGAGTGTCAATGATGGATAAAGACGGTGGTGGGTGGCATAGTTATGGTTGACACCACCGAACTAGGGCAGCCAGATTTAGCCATTGTCATAGTGTAGATGGACACATTATAGGGTCACATGGCTGCCCTACATGCACAGATTATAAGATTACAGGGAGAGATGATAGGGTCAAAGGCACACATAGCCACTTTACTGAGCTCATGTGATGGCCCCCTATAGCTTAGGTAGCATAGGGGAAGGCACCCACACAAGGTGGGTATTTGGATGGAGGACATGTAGGCACCCTATAGGTGCAAGTGATAGGTTTACAAGGATAGCTCACCACTACACATGCACAAGTTGTGGCGTTAAGAGCCCGGGTTGCAACATAGGTAAAGGTACCCCAAAGCCCAAGGATAGGGTCCCATATTACAGAACCTATGCGGGATAGATTCTGTGACACAGAAGAAGGGTAGGGATCAAGACAAGGGCCGAGGCCATTATTAAGAGGGTAGAGTTCATAGGTTGCGGTGAGACCCATGGCGTCACCTTAGATGGTGTTGATGGTGAGGTTCAAGAATGCCCTTAATGAGGATCACTACTATCATGATCATTTAACTACTTCTGATATATATGTTTCCTCATATGCTGAGTGTAGAGCCCATCAAGAAGCTGGTTATCAGACGATATCTAGGCCTCACAGTTTAGGGAGCACATGGGGTCATTGATCCTATGAATAGGGCCATGGAGAGGTTATGAGTTCTTGGAGGCTAGGCCCAAGTGAGGGCTAGGAAGAGATTATATCAAGACCTATGGAGGGTGGAGAGATGTTGCCAAACATGTGATAGCTAGGAGGAGGAGACATGTGAGACTGGATAGGAGGATATTAGGTGGGGTGAGGATTATTCACTATATGTGACATTGTATGATCATTGTGATTTTATATATATATATATATATATATACCGACCTACACGTTGAAGATGTTATATTGTATATGAGAGTTTTTGAGATACTGGTATGTATTTTTATTTGTGTATATATGTATTAATACACAGATTCTCCCATTTATATAGTTTATGATGTTTACTAGATGGATGATGTACTCATTTTAATTTCCATTGTTATTGTGTATTGATGGAAACTAGGTGAATTAGGCATGATTGAGTCAAGGTCATGTAGGCATGATTGAGTTTAGGTCATTTAGGCATGATGGATTCAAGGTAATTTAGGTAGTCGAGGTCATGTAGGCATGATGGAGTCAGGTATAGGAATGGTGGAGTCTAGGTGAGTTAGGCATGGTGGAGTCATGGTTTTACATTTGATTTAATTTCAAAACTATTATTATGGAAAATAAATGATGATGTATATGTATGTTGTGATATAAATTTCCAAATGTTTGATATTAGGGAAATGTGAAATGAGGTATGTATGATATGGTGATGTTATAAAATGGTAAATATGTATATTTTTATTATTTTTAAACTTCCAAGTTTTGTGTAAAAATGGAAACTAAGGTAGAAAATGAATATAAAGGGGTAAAATTGGTTAGGAAAAGAGTGACAGAGCTAACCTCTAAGGGTCCCATGCCCTGGAGTGCTTCCTACATAGCCCTAGAAAAAGGGGCCTCAGGTTGATGTAATTCTTCCATATGCTAGGAAAGAATATGATTAGGTGGAGGAATGGGTTGGTAGGTTTTTAGGCATGATTGAGTCTAGGTAATTTAGGCATGTTTTATTTTAGGTTGAATAGGCATGGGTGATTTTGGTCCTGTGTAGGAGAATAAATAAGTAAGAAAAGAGAGGAATGGTAAGAGGAGACAAAAAAATATTCCTAATTAATAAGAACTAGTACGAGTCTATCATACCAAAGATGGTGTATAAACATAAAATCCTAAAGGCATTGCATGATTGATTGTTATAAGAATGAATAAGGTCACATGATCACAAAATGTCACATTTGTAGCAAGTCTCTTGAGTAAGTGGAAGGTCAAAAATGCAAGAAAGTGAGGTGAACAAATTTGGTTTAACATAACTGGTGTGAGACAACATGCATCTTTGGCATGAAACCTAAGATCAAAATAGGCAATTCCATGATGAAAAAATTGTATTTTTCTTTTTCTTTTATTTTTATATAGACCTGGTCGATGCAAGAAGTCTTTGTGGGATGAGTAGAGCACCTCC
Organism: Taxus wallichiana var. yunnanensis; assembly: GCA_018340775.1. Classification (NCBI taxonomy): domain Eukaryota; kingdom Viridiplantae; phylum Streptophyta; class Pinopsida; order Cupressales; family Taxaceae; genus Taxus; species Taxus wallichiana. The sequence goes on from CM031238.1 coordinate 818,861,863, forward strand.
TTGAGGTCTTTGTGAAGTGAGTCGATGTAGGAAGCTTGAGACTAATTTTTATTTTATTTTTGCAAGAATAGTCTTCTTTTCATGATAGACTATGTACAATATGGCTAGTTTTATATAGTTTTCCTTGAGGAGTAGTCTATTTATAGCATCAAGATAGAAAGAGTGTATTTACTTTTGGAAGGATTCATCTTTTTGTGAGAAGTTTGACTCAAGGAGTTTGAATTTGAAAATCTCGTATATTTCTTTTGAATTGTTTTTAGACTTTTAGGTCATGGACAAGACTATAGAGAAGGATAGGCTCTGTTATGAAGACAAAACCATAACACACAAGGGTTAGCTATGAAAGATGGGTTTTAAGTGATGAATGACCATGGGATTCCATCTTGGAATAGATGAAAAGTATCCATGAGAATCATGTCATGAGTAGAGTCGTGGTGCTCATATTTAAGATAAGGTTGAAATGTGATGGGTAATCACATGATTCTTTTTTAGTCATTGATCCTTAAAATAGGTAAATGGAAGGTGAATGGTGCTCAAGGGACAAGCGTTTAATATACATAAGATGATTTAGGACTTGATTCAACAATAAAATGGTTAAAGATGCAAGGCATTAAGGGGCTTAGGTTTGGGTTTACCTTTGAGTGAAGAAAAATGATAAACACATGATCCATAGGTATGAGTAATGATATAGGATCCAAGCCAATTAGGAGAAAATTTTCTCCATTTACTTTTCTCCTCTTTTGTGACATGTTGATTTTCCTTTAGGAAGAGGTCACCAACCTGGAAGGTTTGTTCTTGGACACATTTATCATAGGAACATTTGATACATTTTTGGTATATTTGGAGGTGATCGAGAGAATTGAGATGACATTCATCTAATAAATCGAGTTATGTTATAAGGTCCTGGAAAAAATAATCATCATTAAGAATATTTTGAGTGAGATATGAAGAGAGGTAATTTAAACTTCAAGATGTAGGACAGCCTCTGTATCATAGACCAAAGAGAAAGATGTGGCAACATTGAGGTACGAATACTAGTGTAATAAGCCCATAAGGAAAAAGGAATGTGCGTAAGCCAATCCTTTTCAAGTATCATCAACCACTTTCATAAGAATTTTGTTTAAGGTTTTGTTAGTTGATTCTTGTTGGCCATTTTTTTGAGGATATTAAGGTGAAGAAAAAATGAGTTGAATTCCAAAGACATCATAGAGTTTATGTAGGTTTTTGTTTTTGAATTATTTTCCATTATCAATGATGAGGCGGTGAGGAACACAAAAGTGAAAAATGATGTGATGATTGATGAATTCACAAATTTTCTCAGCTTTTGTAGAATTAAGAGGTATAGCTTCCACCCGTTTAGTGTAATATTTGTAGTGGTAAAACTCCATTGATGACATTGGGAAAATGGGTATTGATATCTTTGACAACATCCAAACCCCATTGAGAGAAAGGCCAAATGTATTTTGTGAATTGTAAGGCATGACTAGGGGTGTGATGAAGATTAGTATGCTGCTAAAATTTCCCAAAACAATTGACATAGTCACAACAATCATGGTTTAGGGTTAGTCAAGTAATAGCCCAGAAAATAATGCACATAGCGAAAACTAATCCACTAAAGTGACCCCCACAAATGTCATCGTGAACTTCCTTAATGGTGTAAGTAATTTCAAAACTTGTGAGGCATCATAAGAGGATATTGTTAAAGGAACATTTATAGAGAATACAACCCATGATGACATACCGAGAGACACATTTGAGAAAGGATTGTTGTTTATTGAGAGTAAGATCTAGAGGTAGAATGGAATGGGAAAGATAGTCAACAAACCGCTTATACCAAAGGTCATGTGGGTCAATTTCAATGGTTCGACTAGGTTGATGTCTCGAAATGGATAAGAAGGTTACTATGACCTTTGTATAGTGATAAATATTTTGAAGTTGGAGGGTGAATTAGGGATTTGAGAAGCTAGAAAGGCCATGGTATCTATGAATTTATAATTGGAACGTGGGATTGTTTGAAGTTCATAACATTCAAAGGTATTCAAAACTATGTCAACATGATGCTTATACTTTTGAAGTATCTTGTTACAACACTATTATAGACCATTAACTTGGTTCAAAACTAGTGGAGAGTTTCCAAAGATAGTAATTGATTGAATGTCTAAGGTTATGGCGGTTTGAAGGTCTAACATGAGTGATTTATATCCAAAGTGATATTGTTATTACGATAAAAATCTAGTTTGAAAGATAATGGAATGGGCTCACCATCAAGAGGAATGAGGATAACTCCAGCACCACCCCCATGCTGAAATTTAGAAACATGAAATAATAAGGTCATTTGGTAAGCGATATTGTCAAAAGAGAGGGTAACATGGGATTCATCATGGAAATCAAAGTTTAGAGGATTGATTTCTAAAGAGAGGTGCATCTGCAAGTTGGTTAGCGATGGTTTATCCTTTGATAGATTTTTGATGGGTGAATTCAAGATCTAGGTCTACAAGGAGAATGATCCAACATGCAACACATTGATGTTTGTAGGGCTTAGCATACATATAATGTAAGGGATTAGTATTGGTGATAACAAAGTTTGTTTGGTTAAGTAGGTAATGGAAAAGTTTATTGGTGACAAAAACTAAATCTAAGTAGAGTTTTTGGCATAAGTATACCTAGTTTCATAGTCTAAAAGCATATGACTTATACAATAAACCACTTGTTCCTTGTGTTTCTCATCACGATGAGTTAGTATGGTACCCAAAGAATGATCAATAGTAGAAATGTAAAGGTAAAATTAATTGTCATCCTTAGGGGAATGAGCATGGGAGGTTCAAGGATTTATTGTTTTAAGACCTCAAAGGCTTTATGGAATTCATCATCCCATTTGAAGGAGACATCCTTTTGAGGAGATGATGAAATGGATGACAAGTGGTCAGAAATTTGAGAAATAAAGAGTTGAATATATGCAACTTACCTTATAAACAACAAAGTTAATGAAGGTTAGTAGGTGGAGGCATTTCAAGAATAGTCTTGATTTTAAGGGGTCAACTTCTATGCTACGCAAATAAAAAATAAAACCAAGAATTTTGCCAAAGAGAATAACAAAGTCACACTTCTTAGGTTAAAGGTGAACATAGTACTTGATGAGATGGTGGAAGATGACCTTAAGGACTGTAAGATTTTGGCTCGATGTTTGGATTTTGTAAGAATATATTCAACATAATCTTCCAATATGTGATGCATAATGTCATGAAAGATATAATTCATATCTTGTTTATATGTGGCACTAATGTTTTTAAGGAAAAAGGGCATGACACAATAGTAGAAGGTCCCCTAGGAGTGATGAAGGTGATTTTTTTTGATCTTCCAAGGAAAGCAATATTTGGTTATAACTTGAGTAACCATCCATGAGGGATGACATCTCATGGTCAGTGGTGACATCAACTAGTTCTTCAATACTAGGTAGAGGAAATTCATCTTTGGGGAAGTTAAGTTCACATAAATCTATGTAAATATAGAGTCCCCTATCACTTTTGTGATAGGAACAATGTTTGAGATCCATGGGGATAATTAATGGGTATGATGAAGGAAAACAAAATAAGACCTTGGAGTTCTTCTTTGGACGGGGAAGGGAAATGCGAGGATGTATTTTTTGTAGCTTCGTTTCATGGGTTTGGCTTCAAGAATAGTTACGATATTGTGGACCAAAATGGTTGGGTTAATACCAAGCATATCAGCGTAGGATCAAGAAAAATCATTGTTATGATCCTAAAGGAAAGAAGTAAAAGCTTCATGTTCAGCAACATCTAAAGATTGGCCTATTTTTAGAATGAGCGGGTCATCTTGAGTGTGAATGTTGATTTTGATTATCGATTCATTCAACATGGTTTGCATGGCTCATATGGTAATGACCGGTGAATATAATAATATTCCGCACTCAAGGTAGGTGAGAATAGATCATCGTCTCGACATTAAATGATGTTAATATAAGGAATATCATCATCAATCGAGTAAGGATACGGGGAAGGGAAGGGAAGAGGGAGCCTCGCCATATCGTTGATATGTTAGATTTCCCAAGGAAATGGTGTTCACAAAATTTATTTTTAGGAATAATGGATTTTGGATCCATAGAATTTGTAGGTGAAGGTGGTGAAGTTGGTGAAGCGTGATGGAGAAGGTTTATTTTCCTCAATGAGTTTGAATCAAACCTTCTTTGCTGATGGTTTAGAAAATCCAATACCACTATAGTATTTATGTTTACGAGTGGTACATGGGATGAAAGTATGGTGGTGTTGTTCATAGAAACCAAAGCCAAACCGCATCCAAAGACAATGATGGAGGAGGTTTGGGAAAAGGGGTAGTTTGTGAGAGATTGAAGGTTAGAGGAAAATGGTCAAGTTTGGGAAGGTGGCTCAGAAAGTAGGTATAAGCATCAAGTCCCCCATATGTGAATTTGGTACGAAGATGGGGAGGACCATAGGGAAAACCTCACTTATGTGGTGATGATCATAAGGATGTTGGTGAAGATTACCATACTCTTGAGGCGTAAGGAATGTTTCAATATTATAAATCGATACTCCCCAAAGTGATGCGTTGAAAAACCTTCTAAGTTATCGCGTTTTGGGTATGTGGGTAGTGGGAATGGATGAATCACCTTTGGTTAGTTAGGAGGAAGAAGCTTTAGTTTTTGAGAAGTAGATGGGTTAGCTGATAGGTTAGCTATAGAAGTTGTGCCAAAGTAGTGAGAATAAAGGAGCTATGTGTGGAAGAGGTAGCATCAATATTAGTGGATGGGGCCATAGGGGAAGGGGAATAGTAGCACCTTGGTAGATTCCTTGACTCATATAAGGACATCATTGGGTTGATACAACATGTTATAGGTCTTGAATGGTGAAGGGTCAACAAGGATGGTATATTTATGTACTTCATGTAAAAATTTTAGACAACGGTGTAAGGTTGAATGAACACAACCCATGGCATGGATCCAAAGTCATCCAAGCAAAGATGTTGTACTATAATTCCCCTCTAAGACATAGAATAATTTTGGAATGGTATGGGGACCACACAAATGTGGAGATTGATGGTCCTAAGAGTGGAAGTCATGGAATCATTGAGTGAACATAGAATAATTAGGTTATTATTTATGTAATTAGCAGGGATGCACATTTGGTTTTACGTATGGGAATAAATGATGGTTATACTGGCACTGCCATTAATCATAACATGTCGAAAACATATATTATCAATGTATATAGAAATGAATAGGATGGGATCAAGATCATCTGATTGGAGAGGTAAAATCTCGTTGTCGAGAAAATAAGAGTGGTTGTTTGATGAGTGGTAGTGGGTGCAGAGGAAGAGAATGGAGTGGTAAGAGATTCCAGATGGCAAGGAGTGATGATGGATGCCACAAGAGTATGGTCATTAGGTTAAACCTCAATAGATTATAAAACCTCAATGAAGGCATGTCAATGAGACTCAGAGGTTTGGACCAGGTTGTACAAAGACATTTTGAGAGGAGACTGGTGTAATTGTTTAATCATTATACAATGGGAAACCTTGTTAGAAATAGGGTATGTGGGTCCATGGATGGTGATTTTTGGTTTAGGTGCAAATGGGTTATTGGGTAAAAGAGTGGTAGATGGGTTGGATGTTTTCTCCTTTCCTTTTTCTTTTCGAGTGCAAGTGGAAAATTTAACCATGTTAATATGTGGTAAAGGAGCAAGTGATTCGTGATAGGTGTAGTGACAGGATGGGAAAAATATGGTGAGGTCATATATTGGTTTTGCGAAAATAATGCAATGCATTGGAATTTTGGCGGAGGTTTGTATAGCTCTCTTATGTGTACCATATTGATTTCTAATGTTGGAGGAGGATAGAAGGGTTGTGAAGGTCATGGAGAGGTAAGGGATGAGGATGTGTGATGATAGGTGAAGGTGAAATATGGGCCTCATATAAAAGATCATCATCATAAAAACTTTATTCAGAGGACATTATTGGAGAAGAATAGTCTTAAGAGCCTTAAAGTTCTCCACATAATGCCCTAGCACACGATGGTAAACAAAAAAAATTATATCATCAAACCCTTCTAGTTTAGGTTTGAGTGGGTCGCACGGTCTAAGTGGTGGCAACATGATGACAGAGGTTTCCAAAAGGTTAGCTAAAATGTTAGCATAGGATCCCGTCAATGGATCACAATGCCAAGTATGGGTCTAGATCGAAATGTGGGTGATTTTGGTGGGAGAGACGTCAAGAGAGGTTGAATCGAAGGTTGAGTCGAGTATCACCACCTGTTTAGTAGGTAGTATGGGTTTATGTCCTGGATTGCACCTTCTTGGGAAAAGATGTGGCGAGATGAACTAGCGATTGAAGGTGTTGTAGGTTTAACTAACGCTTTTAAGGGAAATGGATTTTTTAACTTTGGTTTCACCTTCTTGACTAAATATGTAGTGAGATGAGCTAGTAGTTGAAGGTGGTATATATTTAACTACCTCTTTGCAAGGTAATGGATTTTGGACATTTGTTTCACCTTCTTGGGTAAAGGTTAAAGAGAAGTGAGTGATGTAGAAGGAAATGCATATGGCAGAAGGGGACATGTTAGCCAAGGTGATAATGGGGGTGCGGTGAAGGTCATGTGGGAAGAGAAAAGGTGGGAGGTACTAGTTTATGAGAAGGGAATATCATAAGTAATGATGAGGATGCTAGAAGTGGTGTGGTTTAGGTTTTAGAAATGATGTAGGTGACAAATGAAGGCGTAAGTTGTGTAGGTACTTTGGGTATAACCGAGGATCATGATGAGGAGGTGTGTTCTTTGGGATTTTATTTTACCTTGGGTAGGAGGCTACTTGGCTAGGGTTCATGGGTGGGACCCTAGGATAGATGGAAGTGGTGAAGGTTACAAAGGAGTAGTAGGTGATGTTAGTGTATGGTTTCTTAGAGGTTGGTTTCTCCTCATATGTTGGGGAGTGGTTTTAGTGATGGCTTGTGCGAACGTGGCTAAATCCAGTTTGATAGGAGGATGAACTAGGCTTGATGTCAACATAGCTCCCTAGGTATGGGTAGCTTTGTCTATAGGAGAAAGAGTAAGTGGTTTAGGCACATGTGGTTGTGTAGGTAATGGTAGAGTTGTAGGTGTAGGTAAAGGTGATGTGGAAGATGTTTTCACAAATACCTTAGCTGTGATGGATTTCATTGCTCTAAACACTTTTGGGTAAATGGTATAATTATCGGTGGATGACATCTTCATTTGAGTTAAAATGGGCATTTGAAGGCACCCCAAAGCATGAAATGATCAAAGTAGTCTAAGCAATCTGCTAAATGTGAGAATGGCGTGGCAGTAGAAGGAACCAATGTTGATTTCATGGTGACTCCCATAAATAAATTTGGTGTCTATGAAACAGGAAGTGATTAGCTTCCAACTCTATGGGTAAAAGAGATGAGATAAAATCAAGTGGATCCTTGACAACCGATGGAGAATTATCTCCGACTTAAAGGGACACTACCAATGGGTTACCCACATGTCAAGGAGGAGGCAAGGTGAATGAGATAAGGTCTTCTTTTTATGAAGGAGAAAGAAAAATGGACTCTTCCTTAGTTATGAGAATAAGTGTTGTGGGTTTCTCATCAGGTTGGGAGTATATGGGACAATTATACTGGTGTGTATAGTAGTCTCCTCCTTGGGTAGAGGAGACAATGATGGGGACTCCTCCATGGATGAAGGAGTTCATGCAATAATTTCCTCAATAGATGAAGTAGGAGGAAACTATGTGGAAGGAGCTAGTAAGATGTCAAAAACAACATGAACCTCGTAGATATTACCATCATTGGCCAAGGAATCACCTGGTTTGGTTGGAGAAAATATGAAGGTTTTAGTTAGCGGTGCATTCAGATTGTCCAAGACGAGATCCCCTTTATCTAACATTTCTTGGATAATGTTTTTGAAAGTGATACAATTACCATCACTATGACCTCAAATGTGATGGTAATTATAGTAATCATTTTCATTGTACCATGTAGGCACAGAGTGAGAAGGGTAAAAACCAGTATGTGGTTTAATGGGTGGAAGGGCAATGGTTTCAAATTTTAAGATATTTTTGAAAATGGTAGAGTAAGGATCTCCTATGGGGGCATACTTGTGTTGTTCTCTTCTAAACTGAAAGGTCTAGATGGGGGAGAGGTTAGATGAAGGTTTTGATTAGTTGGATGGATGAGATGGGCGATTTTAAAATGACCATGTTGGCAGACCCCTTGGTTTTAGAATAGGTATTTTGGGGTTTGGAAAAATAAGAAGTATCATTTTATTTGAACGCAACATTTTTGTTATGCAATTGTAGCTTCTTTTCTTCAAGGGAAAAATTTCCAACTTCTGGGCCATGGTAAATGCCTCGTCAAAGGTGCGGAAGGTTTAGACCTAGAGATTTGGTGATATATGTTTAGCACAAGCCCTAGTAAACAATTATATTAAAATTGTCTAAGGTAATTAGAATGTAAGTTGGTTAATAAGGCTACATCATCAAGTGACAAAATCTACGATAGATTCATCTTCATATTGACATGTGGCATATAAGTTAGTCATGGTGACTTTCTTGACAATATTGATAGAAAAGTGGTCAAGAAAATCTGAAAAACCTAGTTAAATTAGAGGATAAAATGCCTAGGTAAAGAACTATACCAATCTAAAGCAAGTATTTCATGTGACAATGGAAATGTCTGTAGGAGCAACACATCATCATGAGTGATCAAGTAGCATACATGTTTAAAATACCACAAGTGTTGTTGCGGATCTTCTTTGCTATTGAACCAGTTGAATTTTGGCATTTCCCAATGCGTAGGGTATGGGTGAATAGGAATGGATGGGTGAATGGGCTCATTACAAATCTCATCATATGTTAGAGAGTTATGCGAACCTGAGACAAATGCTTCCAATGTCTGCATCTTGTCCATCATCATTTTGATTAGGTCATTGGTGGGTTGTGATGACAGGGCACCTCTTAAGGTATGAGGGGGTAAATAATATTGGTATGATGTAGATGACATCCCATGTGTGGTGGTACTATGTACAAAAATTGTGATGGAGGGATATGAGAAGGAATGGAGGTGGGGGAAGTACCCAGAGTAAGTTGTAGAGGAAATAGGTGGTTATTGGTAATATGCATACGTAGGTGGGATGGATATAAAGACCCTAGTAAAGATTGGTGGAAGATATTGGGGCATAGAGAGGAAGATGTTTTGGAAGGGAGTGTGGATTGTCGACACCTAAGGTGGTGGGATGTGATAGGTATATGGGTAGTGGAATACATGGGCATGCATGTAATGAGGGTGATGGATGTAGCACAATGGATATTGTAGAGTGCAGACACCGTAGGTGTGATAGATGTTGAGGTACATTAAATATTGATGAGGTGGGGTTGAGCTAGGAAACAACATGTGGTAAGATGGAGGTAGCAGGCAATGCTTTGGTAGTGGCAGAGGTAGAAGTGGTGTAAATGTAGGTGGGATACATACGGGCATGTTGTAGATAAGTTTCCTAGATGAGTCATGAGTGGATTAATGGGAAAAGTAATAGTGTAAAGCAATGGGATTCGATCAAGGAGTTTTGAAAACTTCTCGTCACTAGTTCCGATGGTGATAGGATGACTAGGATCCATAGGTGATAAAATGGAAGGTGGTGATGGGCTAAGAAGGAGCAGTTGAACTCTAGTGTGGAATACGAGGGTGTTGGCTTGGCTACAAGTCAAAACCATGTGAATTGTAGTAGACCTAGTAGTTTGATATTTGTAGATGATACAAAAACAAAGAAGGAATGGAGAAAATAGTTTCGGAAGGTGAAATTTGGTCGTTGTTTTAATTAACCAACCAACGATGCTTAGGTAACCTATGTTGGTGATAGTGTGTAACCAATGATAGTCGGAGAGGACCGATATCAAGTTATTATGGAAAATTAAAATATTTGTAAATGTCATAGTGAATGATGAAAAAGAAGTAAAATATGGATTTTGATAGTGACTTTAAAGACCATGAGATATGGTGAAGTATCCGAGGACACCTAGAAAGAATAGAAATGAGATGAAATGTTACTTTGGCTAAAAATAACCCAAAATAGTCAAAAATGACAACGGTCGGAGTAAAGTGATGATGGTCAAATGAATAAACCGATGACGGTCGCTAGACCGACGCCGATCACTGTGAAATTTGTAAAAACATAGAATAAATTGAATTTAGTGACTTATCTCAAATAAAAGGCCAACCTAGAAATATTAGTATGGAAATGATGGGACCTAACACACTTTGAGAGATTTGGAATACCCCAACTATGATTGTGGAGTGTGACGGAAAAAAGAATGGAGAATACAACCTCACACCTCAAAACAAAAATCAAGCAAAAACTAGTAAACATGAAACCCTATGTGGTGGATTTTATGTTCCATCTTATGCCATTTAGGACTAACTTGTGAATAGAGTAGAGTTTTTGGTTTAATAGAAGGTTACCTAGGAAAAGAAAAGAACTAGGGATAGTTTAGGGTAAATTTTTGGCAAGGGGTATTTTCTCTAAGATAATAATTGGACAGAGAAACTAGTTTGGAGCCCACTGTCAATCCTTTGATTATGTGATCGTTGTGATGCTTCTTTCGGGTAGGATTTTGCTTAAGAAAATGAGTACTTTATTTTTTTTAATTTGTGTAGAGAAGAGAGTGTGCACTATGATTTAATTAGTGACCATCATCTAGGAATGACTTCTAGTGTATAGGTTGCCCACAATAGTTAAATGAGATAAAGATGCAACACATAGAAATGATATGGAAATATTTTAAACCCAAATCCACAATGACATTCGATGAAAGCAATAATGAATAGGAAAGAATATGTATTTCACTAATGGAATAAAAATGAAAAGAATTGTTCTTTTTAGTCAAAAATATGAGTGTCAATGAGACAAGTAGAAAAGAGAAAATGTTCCAAGGGGGAGAAAATTAATGTGAATTGATTTAAAAGGAAATAAACACACAATAATTTCACCTAGGAATGAACCATGTAAAGGAACCCCAGATGGGTCCCACCGGGAGTGTGAAAATGTTTCACCGAATTGTTATATGATAAAAATAGATAAGGTAAATAGTTAAGGAGGAATACCTATTATTACATTGGTCAAAGGTTGAGTGTGCACATTTTTGATTTCCAATCTAGCTTGATCATGAAGAGCTTCCTTCGGCTAAGAGGAACTACTTATACTAAAAAGAAAGACCACAAGATACAGTTAATAGCAAAAGTTAGTGGACTTTGTAGCATGAGCTAGATCCAATAAGTGTGATACTTCGTCGATGGTTATCAATCCACTAGTATATAATTTAATATAAAACAACCGAACATGCAAATAAAAGAATCTAATGATAGTGTTATGATTCAGGTGTCTCAAACTACTATCCATGTCAATCCAATTAAATTCTTGATAACTACACTAGTGAATATATCGGGTTAGGTTCTAGGTTTCTCAGGTGATGAGAGGGTCACAGACGGGGTCTGGGTAAGATTTGGTGAAGTCTGGGTTTATTTTGGATGATTAGAAAAATTGCTATTCTAAATAAGTTTTAATAGGCATAGAGACCAACGCCGGTCATGGTGACCAATGTTGGTATTGGTATGACCAATGGTAGTTTAGGATGACTGATATTAGTTATTATGGGAAATGGAAGAATGTTAAAAGTGGGTTGCTGGGATCTCTCGTGTCTGCACTTGAGATATTTGGGAAGGTTTGTTATGACATTGTCAGGTGGGATATCATGTTTGGGTGAAGTTTTGTGAGGTTTTGGTGAGATATGGGGGTAAGGTTAGATATATCTAGGGTTGATTGGGCCTAGGGAAGCTTAACAAGCACTATGACTGATATTAGCTAAGGTGGGAGACCGAAGATAGTTAGGGTGATCAGCGTTGGTAGGGGTAATTTGGTGGTAATTAAATAAAAGTAGTTTTGGACTTCTCTGTGATTGTACAAAGGATGAAGGGAGGATGGTTGGGTTTGTAATAATGCCAAGGAGACTCAGGAATGCATAGAGGTTAGGTATGGAAATCCTAAAGGCCATGGGTTGTTAGATGGGTACATTGGTATGAAGGTGGGGATAGAGGAATGTAAGAAGGAATAAGATGTAATAACAAAAGTTATTGAACCTACACTTTAAGAAAGTACAAAATGATGAAAATCAAATACACTTACTTACATTTATAGGTCTAGTAGGTGAAGGAAGGTAGTGGTTGATCTATGAATAACATTTTGGTTAGTGCCACAACAATTCTTCCCCAGTGTTCTCGTGAATATTCTAATGCCTTGGGATGAGCATTAGGTGTTTGCTTGTGCCTATGGTTGAGTATATCTCATCATCTAGATGTTGAGAAGTCTATGATTCATGCTTGAATGTAATAGAACTCTCTGAACTCAAAATTACCAACCTGGGTAAAGATTTTTAAAAGGGTATATAAGGTAACCAATGATAGTTAAGGTGACCGGCGTCGGTTGAGGGATAACCGATGTTGGTTAAGGTGGGAAATCCTAGGTTTACCAAAAATAGGTAGATCTTTACTATTTTTGGTGTGCTCTTGATTGAGTCTTCTTAGGGAAGTGGAGTTCACGTGAGAGAAGGTAGGAAGGTCATAGAAGAAGTCTAATTAGGTTTTTGGAAGAATTATCAGTTAGTTAGGTTAAGTTGTGACTCAACATTGGGAGTGATGACTCAATGTTGAGAGTGATGACTTGGTCATTGTAAGTTAAATACCCTTGGAATGGGTCCAGGGTGAGGCGTCTAGGTGATGTGTAAATTAACTTAACTAAAGTAATTAAATTAATCAATAATGTCGGGATGAACCTTAATTCAATTGTAAGTAATTAAATTGATACAAATGCAAGGTAACATGGTCATGGTTAAGTGAACATGTTACATTAATTTATTGAAGGGAACCAAGGGGAGTGTTACCCAAATTTGGTGTCTACACCATGATAATACCAAGGATTAACAAATATATTCATCATAATATGACAAGATAAACATCGAAACAAGTGAACAATGAAGGATGAAAAACATATGAAAAAAATTTCACCTAAGGAATAGAGAAACTTCTCATATTTGTTAAAACAATATTCAAATGTACTTACATATTCATATGATGATTTAAAATCCTTTTTACCCCAATTAATAAAAGACTCCATATACTTTAAACTAGATGCAAAATTTTCTCGGAAAAATAAAAGAAAGTATTATCCAAATATTGTTTGGACCATCAATCCAAAAGTTGAGAAGTATTCAATGCCCGTATCATGTTTCCTATCCATAATTCAACATGGATAAATAATATTGTACCTATATAGAAGAATAATGGTGAAATCAGATATGTGTGGATTTCCGAACTTAAATAAATCTTCCCTAAAGTATAATTACCCATTTTTTGTCAAGGATCATATCCTACAAGTATTGAATGGTTAGAAAATGATGTCCATTCTTGATGGATTCTTTAGATATAACCAAATTTAAGTTTCCAAAGAAGGCCACTTCAAAAATACTTTCACAATAATCCATGGGGAACTTTTACATATCAATATATGCCCTTTTGTTTGATTAATGATGGTACCACTATTCAAAGGGTGATTAAATAAATCTTCCCTAAAGTATAATTACCCATTTTTTGTCAAGGATCATATCCTACAAGTATTGAATGGTTAGGAAATGATTCCATTCTTGATGGATTCTTTAGATATAACCAAATTTAAGTTTCTAAAGAAGGCCACTTCAAAACTACTTTCACCAATCCATGGGGAACTTTTACATATCAATACATGCCCTTTGGTTTGATTAATGATGGTGCCACTATTCAAAGGGTGATGGATTTGGATTTCAAGGAATTTAAAGGTAAATGCATAATGGTATATCTAGATTATCTCATAGTATCCTCGAATAAGAGAGAAGAGTACTTGCGATAACTTGAACAAGTCATGATCTACTAGAGAAGGAATCATATTTATCTCAATAAAAAACAATATTGGGGTGACCGAAGGAAAACTCCTTGGTCACATTTTGAGAAAGGAAGGCATGAAGATTGGTCTAGAAAGAGTGGAAGCTATTCAGAGACTATCTCTACCCACCAAGTAAACTAGGTGTGAACTCTTTCTTTGGAAAAGTAAATTTATTGAGAAGGTTTATCCCAAAATTTTCTAAGATTACAAAGGAAATATTCAACTTGATGAAACCCAAGAAATATTACAAGTGGAGTAAACAAGGAAAGGAATCCTTTGAGTCTATCAAAGGTGCTATTGTAAAATCACCTACTTTAGTACACCCAAATTTCAGCAAAGATTTCGTTATATAGTGTTATGCTTCGGGACATATTATGTCAGCAATTCTCGTCCAATATAGTGATGACAAAATTCAATCACCCATTGCATTCATGACTTATCCTTTAAAATCACATGAACTTAACTACTCACAATGTGAAAAGCATACCTACATAGAGGTTAGAGCTTTGAAGAATTTTCAGTTTTACCTTTTGAACTCTCATATTATTTTTATGGTTCTTAATATGGAAGTTAAATATATTTTGATGTAACAAGATCACAATGTGAGAAGAGGGAATTGGGTGAAAAATTGTAGGAGTATGACATTGACATCAAACATTCCAAATTGGTACAAGGAAATGGCCTATATGAACTCCATTCTTATGAAGAATGGGAATATTTTTCCAACTATTATGCATGCTTGATTAAAAACCTCCCTATTGTACTCTTTTAAATTACCGCCAACCCTTGGTATGCAGACATCACATATCTACTAACCTATCGGGAATTTCCTATAGGACTAGATTATAGGAAAAAATGCACTATTTATCTTGATGCAAAGAAATATGTCATTTGGGAGAACATACTATATAAGAAGGGATTGGATGGTACATTCTTAATATGCATTGAAGAATAACAATAAAAAAACATATCATGATTAAGCATGTGAAGGTCATTTCTCCGGAATGGTTACAACCCACAAGATATTTATAGGTGGTTATTATTGGCCTACCCTCATCCAATGTGCATATAAATGGGGTGGAAAATGTGATCCATGTCAACAATTCATAGGAATAACAAGATTTCTATGTGTTCCTCTTAGGCCTATGATTATCAAAGAAACCTTACAATAGTGAGATTTGGACTTATATGTGTATTAAACCCACACTCTAGTACATGTCATATGTATGTCCTCACCACTACTGATTACTTCACAAAGTGGGTGGAAGCTATTCAAACCAATCATGCTAAGTCTGAAGCGGGTGTAAATTCTTGAAGGAAAACATTATCCTCAAATATGTGGTACCAAACAAGATAGTATCTAACAATGTCACTTATTTATCTTTAAGTGAATTGATGGAATTTTCCTTCAATTATGGTTTTTACCCATCCCACTCTGTTGATTACTATACATAAGGAAATGACTAAGGGAATCGAAGAAAAAAAATTATCACTAATTTTTGGAATTTATTGTATTTTAATCAAATGGATTGGCATAATAAAATATATGATGTGTTATGGGTCAATTGAATCATTCCCATGAAATCCATCGCTACCTCTCCTTTTAAGTTGGTATACAGCTCAAAGATCAAATGCCAATATCTTAAGAGTTACTTTCCTTACAACTGATGAAGGTAGTAGAAAATGGATAATACTTAGATTCACTTGAAAAGATGATATGTTACTCAGAAAATTTGAATGAAGACATGTTAGTACCAATTGATACACTAAGAAGAAAATAATCTAAAGTGAAGAGGATATTTTATCAAAAACACAAGATATAATCTTTTAAATTGGATATATTGTCCTTATATGGGACAAAAGGACAGATCCTAAGGGAATCCATGGATATTTTAACTCTCTTTGGCTCGATCCCTCAAACATCAAGCACTTATACCGAGAGAAAACATATTATATTACTTATCTTGATAGGACCCATTAAATTTTCCTCACTGTGGGAAACATCGAAGCTTTACATATAGTGAGGTTGGTTATCCCCAACCTTATACCATAATTTCCCTTTCATTTGTGTGTGTCTTTCCGTTCAAATTTTTGTGTGTTTCCTTTCAGTTGTGTTTATTTTTATTTTCTCTTTATGCATTTTTATTTCTTATAAATGACTTTATTGCCCAATAGATAAAGAACTAGTCTTCTAACCCATGATATATATGAGGTTATTCATTACCCCTTAAGGTCTATTTTTCCTAAGTTAGAGCCAAGTGTTGTAATGAAAAATTTCTACCATGAAAAATTGAAACTTTTAATCATCACAACTAGGCCCATAATTGAAATTTTTTCCCAATAACTATGAATCATTCCTTTGGCCATCCTTCCCTCATTTCTAGCCTCACTCAGGCCCTGAGGAAAGTAATAACAATATTTTTAATTTTTTTCAGTGTGAAGGTAAGAGTACCTAATGTGATTGATGAACTCGCTAAGATTCGAAGAAAGATAACTTCCTCCAAAGGCCTAAAAAGTTTAGTTTTGGTAATTTGCAAATAGTAAACACACTTGAGAAGACTACAAGGAAATTTTAAAGAGTTTCAAGGTGATGTTTAGGAATATTGAAGGTTTCCAAATAAGTCTAGGAAATTTTTGTTAAGAAAATTTGATTCATAAACAACTTGTACAACATCATGTGATTCTAAGTGTTAGGAATGAACGCTCCAATGGTGAAAGATGAATTTTCTAGATGATTCTAGAAGTTTTAAAAGGAGTTAGGAGGGAAAAATAATGACTAGAAATATCTTTGAATGTTATACAAGATATAAACATAAAATTTTCTTAAAGAATTAAAGATATCCTTACCTTATTTAGAACACAATAACTACTCTCAATTAAAGATGAAATATTCCCAAAATTTGATGTTGCAAGAATAAATGGATTCTATTGATGATTGTAATGATCTAGAAATTGTTTTGGAGTCAAAATCATATAATATTTATGTTATATCTAAAAATTGCACCATGCCCCAAATCACACAGATTCATGATTTTGAGGTAACATGGACCGTGTCCAAGTGTGGGACTTACGACTTGATACATACCTTTGGAGAAGGTTATGGGGTTTTGTAAAAACTACATAACAAAAACTAATTGTAACACTAAAAATAATCCTAAGCTAACTCCTACACTAACAATTCTAAAGGACCAGGGAGAGAGATGCAAGAAAAGGAAATCCTAAGATAAAGTGGTGGTGATAAAACCAGAAAAAGGAAGGTTTGTCACTATTCACAAGGCAAAGGAAATTGAGAAAATCTAGTTAGAAATGGTAGATAGACGTTCCACAAGATAAAACCTTGAGGATCCACCCTTCCCATACATCCATGACACATGAAGAAGGAGAAATATCCAAGTATAAAAGGAGCACATCACACCATAGGAAGAAAAAAATGCAAGAATGCATAAATATGAGATCGGGAAGAGGATAGCCATGAATAACTAATTTTATTTCTCAAATTGTTCATATTTGATTACAATAATAGAAGAAGGTAGTATACATTATAGCCACCAAGTTCTCGGTTTGAAGCTTATGGGAAGTTGGCCATCATTTTGGTATGGTTTAATTATAATAAAGAGATATCATCTTCTACAATGCATGAATTCCTTATTTATAAATAAATGAGAGGTAGAATAGAGAAGGATAAAGGGGATCAAAAATGATAAATTTAGACACAAGGACTGATCACCATTGATGCTTATAGGATGGTGTGGGTCCTTGACATGGTTGTCATTGCACGCCATTAGATTAATATGTCAGAGAATTATTCCCATACTTCATTAAATTTAGTCAATGGCATGGTTAGACATCATATAAAAAAACTAGGCATGGGTTTGAAGACTCCCATTGGTTTTATTCATTTTTTTCTTTATAGTGTCATGTGGCCTCTAACCTCATTTCACAACTATTCTTGTTGTGCATCTTTAGATGCTTTACCGATTTAATAGCACCTCTAAACATTTCTGCACTCTATCTTTCAATCTGACCACTATTCCATGGAGTTCCTTTTCTTATCCTTGTGTAAGACACTTTTGTGTGAGTTTTTTCCATCTTCCCATGTTTTTTAGATAAACAATACACCAATACAATTGAGAAACCCGCATAACACTAGGATAGTGTTTCGTGGATTTATCCTTAGTCACATTTCAACTTGTCTTTATATTTCCCATAGTACATCATGGAACATCTTTTTCACATCATAGATTCTATTTGGGGAATTCATCCTTGATTATGTAGAATGGACGACTTTTACGGGATGCTATGTATTATAGGTCCGCATGATATTGTGCTTCCAAGTTGAAAAGCACCAAGATTATTCTCATTCCTTCCGTGGAATCTCATCCTTAGCCAATTTTAAAACCTTTTAAGGTTCTAAAACCCACATTGCTCTAACTTATCTTCGATCGGTGAGAAACTAAATTGGTGCAACAAAGGTCTATCTATTGATTAAACTAAAATGTAAATTAATAGAATAATCTAATGCAAATTTACAATAGTGAATAACTAAATAATGAAAGATTGAAATAAAAAAATAATACCCAAGTAAATAAGCAATGAAAATATGAAACCATAATGTGAAAATAGGGTTAGAAGAGCCTTAGGTTATTTACAAAGGTTGCTGAATTGTGTCACGGTGGGCTATCCAAACTAGATTGGAATATTTTTACACGAAATCCTATAAAAATGTAGATTCGATAGATTTGACTAAATTGGGGCCCTTTGAGAGGGATGGGGGCACCTGGGGCACTCGATATGGTTTCTAGGTGCCCTAGTCTATGGA
The DNA here is from genome assembly GCA_018340775.1 of Taxus wallichiana var. yunnanensis. NCBI lineage: Eukaryota > Viridiplantae > Streptophyta > Pinopsida > Cupressales > Taxaceae > Taxus > Taxus wallichiana. Next base: position 818,880,669 of record CM031238.1, read on the forward strand.
TATGGTCAAAAAACATCCTTTGAGGTGTCACAAGAGGTTCACACTTATTCACCTTTGATCACCTCAAGGTCACTGTAAGATCACCGAGGTCATTACAAACCTAAAATGAAAGAATCACTGGAAAAACCCCAAACAAAGAATCAAAACCTAAAAAATAAAGATGCAAATGAAGGTTTTGGATGTTTCTCATCTCCCAAAATGGTGGAATTACAACTGAGCATTGTGCTACATTTCAGACCCAATGTAGTTTTTTGTGTGTGTGGAATTGTGCCCTAGGTTTCTCTTGTGGGTGTCACACTTGGAAGTAGTGATTAAGTAGTTAGATGTAGAATATAAATAATGTGTGAATGGAATAGAATAGACTCCCTCCTATGAAGTGTGATTTATATGAAGTAGACTTTGTCCCATGTGATGGAGCTATACATTCTTAGATGGATGCAACCTTAGGTGGTGATAGATAGTGCTTAGTTCTTGGTCCTTTATTATGGTCACATAAATTTATATTTATATGATTCCTTTGCTTTAATTTCATAATTAACCTTGAAAAGGATGACTACCAAAAATATAAGATGTTCAAATGGCTAGAAAGGACCCAAAAAGTGTGAGTAAAGTACAAAGAGGACTGGGGTTCCGAGAGGGGAAGAAGGTTCATGTCGGCTGGCTTCATGGCTTGGTGCCCGAGTCTAGAAAAGGTAAAAATGAAGTATGAAAAGATAAACTATGCCGGTGAAGGTGCAAGACTGAAAGTAGCAATAGAAAGAAACAAAATATGGCCAAAGATAATGGTTAATTAGTACTATTCCTACTTAGGAATCATATGAATAGTAGTATGTGATGAGACTAGATAATTACCCAAAGTGTGTGATTTTGTGTCTACATTTTCTCTCACTTTATGTTTGTGAGAAGAATGATTGGTAACATAAAGTAGATAGAGATGCATACCTGATATCCATGTAGATTTATGTAAGAAGCATGCCTTTGAGGGACTAGATAAAGCGTGGAGTGATAAAAAGGTGGAGCATGGAGACTAAAGTTACAAGAGTATAAAAGGTGATGAGAATGAACCTAGGGTGGTAATATATGTGTATATGCCATGTGTGTGATGTACATGTTGATATTATTGATGTTGATGATGTTAAATACTTGCTTTCCATATGGATGTACCTATAAAAGAGAAGACAATTAAGTAGTTAAACACGCGTGTATATAAAAATTATGTAAAGAAGTATGTGAAAATTTTGAAAAATAATGTGAAAAAAGGAACATGTGCACCTAATTCGTGATGAGGTAAGAGCATAGAAAGGATCCTATTGATGAAGTTCAAGTTTTTTGGGTGATTTCACACCACTAGATGAAGAAGTGTAGGTAGGAAAGTTTTATTTATCCTCCAACCTTTAGCCGCTTCCAGAAACTGTAGAGATCTTTGTATTGTTTAGTTTTTGGGTGATCTGAAACCACAATAGAAATAGTATAAATAGGAAGGTTTGGTGTTATCCTCTAACCTTTAACTTATCCATGGAATAAAACACCACTTTAGATTATGTGTACCAACATAAATTCTAAGGACTATCGTCCCTGTAAAATTCATTGTGTAGATTTCGTAGACCGTGTGTTGAACCTAAACACTCTATAATTTCCCCTTGGTTATAGGCATTCTAATAAAGGCATCACTATACTAAGGACCCACGTCTGATTTTGATCCATTAAGCTGTGATGTACCGGTACCATCTTGTCTTGTGTATACACTATACATGGGGTGGTTGATTCACCCAAATGATGCTCCCCTATTTGGGGGCACATGCAATGTCGATGTAGGATTATGTGGCCCAAAAGATGATTAGCCTCTAAAATTGTTCCTTTCAGTTGGAAGGGTGTATGCTTGGTAGAAACCAAGGCACATGCAAACAAGTGGGTAGGAAACAAGTGTCATGAACAATAATGCATGTATGAGACAAATTGTAAGATAAACAAATAATGTGTAAGCTATGATCCAATTAAACATATAACAATAAAACATGGGATGCAAAAAGAGGGTTGAAAACATGGGACACCACTCATGGTGGTGTCGGAATACAATCAAGGCCATAGTGGCTGCAAACAAAAAAGTGTGCACACATGACAAAAGGAAAATTTCACAATAAGGAACAATCAATGGAAGTAAATATCCCTACATAACATGGAAGTAAATATCCCTACATAACAATTGTTACACATGAGGCACATGTTAACATGTTATAAAGATAAAAATATGTCAAAACATGTATAATATATGATATAGTAGTGTGTTAAGAAATAAAATGAAACAATAACACATGTAATGTATGAAATTGGATGCCTCCAAGAGCCTTACTGGGATGGGACTGGTACTAGGTATTATGCGAAGCATCCATGTTGTGTGTAATGGACCTATAGAATTTGTGATCAAAACTAGAAATGCAAGTGAACGCACATGTGTGTATGATAATGTTGTTGCGAAAATGTACAATAGGAAAATTGGAAGTTTCAAACATGACAACTATACCCATGTGTCAAATTTTTCATGTTTTATCACTTCCAGGCACCCCACGCCAAATCCATTAGGCTGGTCACTCATCATTTGATGTCAAATTGGTCACCTAGGTGATTTAGGAAATTATATTCATTCCCCCTAGGTGATTTTAGGGAGTACTAAAAAGATACTATCTTTTGGTGGTATTGGGAAGGGCTATCATTGGCCTTCCTAGGACTGGACCAACAACCCTGGAGTGGAATGGAAGGGTAAAATTCAACATGGAGGTGAATTTAATACCTTAGAACATCATGGAAATTATTTTGGAAGGATTTGAGAATTTTTGAAAGACTTGGAGCAATGAGTGAACACAAAGTTCACAAGCCTAGGTAGTTCATGTGCCTAAACAATTCTTTGGAGTTAGAATTAAAAAAACATCTATGATAAGAGGATTCCAATAACTACATGATGGTGAAATAATATTTTTCACAACACCTTAGTGCATAGGATTTTCGTGTAGGTTTTATCACACATAAGTGGATCCTTAAATACAAAATACCATTTTTTAGGGATAATATGGTTGAATCAAGACATGAAACACCCACCATTGGATTAGAAATATTATTTCCAGTTAGGATCATATACAATTTCACCAATAAATTCCATCGGGAGCTCATGTTATCATCATTTCAAGTTACCCTCTTGGGACCTACTCATTTTTCAAGAGGACACGTGTCGGACCGGGAGCCTAGTGGAATTTCATGTCCCCAAAATCCCTGAGATCAGGTACACCAACTCTTTAAAAATTTCCAATCCACCATGTGACCTCTTGGACCCTCATATGACCTCTAGACTCAACAATTCAGCCCTAAGGTGCATTTTTGGAGCATCCATTCCATGTTGTTAGATCGAGCACCACGTGTCAGCTCCGGGACAATCGTGGAAAGTGATGTCCCTTATTTCCTGAGTTTGGGGACATCAGACATGGAAAAATGTGCCAATCCCCTATAGAGAATCTTTTGGACACCCACATGTGGGCTTTTAGTCCCCAGGGTGCATTTTTGGAGCATCCATTCCTGTCGTTGGATCGAGCACCATGTGTCACTCTAGACCACTGTGGAAAATGATGTCCCTTATTTATCTAAGTTTGGGGAAATAAGACATGGAAAAATTTTCCCATACCCTATGGAGAATATTTTGGACACCCACGTGACCGGATTTTAGTCCCTGTGTGCATTTTTAGAGCATCCATTCCCTACCGCGTCGGATCGGGCACAACGTGTCAGCTCCAAGACCACCATGGAAACTGATGTCCCTCATGTCCTTGAGGTGAGGGACATCATTCCTTGAAAAATGTGTCCATACCCTATGAGGAGTCTTCTAGACACCCACGTGACCAACTTTTAGCGCCTAGGTGCATTTTTGGAGCATCCATCCCCTGTCTTCGGATCAAGGACACATGACATCACCTTGACCACTGTGGAAATTGATGTCTCTCACATCCCTAAGGTCAGGGACATCAAGGACATAAAAATGTCCCCATCCCCTCCATGTGAATTTTTTGAAAATTTTAAATATGGCACTTAGTCGTTTCTTCCCCCTCATTTCTCCTTCACAACTTCATACATTACTATGGCTCCGTGCATGATTGTCTAGAAACCTGGTCCACCATTATTACTCTGAACCAGCTCTATTATGACCACATAAAATCCCCAAACACTGAATCACCTTTCCCACACTAATGTTTAGGTCTCATAAGAAATTATCATTAAGCTAAGAAGGAGAAACGAAGAACACAAAAAGAGAAAAAGGAGAAAACTCCATAACCATGAAATGAGAAGTTGAAGAAATCTCCCAAACAGATGTGTGAAACAACAAGATATATTTTTCTATTCATTCCTCTACCCAAGGCCATCAAGAAGACACCTTTAAACCCTCCTCTCATGCAATAGAGCATCCACAATGAAGAAATCCCACTTCTAGCTCAACGAAGAAAAAATCCAATTTCCCATCAAACCGTTGGGTGAAATGAAGTAGAATTACACGTGAAGCATGAAAAAAAAACCCATATAAAATATATAATTTTATTTGAAAATGGAGGAGAAAACCAGACCTGTAATTTTGAGGTCCATTAATGGTTGCCACATCTAGAAGCACTGCCAGGTTTGAAATTTAAGACTTTAAAATCTCTTGGACTATTAAGCAGGCGGGCCTGAAATTTTAGAGGGGTGATATTGGGAAAAAACCCATATCAAAAAACTTTGTTTCACATCAATACAACTCCTAGAAGATAAATTTCTAAAAATAGCAGGTCTACTACATAGGAACTACTATTTTTCAAGAAAGTCATCAACAGAAGAACCTGCAAAGGAGACGAAGACATTGGAGGTGCACTACAGCTGAGAATTCACTAGAATGGAAATTTTTCACTTATTAAAAATATTAAGTGGGCCCTCGAGAGCTTGTTAAAAATATAAATTTGATCCAGAAAGAACGAGGAACGTAGGGAGAAAGAGGAAAAATGAGCTACAACAACCAGTTGAAGATTAGGGACTTGATTTCTCACACTTACTAAAAATAGTAAGTTGATTTTACCTAAGGGAGTTATGAAGCCAAAGTGGATGAGTTAGAAGCCTTCTCAGGATCATGAAGTGGAGAACAAACATAGAATGGATCCAAGTCCACTGCAGCAACTCATCCTTTGGTATAATTCTTCTTCTTCTTCTTCTTCTTCTTCCTCTTCTTTATCTCTCTTCACTCCTCATACGACACTCTCTCTCTTTAATGTTATATTTTTATGTTGATGGTTGCACTTTTTAATATTAATTAAGTGACTTTATAAATATAATGTAAATTAAGTCACCTTGCTATTATAAAAGGGACTTAAATATTTAAAATGGAATATGAGCAATCTTAAGTCATATTAAGGTATTCAAAATTTCATGATGAAGATGAGGAGTCAAGTCTACTCTAGAAATTGTAAAGCCATTCCCATTTCAAAGGGTTGGTGATTGATCTTGAAAACTCAAGAGTATATTGTACTTTGAGAGAACAAAGGAGATAGTCATTTTCTTCCTTTTCCCCCCTTCTCAATTTCCTCCATTTTTCCACTATGTACAACTTTTGTTTAAGCATCAATATAAGGAATTTATAGCTTTCTTTGACTGAGGGATTTCATGATACTTTGTGTTCATAAAATTATATTCAGTCTTTGTTGCCATTTTCGTGGTTGTTTCCTCTAAATTTAGTGCATGTGATGAATTTTATAACTAGTATGTGTGTAGGAATCTGATTTTCTGCTGCAACATTAGTTCTCCTACCTCAATTCTCACTCCCTTTCCCATTTTCAGATAAATTCTTCCCTAACAAGAGATTGATAGCTTTGCCACATGGTCAATGGAGTGCCCCTGTTGGATCCTCGGTTGAAAGGCCACCACATAAATCCATATTGTCTCACGCATGCACATACGGTAGCTGCACTAGTTAAGTAGAGGGACTTAGATTCCTAGAGCATTGGAAAGAAATCCACAAGTTTCTCCACCCAAAAAAATTTCTCACCAATAGATAAATAATAATGACATATAATATTTTTATCTAACATGTGTAATAAAGAGAACATGTACAAGTAAATGCAACCAAGATATGAAGTATGTTATGGATGGATGGAATGGAATGTAGAGTGAATGATAGGATTTGTGTGCCCCTAGTGAATGTTATTGTATGTAGTGAGGTTCATTTATTTACGCTCCTCGGTAGTGAAGAATGAACCGTAAATGAGAATGTTTCATTGGTAAATGTTTCAAACGATGTGTTGTGTGCAGCGAGATGTAATGAATGTGTAGTGATGATATGGGACATAGAGATGAGGTGGGAGAATGCGTGATAATTTATCCTAAAGATTATATCATGACAAGATGAGTAGAAGAAGTGATGATTTATCCTAAAGTGTATATCACTAGATGATGCTAGAGGAAGTGATGATGTAGCCTGTAGCGTATATCAATAATCTAGGAATTTACCATGAGAAAAATATTGAATGGTTGAATAGGTGAGTTTGATGTGGTCCATTTTTTATGTATACCCTCAACACTTCAATATGGACTATGAGACTAGAGTGCATCATAGCGAAATGAGTACAATACCTATAAGTAGATGTGAAAAATGTGTAATGCAAGATGTGTAGATGCAAAATGTGTAAGTATGTGTAGAATAGTTATAATGTATGAAGCACAACATGTAAGGTGTAAAATGTAGGATCTAGGATGTAAGATGTGTGAATATTTTCAATGCATAGTATCTATTTTGCAATGTGTGTGGTTCATGAGTATAGGATGCCCTCAACAATCAAGTGTGAACTGAAGTAGAAGAGTGTGTCATCGGGTAATGTCGATGTGAGAGTGTAGATGAAGGTGCATCTAGTAAAGTATAGGTGTGTGCAAAGGTGAATGGATACACGTATTAATATTAGGGGTTGTGGATGGAATACTCCTAAAGTGTGTGTATTATGAAGACCAAAATCATGTAATGTCATCTTGGAGGTCATCAACATCATGGTAAAATTAAAATGGGATAGCATCAAAGACCTAGTAAGAAATAGTGTCAGGTTGATCATGTAAAGAGCCATTGAGGCGTAGTTGTTCGAGATGTTTTAACCTTTCTACCTAAATTAAAAAAGTGAAATAATAAAAAAAAAAACAACCTCATAATACACAGGGTTTAACGATACCTATAGTTGATGGTTTTTATGCTTGATGTCGATAGAAGCTTCATTCAAAAAGTGTGTACAAGCTCCTATCTTGTAAAGAAACCTACACTCACATACACAAAACAAAATCAATTATATGGATAGATAGGAAAGATTCTCGAGAAAAATATGATTCTAGGAATCCAAAGGGCTTACTCTAAGGATGTCATCTATTTTTGCAAATAATCAAGTGAATTGTAATGGATAATCGATGAATAATAACAAATACAAGATTAATAGATACAAGAATAGTAGTTAAATATGACTAGAATTTGAGATCAAATGACAGGTCATGTATAGCTTCGACTATGGCCCATAAAAGTGTGGATGTAATATTTATGCATTCAAATTAATTGTACAATAATTCATCAAATTCTTGTTTGATCTCGTGTAAGAATTTAATCTGATTTTCTATTTCTTGTTTAGTGTCCGAAAATCATGTTGCACACAGATTCAATTCATGGATGATGTCAAATTGTTCCCAAAGTAGAAAGGTTGTTTGACTATTACAAGTGAGTGAATGCTTGTGATTTCATTTGATTGACCAAGAATTTCCATCTAATAGTGATCCATGCTTAAAAACATGTCATAAGCAACAATTTTGATAAAATAGATAAGAGATACTTGATGAAAAATGATAGAATTTGAAAAAGGTAAAACTTGGCAGGAATTACTAGCGATTCAAGTGATTTTTGTGATTTAACAAATTAAATGTTTGGAAGTTTCGATTATTTTTTCATAGTAAGAGATGACTGAAAAATTATGTTAAATAGATGGTAAGACATAAAATAATTCTGGATGTTGAAATGGAGCTAAAAGACGCCTCAAAGCTCATTGGAAGATGACTTGAGATGGATGGTGCAATTTGCAAGTTGAATGTTGAAAAGATGATCCATAAAAGCTCTAAACTATCTTGAAAATGTTTGATGATGGTTCACAATGATACTTGATGATAATTTGGATATCCTTGTGCTAAGTGATGATGTGTAGGATGATGAAAGTAAGAGTTCAAAATTCAAAATTGAGGATCTTGGATAAAGGATGAAAAATACTATTTATAATCACTAGTTATTACCTAAATCATCAGTGATCCAGTTTTTTTAGTGTTTGGAAGGGTGATGTGGTTAAAACCACTTCTAAATAGAGTTTTTTTGTTTTAGATTTGGGTAAATAGTTTTCTATTTTTTTGGGGATGAAGTGTGATGGTTAAGGGGGTTATGAAATGGCTTAAATATGGTTTTCCTTTATTTAATTTTAATTTTAGGGTGGTTTTAGATGGTTGAATGTAGATTTGACAACTGTAGAAAGGATATTTATGCATGGTAGAAAGGATATTTATGCATGGATATTTATGTAGATTTGACAAAGAAAGGATATTTATGGTTTTCCTTTATTTAATATGATAAAGGGTCGTGACTTAAGATAAGATGATAAATTATGAATTGGATTGATAAATGATGAAGGGGATGAATGGTGCAAATTTTAGGTGTCTACATTTTCCCTTTTCTTGACAATGAAATAAATCTTGAAAATGAATACTTGAAAAGAATATTTTACATAGAAACAAGAAGATGCTTGTGTAATATATTAATATCAAAATCAAGCATTATAAACAAATGGGAGAGATACAATATTTAAAGATATTGGAAAGATTTTATCTCATCCACAATATATGGAAAAAATCACCTAATCTGAGAAAATATGCAAGAATAACATATTTCCCTTAACTACCCCTCATGGAAATCTTCTAGGAACAAAATATGCAAGATAGAACATGATCCCATAAACCATGGGATAAGACAACTCACTAATAATTGAATTTATCTAAGCTAACTTAAGTAATTAAAAAATTACTTAATTACAATATCTCTTTAAGGCATATGATGAATTAAGTGTTAGTTTATTTAAACCATTCCCCCCTTAATTTAGCATACTTTGAAGTGAACAGGAGAGAAAAAATTTGAATACCTTGAATTTTGGACATGCAAGAGACTTTATGAAGATATCTACACGTTGATGTTCTATTGGGAAATGTTGGAGCTGGATGTTGTTGTTATGAACATGTTCACGAATGAAATGTAATTGAACCTCAAAGAGTTTGGTGTGTTCATGAAAAACTGGATTCCAAACAATTTTTATTACTCCTTCATTTTTTACATGTAGGATTGTTGGATCTTTCTACAGTATTCCAAATCCTTCAAGTATATGTCAGATCCATATCACTTCATAAACAACTCCACCTATTACACAATATTTTGATTCTATTGAGGATCTTGAAACACAAGTATGCTTCTTACTCCCCCATGATATCGGTCCAAATACTAAAAAGAATACAAATCCTAAAGTGGATTTCATGTCATCTATGTTTCGCATGATTTGAATTTGAATATCTTGTCAAGAAGAAGTTATTGTTCTTCTTGTATTCTAGGCCATAGTCCATAGTTCCTCTGATGTACCTCAGTATCTACTTTTCTTATTTTCGGTGAGAAACCCTTGGTTCTTGCATGAACCGTGAAATATACTTGATTGTATAGCTGAAATTTGGTCTAATGTAAGTCGAGTAGATGAGACTCCCGATAAATTGCCGATGGAGAGTTGTATTTACTTGTGGTGATGGATATATTCAAGAAAGTTGAATTCTTGTCTCCATATGTGTGGAAATTGGTTTAGAATCCATCATGTTGAACTTCTTGAGTGTTGTCTTGGCATATTTCAATTGTGACATAAAATATGATTTTATCTTTTCCAAAATTCAAGTCCAAGATAGTAATGCGTAAGCCCCAGATCGATCATGTCAAATGATTTTGTTAGATCTTTCTTTGTTGACTCAATCATCCTCACCGATCCTCTAGTGATGACTAGATCATTGACATATACTAAAACAATCACTATCTCCCCCTTTCTTTTTGAAGATAGAGATTAGGATCGTATAGAATCTGTTGAATCCATGTTGAATGATATGCTCATCGATTTTAAAATACCAAGCCCTCGGGAACCGCTTTAAACCATATAGTGATTTTATGAGTTTACATACCTTTTCCTCTTTACTGGTATAATAAAACCTTTTGGTTGAGTCATGTAAATGACTTCTTGTAAATCACAATTAAGAAAGGCACTTTTCACATCCATTTGGTGTATTTTCCAACCAAATCGTGAAGCTAGAGAAAATATTAACCTAAAAATTTATCTTTAGTGTAGACACCAAATTTAGGTCACACTCCCTTTGGTCCCATTTCAAAAAATTAACATAACATCTTTACCTAACCATGACCCATTTACCCCGCATTTGTATTCATTTAATTACTTATAATTGAAATAATTTTTATCCTCACATTATTAATTAATTTAATTACTTTAATTAAGTTAATTTACACATCACCTAGACACCTCACCCTGGACCTATTCTAGGTTCATTTAACTCACAGATGACAAGTCATCACTCTCATCACAGAGTCATCACTCCTAGTGTTGAGTCACCACTTGACCTAAATAGCGAGATTTCTTCTTAAAGCTTAATTGGAATTCTTCTATGACCTTCCTACCTTGTCTCACATGAACTCCACTTCCCTAAGTGTATTTAATCGAATCACGCAAAAATAGTAAAGATCTACTTATTTTTGGTAAATGTAGAATTTCCCACCATAAATGATGTCGGTTATCCCTCAACCGATATTGGTCATCCCTCAACCGACGCCATCACCTTAACCATCATTGGTTACCTTATATACACTTTCACAATTCTTTACCTGGGTTGGTCATTTTTGGTTGGGAGAGTTCTATTGCATTTAAGCATGAGTCATAGACATATTAACATCTAGAATATGGGATATACTCAAACACAGCCCAAGCAAGCACTTTGATTCTTATCCTAAGGCATTATAATATTCACAGGAACACTCTGGGAACTATTTCCATGATACTAACAAAAAATTTCTTTCTAGATCCACTACTTCCTACTACTACCAGACTTGCAAATGTAAGTATACTTTATTTGCATAATTTTATACATTATTAGATTGTAATTTCATTATATTTTGTTATTACATCTTATTCCTTCTTACATTCCTCTATCCCCACCTTCTTACCAATCTACCCATCCAACCACCCATGGCCTTCTAGCTCTCCGTACTTGACCTCTATGCATTCGTGAGTCTTCTTGGCATTATTATGAACCCAACCATTATCCCTTCATTCTCTATGCAATCATAGAGAATTCCAAAAATACTTTTATTTAATTACCACCAAATTGCCCCTACCGACGCCGGTCACCTTAATCGTCATCGGTATCCCCTTTACTAGCATTGGTCAATGTATTTTCTGCTAGCCTTAACCAAGCTACCTCTAACATCACCTAAATTCCTCCCAGACCTTACCAAATACCTTTGTGACCTTACCAAACACCCCTGTGACCTGTCCCAACTAGAAACATACCTTTCTTGATGCTATATTAGCTTATATTTTAATACCTTGCTTCATATATTTTGTTAGTAACATTTTGAGATACCTAAATCAAAGTGTTAGTAATAGGACCTTTATTTCTCACATTTACTTTCATTAATTTGATAAAAATAGAGGATTGACAACCATTCGAGGAAACATCACGCTTCTTGAATCTAGCCTTGTTAGGTAGTCTTCTAAATCTTTCTATTTAATATCATTTGGTGGTCTTGCTTTGTATCTATATGTAGTCCTTCCCAGAAAAAAAGAATTTCTCCATGATCATCTTGGATAAATTTAGTAACACGCGCATTCAACCTACCAACTACATAATCATAGGTATTCCTCCTTGACCTTTTACCTTATCTGTTTTATCACATACTTATTCAAAGTGAACATTTTTGCATGACTTGTGGGACCCATAAGGGGTTATTTTGCATTGTTCATTCCTAGGTGAAATATTGTGTTTCTATTTCCTTTTCAAAGTATTTCACATTAAAATTCCTCCTCTAGAACATTCTCTCTCTTCTACTTGTCTCATTGACACTCGTATTTTGGACTGGAAAGAACCATTATTTTCATTTTTGTATTGCATTAGTGAAAGACATACTCTTTCCTATTCATTATTGCTTTCATCAAATGTCATTGTGGATTTGGGTTTAAAATATTTACATCTATAGCTCATTTAAAAATATTGGGCAACCTATACAGAAGTCATGCACATTGATGGTTGACAAAATTGAATCATAGTGCATGCTCTCTTCTCTACATCGAACCACAAAAAATAAATTACCAATTTTCTTAAAAAAGTTCTACCTAGAAGAATTTGTAAACAATCACATGATCAAAGGATTGATAATGGGAACCAAACGGTTTCTCTGTCTACTCATTATCTCATAGAAAGGACCTCCTCACCAAAATTTACCGAAACCATCCTTAGTTGTTGGATTTTTTAGGACACCTTTTATCAAACAAAAAAATATACTCTATTCACAAGTCAGTCTTAAATGGCATAATCTAGAACATAAAATCCACCTTTATAGGATTTTGTATTAGCTAGTTTTTTCTTGATCTATGTTTTGAGGTGTGAGATTGTATTCTCCATTATTATTTCCTTTCACACTCCATAAACATAGTTGGTGTATTTTGTCTCTTTCTTAGTATGTTAGGGACAATCATAGACATACTTAGGTTTCTAGGTTGGTCTTCTATTTGATATAAATTACCAAATTCAATTTTTCCATCTTTTCAAAATTTCACAAAGATGATAAAGCATCGGTCTAACATTGTTATTGGTTTACTCATTGACTATCATCAATTTACCCGACTATTGTCAATTTTCTATTTTTGGTCATTTTAGCCAAAGTATCATTCATCACAGTTCTGTTCTTTTTGGGGATTCCTCAATTACTTCACCATATCTCTGTGTCTTTGAAATCACTATCAAAGTCTAGATTTTTCTCCATTTTCATCATTTGTTTCCATTTACAAATATTTTTATTTTCCACAAGATAATCGGCATCTATTACCCCTCAGTAACCAACATCGGTTACCCAACCTCCATCTATTACTGTGTTTTAATTTTTCAATTAAAACAACAATCATTTTTCACCTTCTAGAACTATTTTCTCCATTCCTTCTATTCTTTTGTGTCATCTACAAAGATCAGATTACCATGTCTACTCTAACTCACATGGTTTTGACACATAACCAATCCAATACCCTCGTATTCCACCCTAGCCTTCAACCACTCTCACCTCGCCCATCGCCACCTTCCATCCTATCACCTAGGGATCCCGGTCACCTATTATCATATGTACCGGTGATAAGGAGTTCATAAGACTCTGGATCAAATCCCCACTACATTACATTATTATTTAGCCCATTCATCCACTCTAGATTCATCAACACAACTTCTATATGGCATGCTTATTTCCTTTCCTCCTACCCTGCACCCAATTCTACATCACCTACTATTAGCTCCACATTACCCTCTTCCACCTTACTACCTATGGTGTCCCAAATTGACACTACATCATCGATATTTGTTACACTTGTGTCATCTATCATTCCTTTTACATAAATTACTCATGTGGCATCAACCATTCCTTTATCAACCGCCTTGAGTGTAGGTCTATCTCGAACTTGTCACCTCTCATATACCTATTACATATCAGCCACCTATGGTGTTGGCAGCCCATACTCCCTTCCAAAATGTTATCCTCTCAATCCTACAATCTCTTCCCCAATTACTACGAGGGTCATTACATCCACTCCACCTACCTACACTTATCACCAACAACCCCCTATCTCACCTATCACTTATTCAAAGCTACTTTCCACATGCATCTATTCCTCCCTCATAATTTTTGTACTCAAGACCACCCTATGTTGGGATCCTACCTAGGTCATAGCTTAATCATCTACCCCCTTATACTATAGGGGGTTCCTAGTCATCACAACCTACTAACGATCTTATCAAAATGATGATGGACAAGAACTAGACATTGGAAGCATCGGTCTCTCGGATCATGTAATTCAAAGACATATGACAAGATTTAAAACGAGCCCATTCATTCATCCATTCTAATTCTTCAATACCCTACGCATTGGTAAATTCCTAAATTCAACATGTTTAATAGAAAATAGACCCATAACAACACTTGTGGTATTTTAAACATGGGTGTTATCTAATCGCTCATGATGACACTTTTCTCTTATAAACATTCCCAATGTCCTTGACATGACCTGCATTGGATTGGTATAGTGGTCTACCTAGGCACTCCATTTACTCATTCAACCAAGTAGCTCAAGCTTTCCTAGACCAATTTTCTATCAATATCATCAAGAAGGTCACCATGACCAACTTGTACTTGACACAACAATACGAAGATGAATCTATCACATATTTTATCACTCATTGGTGAAGCCTAATCAACTAGCTCACATTTCAACTACCTCAAACCAAGTTAATAGAGTTGTTCACTAGGGCTTGTGTTAGGCACATCTCACCAACTCTCCAAGTTTAAACCTTCTACACATTCAACGAGGCATTCACCATGGCCATAAAACTTGAAATTTGTGCCTTTGAAGAGAAGAAGATATAACTACATAAAAAAATGTTGCGTTTAAATAAAATGATAACTCTTCTCCTTCCAAACCACAAAACTATTACTCCAAAGAAATAGGATCTATCCATGCAGTAGTTTTGAAAGTCGTCATGTCTCACCCATCTAGCTAATCAAGTCCTTCTTCCAAACTTTCTCTTTTCAGATTTTTAGTTCAAGCGGGAGCAACAAAAATAAATTACCATAGGAGAACCCTATTCTTCAATTTTATAAAAACTTCTAAAAGATGGAGCCATCAATCTTCCACCTATCAAACCACATATTGGTTTTAACCCCTCTCATCCTATGCCTGCGTGGTACAAAGAAAATGATTACTGTAACTATCATTGTGTTAAAGGTCATAGTGACAGTAATTGTATAACTTTCAAAAATATCATCCAAGAAATGTTAGATAGTGGAGATATGTTTTGGATAACCCTAACACACCAGCTAATCAGAACCTTCACATCTTCAAGAATTCATTCCCAAATCACACCCCTTCATCTAACCAAACTAGTGAACCTTCTACCAATGATAGTAACATTCATGAGGCTCATGTTGTTTTGGACATCATATGGCTCTTCTTCAATTTCCTTCATCCACATAGGAACCTGTTTCATCTACTCCTTTACCCATAGAGGAGTATCCCTTATCTCCCCTTCACCCACAGAGGCATACGCCATATCTACCAATGCATTTTCCCCATGCACCTCTCAACCTAATGAATAACCCACTGTATTAACTCTCCTACCCACGGGAAATTCATTCTTACCTTCCTCTTTGCCAAAAGATTAACCTACATCATCCTACTTGTCATATCCCCTACCCATAGGGGATCCATTACAAGCACCCCTTCCTATTGGTGATAATTCTCCATTAGATTTCAAATATCCTATCGATTTTATCTTGGCTCTTTTAACCAGTGCAGTCCGAAGCCAACCATTTCCTGTCTCATAGACATTATTTATAGGGATTACTACTAAATAAACATCATCCCCCTTACAATGGTGTTGTTTTCATGTTTGGATGCCCACTTGGATTATGTTGACAATTCCATGCTTTGGGGATGCCTTTGGTTACATTTATTGACTCAGATGCAAAGATTGTCTTCTAATACTTCAATGATATATCCAATGGTGTTTTAGACAACCAAACTAACCATGCCCATACTAGTTGCGGTGACCTCCTATTCATCATCCTTTCCCACACCTAAATCGTTACCATCAAATGAAAATTTTCCAATGCCTAAATCCTTACCTATACCTATACCTACCTCTCGCATCAGGCCTATTACCACATTGGGAGTCATGCTGACATCAATCCTAGTCCATCCTCTTATCAAACTGGATTTAGCCACATCCTCATAACCCAACGCAAATACTAGTCTCCCACCTAAGAGGAAGACCCAACCTCTTAGACTTCATACACTAGTTTTACCCACTACCCATTAGTCACCTTCACCCCTTCCATCTATCATAGGACCTCACCCATCAACCTTGGCCAAGTAGCCTCCTACCCAAGGTAAACTAAAAGCATAATAGCCCACCTCCTCATCAAGATCCTCTTTTACACCCAAATTACCTACATGGGTTATGCCTTTGTCGTCACCTGTATCCTTTATACTACCTATACCTACACCACTTCTATTATCCTCATCATTAAATATGATATTCTATTCTCTTCAAGTAGTACCTTCCACCTTGCCTCTTCCCACATATTTTCATCTCACCTCCATTATTTCTTTAGCTAACCCTGTCACCCTTCCACCATCGCCTTTCCTTCTACATCATGCACTTATCCTTCACCTTTACCTAAGAAGGTACAACCAACGTATAAAAATCCAATGCCCTCTAAAGAGGTAGTTAAACCTATAAAACCTTCAACCATTAGTTCATCTACCACATCTTTACCCAAGAAGGTACAATCTAAACCTAAAACCATACTATCTACTAAACAGGTGGTCAAACTAACTCAACCTCCAATTCCACCTCCCGTGACACCTCTCCCACAAAAATCACCCACATTTCTATCTAGACCCACACTTACTTCACATTGTGATCTATTGGCAGAGTTTTACACCAGCATTTTAGCTAATCTTTTGGAAACATTTGTCTTCACATTGGCACCAATTAGACCTTACAACCCACTCAAACCTAAAACATAAGGGTTTCATGATACAAAAATTTGTGCTTACCATCGTGTGTCAGGGCATGATGTGGAAAAATGTAAGGATCTTAATATTGCTATTCCCAACTATTTCCTCGGGAAGAAAATTTTGACGATGATGATCTTTTACATGAGGAACCTATTCCACCTCCATCTATCACCACACCTCCTCATCCCTTACATATTCAATACATTCATCTCCCCCTCCATAACCCTTTTATCCTCCTCCAACATTTGATATAAATATGGTCGACATAAGAGAGTTAACCAAACCTCTACCAAAATACCAAAGTGCTACATTGTTTTCACAAAACAAATATATGCCCTCATCATGTTTTTTCCCCTCATGTTACTACACCTATCATGACTCACTTGCTCCTTTACCATAGATTAATATGGTTAACATTGCCACTCGCACCCAGAAAGAAAAAGGAAAAGAGAACATCAGTAGCCCATCAAATTCACCTTTACCTGCTATCCAACCTCCGCATGCACCCAAGGTAACATTATGTGGGCCAATCTATCATGTTTCTACTCCATGTTTCAACAGCTTCATCAATCTCCCCAATGATGTCATTTTTCCAACCAAGGATTCTACCGCATATGCATAAACCTTTCCTAAATGTTTCCCAATATTACAAAACATACCTATCATCACCTTATCCTACTTTAACCTATGGAGGATTTGAAATTCACTCTTCTACTATTTTTCACCTCTCATCCAAACCAAACCTTCATCATTTACCTTACCTAATCTACCCACCACCTGCCTCATCACACTTAACCTTGCCCAATCTTACACAATGATATCTATCATCACCTTATTCTTCCTTATCCTATGGGGGACTCGACACTCCCTTTTCTTCTATTACACCTCCCTTCATAACCAAACCTTCTTCATTTACCTTACTCTACCTTGCCAAACTTTACCCCACCTTGCCCCATCTACCTTACCCAACTTTACTCACCCGTGCCCAATCTTACCCAACCTAACCTATCACCATCTCATTCTTCCCTATACCCATGGGGGACTTGTCACTTCCCCTTATTTTATTGAATGTTTCACTAAAAACAAAAAATTTCCATCTTACCTTTGCTTCTACCAAAACCATTTAGGTCAGTGACCTCATCCTGAAGGAAAATCAACATGTAACCAAAGCAGAGAAAAGTAAACAAGGAAAATTTTCTCCTAATTTGCTTGGACTCGTTAGGTTGTGGAGCCTGTTTTCATGTGTGAAAGTGTTGAAGACTATACACTAAGAGTATTGTACACTTTTCATCTATCCTCACTTTGGGGTTTGGGGCTGAGCTAGGCCCCAAGTGGGGATCTAGGGGTGGTAGCCCCGGTAGTAGGGGTTCGAGGTGTAACCCCGAAAAAAAAATGGACCTTAAAATGTGCCTGATATATTGGGAAATGTGATTTTCTCATATGAGTGGGATTTTGACCCATAGGTTTATGGGATGATTTTTGCCCATGATTTTGATACCCACAGTTTTGTAAAATACTTAAGTAGTTGTCTATTTATATGGTTTTATGCATATGATAGAAGTATGAAAAACATTGTAGATGTGCTTTGAATTCGGTGTGAATTCTATAGAGTTTGTTGAGCATAGCTCCAAACATATCTAGGTATTGTATTGAGAGAGTGGTGGCTTGTAATAAAATCTGAGCAAGTGATTCTTGGTGGACATAGCCCAAATTGGGTGAACCACATTAAATACTATCTCTTTGTGTTGTGTTATTTTATTCTACACTTTTATTTGAGATCTTTAATATTTTATACATATTACTCTCTCCTATTGCGATTGTGTGAGGGATTATTCCACATATTTTATCCCTTATTTCCTAACAATTAGTATCAGAGCCTGGTTTGGTTTGCTAAAGTGTTGAATCAAAAGGAAATTTTTATCTTGAGTGGGAGCTATGGCAGATGATGGAAGATCTAGGGTTGATAAATTCAATGGTAAGAATTTCAGTCTTTAGAAGATGCAGATGGAAGATTACCTTTATCAGAAGGATATTTATACTCCCTTGTCTGAGAAGGTGAACAAACCCTTGAGCATGAAAGATGTAGAATGGGATTTGTTAGATAAGAAGGCACTTGGGACAATCCTGGTCTTGCATCTTTGTATTATTTAATGTTTAAAAGGAAAAGACTACAAAAGAACTAATGGATGCTTTAGGAAGTTATATGAAAACCCTCTCGCCTCTAATAAGATATTTTAAATTAAAAATTTGTTTAATATGAAGATGTTTGAGAATGGTTTAGTAGTAGATCATCTAAATGATTTTAATATGGTTGTAAATATGCTAGATTTGGTTACAATAGAATTTGATGAAGAAGTTAGGGCTTTATTAGTTCGCACTTTTTACCCGAGAGTTGGAATAGCACAGTAATGGCGGTAAGCAACTCGGTTCTGCTAACTCAAAGTTGAAGTTTGAGGATGTTGTAAGGGTGATTCTAAGTGAGGAAATGTGAAGAAAAAGATTTGGTGAATCTTCTACTTCAGGGAATGCTTTGACATTGGAAACTAGAGGGAGACAGAAGAATAGAGGAAACCATAGAAAATCAAAGGATCGGGCAAGGTCAAAATCCAAAAGCAAGATAGTATGTTGGCACTGTGGAAAGTCTAGGCATGCAAAGAAGGAATGTTGGGAGATTCGGGACAAGAAGAAACAACAAGAAGAAAACAAGGAGGAAAATGTGGCAATGGGTAATGTATGTCAGGATGCTTTGATTATTTCTTTGCACAATATTATTGAATCTTGGGTTTTAGATTTAGGGGCTTCTTTCCATGCTTCTCCACATAGGCATTATTTTGTTGATTATGTTCAAGGAGATTTTGGGCATGTTTTTCTTGGTGATGATGAGCCTTGCAAAATAGTTGGAAAAGGTTCTATTTAGGTTAAGATGTAGAATGAGAATACTTGGCTATTGAAGGATGTCAGACATGTGCCTACATTAAGATGAAATTTGATATCGACAAGGTAATTGGGAAGTGATGGTTATACTGTGATATTTACAGTGGACGTTTGGAAGGTTACCAAGGGTGCTTTTGTGGTGGCAAGAGGTAAGAAGGTTGGAACCTTGTATTTAACCACTTATAACACTAATGTTTGTAATCTTGTGGCTTTAGAAGTAGATACAACATTGTGGCACTATAGGCTCATCATATGAGCCATAAGGGCATGGAGATCATAAAGAAGGATTTTCTTGGATATATAGAAACATGTTTGGAGTTCTGTGAGGACTACATATATGGGAAATAAAAGTGAGTAAGGTTTCTCAAGGTTGGACATACAAATAAAGAGAGTAAGTTAGACCTAATGAATTCGATGTGTGGGGGCTAGCTCAAGTATCATCTCTTGGGGGTTCAAGTTATTATGTTACTTTTATTGGTGATGCAACAAGTAAAGTTTGAGTTTATTGTATTAGAAACAAATCTAATGTATTTGAAACTTTTGTTAAATGGAAATCCTTAGTAGAGAATGAAACAGGTCTTAAGCTAAAATGTCTCAGGTCAGATAATGGAAGGGAGTATTACAATAATGAATTTGATGATTATTGTTCTAAGAATGGAATCTGTAGGCAAAAGATGGTTCCAAGAAACCCCACAAATGAGAATGGGGTATCAGAAAGGATGAACAAAACAATAATGGAACATGCTAGGAGCATGAGGTTACATGTAGGACTGCCTCTTTCTTTTTGGGTAGAAGCGGTGAGCATAGCTGTGTACTTGATAAACAGAGGACCCTCAAGTGCCTTGGATGGAGGCATACCTGAGGAGGCTTGGTATGGTAAGAAAGTTGATTATTCATTTCTTAGAGTCTTTGGATGTGAGGTGTTTGTTCATATAGACAAGGATGATAGGACCAAGCTAGAGGCTAAGTCAGAAAAATGTACTTTCATTGGTTATGGTGGTGATGACTTTGGATATAAATGTTGGAGTATTAAGAACAAGAAAATCATTCGATCTAGGGATGTGGTCTTTAATGAGAAAGTCATGTATAAGCAATAGTTGCAGGAAAATAGGGAAGAATCCAAGAAAGAATATGCAGTGGTAGAGGATCTTCCGATGGAAAAGTGACACATGAATCAATTTAGGAACCTCCTCAACAAGAACCCCAAACTCCTATATTGAGGAGGTCTTCTAGGGTAAGAAGAGAACCTGAACATTTTTCTCCTCTTTATTATTTATTACTCACTGATAGTGGAGAGCCAAAGAGCTTTGATGAAGCAATGCAAGTAGATGCTAGGAAGAAGTGGGAGTGGGCCATGGATGAGGAGCATCAAGCTCTCATGGAGAACCAGACATGGGATTTGGTGAAGCTACCCAAAGGAAAAAGATCATTACATAACAAGTGGGTGTTTAGAGTCAAAGAGGAAGAAGGAGGTAAGAAAAGATACAAGGCCCGGTTGGTGGTCAAGGGGTTTACATAGAAAAAGGGTATAGATTTTGATGAGATTTTTTCTCCTATAGTAAAAATGACTTCTATTAGAAATGTTCTAGGAATAGTTGTAGCAAAAGACTTACACTTACAATAGCTTGATGTAAATACTGCATTTCTCCATGATGATTTGAAGGAGGAACTATATATGCAGCAACCAGAGGGCTATGAGGTCAAAGGTAAAGAGGAGATGGTGTGCAAACTGAAGAAGAGCTTATATGGCTTGAAACAAGCTCAACGTCAATAATATAAGAAATTTGATAGCTTCATGATGGAGAAAGGTTATATTAGATGTCATTATGACCATTGTGTGTATATAAATAAATTTGAGGATGGTAGTTATATTATCTTTTTTCTGTATGTGGATGACATGTTGGTCATGGTTGTGTGCAAGTGTTGTTTTTAAACTAATGCTAATGTAAACAAAAACTAACACCTAAATAGTCTTAATTAACAAGAATTAAACAACATTATAAACACCATCATGATAGGAATTAATCAAGGGTTAGATGTTAACAATTATCAATACAAAACTATGAAATCAACTATGTTAAGCACCTAAATATCCTCTATTCTCTAACAACATATAAATGAAGGAACCTAGGTAGGTACCATGGCTATCAAAAATAGTTGTCCTTAATGTTCCAAGAACCTAGGAATGGGGGCTAATCAAATTTGGGCTAAAAGACCCTTTTGACACCTCCCATATGACCCAAGCACTTTAAGAAAGAGGCTTAACTCTTCAAGATGATGAAATCTCAAGAAAACAAGGTGCAAGCTCTTAGTCTCTTTGCTATATGCTTTGCATTTGCTCTCTAAGGAGTTTAGGTGTAGGTATAAAGGTAGAAGGAGGGCTCCTTATATAGCCCAATGGATAAAGGAAACACTTCATCCCTTTTCATGTGGGATAAAGGTAAAACATGATTAGGAATGGATAAGGTTGCTTTATTAAAGGTAACCTTACTTTAGAAGGGTTTAATTTTTGCTTAGCAAGTCATGGGAGTTGGGGGTGTTTTATTTAATCAAAGGTGATTAACTAATAGGTAGATGTAAGCTTATAAAAGATAATTAGAGGAATATTAGTATGATTTAGGCTATTAGAAGGGGATTAAATCAATTAAATATTGATTTATTGGTTAAATGGAAGGGAAAGATAATTAATTAATAATAATTAATTAGTCTAGGTAGAAGGGGTGATTTATTAATGGAAGGTCGTTAATTAGGGTATTTGTTGGATAGGCAACTTAATTAATTAGCTTAGTGTAATTAATTAATGATGATATGAGAGAAAATGAGTGCTTTTTGACGATATGTCGTCAATTTGTGAGAAAGACGATAATTAACGCAATTTAAGTATTTAAATTACTTGGGCGTAATTATGGGTGTCTACATTTGCCCCTCTTTGGGGTGGCATAAGTGATGCCACTTCAAAGATAGTAGACAGTGGAATTTTGAAGAGGTAGAAGAAAAATTAGTAGAAGTGAGAGATACCCCTCGAGTGTTGATGGGGTGATGAAAGAAGACAATGGACGATAAAAAAGGTGAGAGATAGATAGAAGAATGGGAAGAGGCAAGATGCCCTGGTAAGATGGAAGAAAGGGGTTAGAGGAAAGTAGTGTAGAATGAATATGGAGGAGTGGAGAGAAGAGATTAGCCTCTAGCTGATGTGTATTGGAATAATTTCGTGTCATCATATTGCCATAAAAGCTACATCATCAGTCCTTATGAAAAATATAAGCATACGACAAAAGTAGAACGACATGAAAATCCATACTGCGAACGATTGTCCATTGCTAAAAACACCAAATCCATGCAACATACAAAATGCAATGCAATACGAGAAAGTGAAAGATGCCTAACTCCATGCAACATATAAAATGTAATGCAATATGAGAAAGTAAACAAGCTAAACTAATAGAGAAACATAATATAATGTTTTTATTATCGAGCTTTAGTTATGACCTATGCAAATTAATGACAAGGGTTGATGATGGTGCCCCAAGCAAGGATACATGCGAGGGGAATAACGAAGGACACTTGGGTCGATGGAAAAGTAATGTGCACTATGAAACAATACTAGGCAACTCAGTTGTGCCCTAGAGTACAGACGAAGTAAGCAACCTAGCTTTTGTTGATGGAGGTAGATCAAGATG
The DNA here is from genome assembly GCA_018340775.1 of Taxus wallichiana var. yunnanensis. Classification (NCBI taxonomy): domain Eukaryota; kingdom Viridiplantae; phylum Streptophyta; class Pinopsida; order Cupressales; family Taxaceae; genus Taxus; species Taxus wallichiana. Next base: position 818,904,214 of record CM031238.1, read on the forward strand.
ATCCACAAGTCACACACATGAACAAGTGAGAACCAAAGAGTGATGTTTTGTAGGATGAATTTCAATTTTTAGAAGTTTTCTGAAACATATTTGAATGTTTTTGATGATTTTTTCTCTAACATATTTGAATGATTTGGTTGATTTTACATAAGAAATTTAAAGTGTCTTCTGTTGTACTCAATGTTAAAAGTCGAGAATTTGGGAAAATCTACGTTTTTTGGGTCATTTTGTGTGTTTTTCGGGCCTGTCGGACATTTTTGTCCCGCGTGTCCCAAGTTCAAATGGGCGCTCTGTTCCCCGATCGGCCGGTTTCCCCGAAGTTGTTCCATTTTCGGACCCATCGGAATTTCTCGTCCCAAATGTCCCAAGTCCAATCGGGCAAGTTGTTCCATTTTCGGCCGAATCACCCGAACCGCGTACTTCACGCGCTTTCACGTCCCAAATGTCCCAAGTTCAATTTGACAAGTTGTTCCATTTTCGCCCGATCCGGCCGAGTCGCGTGTTTCGCGCACTTTTGTCCCGCACGTTCCAAAAGGCATTTGTGCGTCTTTTCCCCACTTCGCCCGAATCGCCCGAGCCGCGTGTTTCGCGCATTCGCGTCTCACTTGTCCCGCATGTCCCAATTTCAAATGGGCAAGTTGTTTCATTTTCGGCCGAATCACCGAGTCGCGTACTTCGCGCACTTTCGTTCCGCATGTCCCAAAAGGCATTTGTGCGTCTTTTCCCCGCTTCGCCCGAATCGCCCGAGCCGCGTGTTTCGCGCATTCGCATCTCACATGTCCCAAATGAACCAAGTGCCATTCGTGCTTATTTTTCCCGCTCTACCCGAATATCTTGCTTATTCAAATTGGTAAATGCGCATTCATTATCTTTCTCTCTCCTAAACGGCTATATTATGAGCGAACCCCCTATGCATTTTTCACGCTGTAATTCCTTCTCGAGTTTGCGTGTATCCCTTCCCTCTGTAATTCCTTCCCGAGTTTAGTTGCGGCTCTACCCTCCGAATTACTATCAATATGAAGATCAAATGTCAGGGACAGTGAAGCTCATCATCTTGACTTTGGTGACTTTTTGGTCGAGGATGGCTGATGCAAGACCCTACACCAATGGCGCAGATGATTCTACCTATCATACTCATGTCGAGTTTGATAAGGAAATGGAGAAGTGCCCGGATTTTGGGCTCAGTCTACAGCCACACGTCAGTCCCTCGTGGCAGAGACATAGCCGAGGCATTGAAGAGATTCAGGCAGTGAATTTTGAAGTCAGTGGGTCCCTCCCATTCATAACCACCTGTCTTCTTCTCCTTATTCTTCTCTTCTTTTCTAATTCTTTTTCTCGGATTCATTGTAATTAGTTGAGGTATTGCGATTGGCAATCCTTAACTAATCTTTAGTTAAAAGAAGTAGTTACAAAGAATAACTGATTTGTAAGCTATATAATGGCCTCTTCACGCCATTTTGAAGGGAGGAGGAAGAACTTGGCTTATTTTCTGAAAGTGTAAATAGATCATAAAGAAATCAATACAGAAGGGCTTTCCATTCTTTGTCTATCTGATCTCTTTTATCCCCAAGCTTTCATTTAATTTTGTGAAGATCATTTGTCTGTGTTATGTTAAGAAACTTTGTGTTCTGGTAGATGTTATTTATAGAACTTTGTGTCTTTAAATTCCATCTTATTTATATGATACAAATGATCTTGTTTCAATTCACTGTAACTTCGCATACATAAAGAATTACTCTGTTATCTATAATTCTGAGTGTTGCCTTTCTGCTCATTCTCGTACTCTCATTCCTCAGTCCTTTTGTAATTGATGATCTTTATAGAAAACACTTTCGTAATATCCAAGTTCAACCAGAAAATCATGTTTTGTATATTTGTAAATAGGTTCATTTCTGAATAAGGGAACCTCTCCCATTAAAGAGGAGGGACTTCTTGTCCCCTGACTGTTGCTCTTCGTAAAGTCCTATTTGACGACCAACAGTTTTTGGCGACTCCGCTGGGGAAAATCATATTCCAGTTCTGTAATTTTTGATCATCCTTTGATCTGGCGACTCCACGTTTTACTCGAGGGAGAAGGGCCCTTGGTATTGAAGATTCTCAGTTTCAGCTTTTGGAGCAGCAGGGTTTTCCTTTCCCTTCAACAAGAAATAGAAAGACTCGTTCGACAAGCACTCCACCTGTTCAAGATAGAATTCCTACGGGTGGTATTCCTTCAGAGCCAGCTAGTCCTAATCTTCGAGCTTTGATTCTTGCTGGTGTTGCAGTTCCTCTCCAAGCCATTTTTCCAAGAATGGCGGTACCATTGCCCTGGGGTCATCGTGTCGGGCCCCTTGCTCTTCCTCAGCCTTTGCATGAGTTACCCAGAGGTAACCGGAAGAACTTCCCTAAATTCAAAGGCGATGGCAAAGTGCATCCTGATGAACACATCGCAGCCTTCATAGTTGCATGTGGAGTTCTAGGAGTTGAACATGAAGACGTCTCGTGAGACTGTTCGTTGAGACTTTACAAGATAATGCTGCTGATTGGTTCTATCACCTTCAAATTTGGTGCTATCACTAGCTGGGACACCATGAGAACTAGGTTTGAAAACCATTTCAAACCAGCAGAAGATGTGCATGCCTTGCTAGCCCAAATCTCTCAGATAAAGAAAGATTCACAGAGCCCATGAGAGAATTTGTGGCCCGATTCAACAGGTTAATTAATAAAATTCTGGCAAATACTCGACCTGTTGATCAAATCCAAAAATGTTTCTTCCTAAATGCCCAATCACTGAAGTTAGTTATGCACTAAGAAGGGCTAATCTCGCAACATTGGCTGAAGATCAAACTCTTGCTGTTAGTGTCGAGGATGATTTAATCATGTCAGGGAAGTTGAGGAGAGACCCTTCCAAATCTAAGTCTGCTTCTTCCTCCTCTTCCACCCCTGGACCTAATACTGATCCATTGGTTCAAAAACTTGCGAATGATCTCATTGCCATAAAGAAACAATTGGCTCAGCATGCTCCCTATGCAGACGTTCCAAGGAGGAATTTTCAGCCCAGAAATCATTTGCCTGCTTCTCAAACAAGATTAGCGCTTGAAGGACCTCCTGTTAAAGTTCCTGTCAATGCAACCTGTGAAGTTGAGGAACCAGATGATGATGAGGATAATGAAGCTTGCGAGGAATTTGTGGAAGAAGTTGATGATGAAGCAGATGAACTTGAGGGATCTCGAGTTAATTTCTTCACCACTGAGGGCATTGATGATGGAGATGATTATGATGAAGTAGTAGCGGACATGAATAGTGAATCATTTTTGTCATGACTCGAGAGCAGACAAATCAGAGGGAGAAAGTGATGCAGCCCCCAAGAAATCTAAGGAGCAGCCGGCAACTATCCCTGTAATTGCAAAAAGAGGATCTCCTATCCCCGTTTCATCTACACCAAAGGTGAGTCCTGTCAATCCTGCTATTAAAGTTACTTCTTTTTCCCTAAAGTTGATAAACCTAGGATCTCAAGTGATGATGGCCCATCCACTTCTGGGTCTTTTGATATTATTGATCACCTGAAAAAGACTAAGGTTCAAATTTCAGAGGCTGAGTATTATCAAACCCATCCCAAAGCTTTTGCTAAAATGATTCACTTTGTCAATTCCCATTCTAAGACCACCTCTAAAGGCCTTTTACCCACTCCTTCTTCTGCACCACAGCCTAGTCTGGTAGCCGCTGTCACCTCACCTAATGACAAAATTAAACCATTTTATGTAACACTTCTTATAGCTGGCCATAGGCTCAGTAATTGTGTCATAGACTCAGGAGCCTCAGACAATGTGATGCCTGCTAAAGTAGCTCATGCCTTAGGCTTGACCCTCACACGCACTTATGGATCTTGTTACTCTATGGAGAGTAAGGAAGTGCCCCTGGTCGGAAGAATTAAAGATGCACAAGTGGCTTTTGCTGCTTTTCCTGAGAAGAGAGTTTTGGCTACCATCTTAGTAGCAGATATTCCTCCTTCATACGGGATGTTGCTAAGTAGGAACTTCTGTAAAGATGTGGGTGGAGAAATTCAAATGGATTGGTCACATGCACTCGTACCTATTAATGGACAAATGAGGAAGTTGCTGCCTGAGAAGCAATCTGAGTATATTGTACAAAAAACGGATGATCCTAAAGCACAAATACTCTATGAGGATATGGGGCATGGTAACTATATGATTATGTCCCCTGATGAAATCCAACTCCCCAAAGTGTCACCTAAAGATCCTAATGGTGTTTGGATTTTAGAGTTTGATGGAAGTTGTTCCTCAGCTGGTTCTGGAGCTGGTGTCTCTTGGTGTCACCTGAAGGAAGCCTTCATCCTTTTTCATTCAAGTTGCAGTTCGAAAATACTAATAATACAGCAGAGTATGAGGCTCTCATTCTTGGACTGCAAGTGGCCAAAGAACAAGGTGTAAAGAATCTTCTGGCTCGTGGTGATGCGGAATTGATTGTAAAGCAAGTTAGAAGCCTTTTCCAGGTAAAAAATGGAAGGTTGAAACATTACCGGAATCAGGTTTGGGATTCCATTGAATTTCTTGATGCTTTCTCCATCGAAGCAATACCTAGGGAGAAGAACAGCAGGGCTGATTCACTAGCAGTCTCAGGGTCACTACTGATTCCTCATCCTGACTTCTCTCAAGACAAGTTCACCATTGAGATGGTCCATCGGCCTAGTGTACCTGATAATACCAATAACTGGCAAGTTTTCAATGATGATCAACACTTGCTTTCTTTCTTAGAACTCAAGGGTAATTTTGAACAGCTGTATTTTGAAGGAAGTGACAACCTGCCTCGTGAAAGTGTGCCCTTTGACAAAGCAGTCACCCAAGGAGAAGAAACGGATCAGGATGGATGCATCAATCTCAAAGGAAACAAGATTCCTAAAGGATTGGTGAGTTTAGAGGAACTATTTGATAAACATGACAGGTATGTAAAGTCTAGAGCTTCTACTGGACCTCAACAATCAGCTGAGTATGATAAAATTAATATTGGGAGTTCTACTGATCCTAAGCTCGTGAACATTGGAAAATGTTGCACAGCAGATGAGAGGAAGAAAGCAATTGATCTTTTAAAGAGGTATAAGGATGTTCTTGCTTACTCTTATGAAGATTTAAAAGCTTTCAAACCAAAAGATATGCAGCATTTTATTCCTCTCAAACCTGGAATTAAGCCTTTTAAGTAGAAACAGAGGCAATACAACCCCAAAATAGCTGACACCATCTTTCAGGAAATACAGAAGTTGTTGAAGGCCAAAATCATTTTTCCCATTCACCATTCAACATGGATTGCTAATATTGTGCCTGTTAGGAAGAAAAATGGTGAGATCCGCATCTGTGTTGATTTCAGGAATCTGAATCAGGCTTCTTTGAAAGATAATTATCCTTTGCCCATGATGGATCAGGTCTTGCAAGTAGTAACAGGATCTGAAATGTTATCTATGCTTGATGGATTCTCGGGATATAATCAGGTAGAGGTTGATACTGCAGATCAACACAAAACAACTTTCACTACTCCTTGGGGTACCTTTGCTTACAAGAGAATGCCTTTTGGGCTCATTAATGTTGGTGCCACTTTTCAGAGAGCTATGGATCTAGCCTTTGGAAGTTTGAAAGGGAAGTGTATTGTCATATACCTTGATGACTTGACTGTGTTTTCTAAAACAAGGGCGGATCATTTTGACCACCTGGAGACAGTTCTGCTAAGATGCAGAGAACATGGGATTTCTTTGAATCCTAAAAAATCTGTCTTTTGTGTCACAGAGGGGAAATTATTAGGGCACATTGTCTCCAAAGATGGTATTAAGATTGATCTGAACGAGTACAAGCTATCCAGCAAATTCCTCTCCCAACCAGCAAAAAGGGCGTGCACTCTTTCTTTGGTAAGATCAATTTTTTAAGAAGATTCATCCCTGATTTTGCAGAGTTAACTTTGAATATTTCTCAAATGATGAAAGGGAAACAAACGTTTGGTTGGTCTTCTGAAGGAAAGGAATCCTTTGAAGGTATTAAAAGAGCTATCGCTAAAACTCCTGTTTTAGCATGTCCTGATTTCAGCAAAGATTTTATTATCTATTGCTATGCCACAGATAATACCTTGGCTGTTGTTTTGACTCAAGAAGACTCTAATGAGCATGAACTCCCAATTGCGTTCATGAGCTATATTCTGAAAGATCATGAGTTAAAATACACCATGATGGAAAAACATGCTTTTGCAGTGGTCAAAGCTGTTAAGCAGTTTCGTTTTTACATCCTCAACTCTCATTCCATGGTGTTGGTTCCAGATACAACTGTTAAGTCAATTCTCACACAACAAGAATTTGGATCCAAGAGAGGGAACTGGGTTGCTAAGGTCCAAGAATATGACATTGACATCAAACCGACCAAGCTGGTTCGTGGAAAAGGTCTTTGTGAGCTCATTGCTGAAGGAGCTAAGCATGAATTACTGGAGAATAAAGTTGGCCTTCCTACCATTCTGTTTCTTAGCTCAGTTGATGAATGGTATGCTGATATTGCTCATTTTCTCACCTATGGAGAATGCCCCTCTCATTTAACTGCCAAAGAAAAGAGGACTGTTAAACTAAGGTCAGTGCAATATGTGTTGTGGGAAAACGCCTTGTTCAAACGTGGGTTAGATGGAAGATTTTTGAAATGTGTGGACAAGGAAGCAGAGAAAAAGTTGCTCTCAGCTTTTCATGATCAGGCATGTGGAGGACACTATTCATCAATGGTCACTGCTCATAAGATACTTCGTGGAGGATATTACTGGCCTTCTTGTTCAGAGATGCATCCAAGTGGGTTGATAAATGTGAGGCTTGTCAGACCTTCGTGGGAAGACCCAAATTGGCCTCTTTGCCTCTTAAGCCAGTTGTAATTGAAGAACCTTTTCAACAGTGGGGTTTGGACTTCATTGGAACACTTAATCCCGCTTCTAGTGCTGGTCATACTCATGTATTAACTGCCATGGATTATTTCACCAAATGGGTAGAAGCTATTCCAGTTAAGAGTACTACTTCTGAAGTGGTGTGCAGCTTCATCAAAGAGAACATCTTGGTAAGGTATGGTGTACCTAACAAGATTATGACAGATAATGCTTCGAATTTCTCTTCAACCGAGATAATGGATTTTTGCTATGGGTATGGCATCTCTTTGGCTCACTCCTCAGATTACTATCCTCAGGGAAATGGGCAAGCAGAATCCACTAATAAAAATTTGGTGACTATTATAAGGAAATTAGTCAATGAGTCTCAACGAAACTGGCACAAGAAGCTCTATGATGCTCTTTGGGTAGACAGGATTACACCAAAGAGAGCTATTGGAATGTCTCCTTTTCAAGTGGTATATGGAGTAGAAGCTCAATTGCCAGTAACAGTGGAGCTGCCAGCCTTGCATCTAATGAAGGCCATTGAAGATACTAGTTTCAGTGATGCTTTGGATAAGAGAATTATGTACCTTCACAAACTGAATGAGGACAGATTGGAGGTTGCTGATAGGATATCTATTCACCAGCAGAAGGTAAAGGTCCTGTTTGATAAGAAAGCCAGGTTCAGAGATTTCCAAGTTGGAGACACTGTGTTGTTATGGGATAAAAGGCATGAACCTCGTGGCAGCCATGGCAAGTTTGATTCCCTTTGGCTCGGACCTTTCAAGATCAGACACTTTGCTGGTAAGAATTCATTTTATCTTGATTACATGGATGGTTCTCCTCTCCCACTTCCTTATAGTGGGCAGTACCTTAAGTTGTTCAAGTCATAGGTGATTAGGGAGTCCTTTGTATATTCTGTACAACGTTTTTTTTTTCTTTCCTTTTTGTTTTGGTGTGTTGTCCTCTGTATTGGTTTGCTTTTTGACTCCGTGGCCCAATGGATAAGGTACTGGTCTGCTTCCCGAGTTTGTCTAAGTTCTTACCTTGTCCCATTCCTTGAATTTATGCCAAGTCATCCCCAGAAGGAGCCAGCTGTTGTCCACTCAAAATTCCCCTGCTCTTAAGGAAGTGAAAATTTTCAAAATTTTGAGTTTTAAGTGTCTTCTCTGTTGTACTCATGTTAAAAGTCGAGAATTTGGGAAAATCTACGTTTTTGGGTCATTTTGTGTGTTTTTCGGGCCTGTCGGACATTTTTGTCCCGCGTGTCCCAAGTTCAAATGGGCGCTCTGTTCCCCGATCGGCGGTTTCCCGAAGTTGTTCCATTTTCGGCCCGTCGGAATTTCTCGTCCCAAATGTCCCAAGTCCAATCGGGCAAGTTGTTCCATTTTCGGCCGAATCACCCGAACCGCGTACTTCGCGCTTTCACGTCCCAAATGTCCCAAGTTCAATTTGACAAGTTGTTCCATTTTCACCCGATCCGGCCGAGTCACGTGTTTCGCGCACTTTTGTCCCACACATTCCAAAAGGCATTTGTGCATCTTTTCCCCGCTTCGCCCGAATCGCCCGAGCCGCGTGTTTCACGCATTCACGTCTCACTTGTCCCGCATGTCCCAATTTCAAATGGGCAAGTTGTTCCATTTTCGGCCGAATCACCCGAGTCGCGTACTTCGCGCACTTTCATTCCGCATGTCCCAAAAGGCATTTGTGCGTCTTTTCCCGCTTCACCTAAATCGCCTGCCGCGTGTTTCACGCATTCGCGTCTCACATGTCCCAAATGAACCAAGTGCCATTCGTGCTTATTTTTCCCGCTCTACCCGAATATCTTGCTTATTCAAATTGGTAAATGCGCATTCATTATCTTTCTCTCTCCTAAACGGCTATATTATGAGTGAACCCCCTATGCATTTTTCACGCTGCTTCCATGCTATCCTTTGCTCGAGCCCTTGCAATCTAAAATCCTGCGCGTGTATCCCTTCCCTCTGTAATTCCTTCCCGAGTTTAGTGTGCGGCTCTACCCTCCGAATTACTATCAATTTGAAGATCAAATGTCAGGGACAGTGAAGCTCATCATCTTGACTTTGGTGACTTTTTGGTCGAGGATGGCTGATGCAAACCCTACACCAACGGCGCAGATGATTCTACCATACTCATGTCGAGTTTGATAAGGAAATGGAGAAGTGCCCGGATTTTGGGCTCAGTCTACAGCCAACACGTCAGTCCCTCGTGGCAGAGACATAGCCGAGGCATTGAAGAGATTCAGGCAGTGAATTTTGAAGTCAGTGGGTCCCTCCCATTCATAACCACCTGTCTTCTTCTCCTTATTCTTCTCTTCTTTTCTAATTCTTTTTCTCGGATTCATTGTAATTAGTTGAGGTATTGCGATTGGAAATCCTTAACTAATCTTTAGTTAAAAGAAGTAGTTACAAAGAATACTGATTTATAAGATTTTTGTAAGCTATATAATGGCCTCTCCACGCCATTTTGAAAGGAGGAAGAACTTGGCTTATTTTCTGAAAGTGTAAATAGATCATAAAGAAATCAATACAGAAGGGCTTTCCATTCTTTGTCTATCTGATCTCTTTTATCCCCAAGCTTTCATTTAATTTTTGTGAAGATCATTTATCGTGTTATGTTAAGAAACTTTGTGTTAAATAGATGTTATTTCTAAAGAGAACTTTGTGTCTTTAAATTCCATCTTATTTATATGATACAAATGATCTTGTTTCAATTTAACCTGTAACCGCATACATAAAGAATTACTCTGTTATCTATAAGTGAAGCAGTGTTGCCTTTCTGCTCATTCTCGTATTTCTCATTCCTCGAGTCCTTTTGTAATTGATGATCTTTATGCTTTTGTTTTATAGCTTTTAGCTTTTGATTTTTTGATTGATTTTTATTCTTTTTCTTTCCAACCAGCGAAAACTTATTTCATCTATCTTATTTTCCAAGATAGGGTTAAGAACCTTTATAGCTTTTAGCTTTTGATTTTTGATTGATGGAGGGTTGATGGAATGGAAGGAGGTGGAAGTGCTTACGATGATGACATTGGCTAGTGTCAACAAATATGTCCAAAATTTCTTCGCAACAAGTTTATTAGATGTTGAATGTGATAGGATCTCTAAGAGGTTAGTCGTTCTTTAATTTACCAAGGTGATAAAAGACTAGGGTCAAACAGATACCATAGAGATAAATGTCACAAAATTCATGCGAATAAGCTAACCAAAATATCACTGAAGGGATGAAAATGGCAGGAAGACTTGTAGAAGAATAGCAAGGAAGGGAAGAAATAAATATCCATGTGTACACAACACCTGATTGCAATGTTTGATCTTTGTACCTTTGATTTTTGTTGTGTTTTCTCAATGTTTTTTTTTGTATTTTTGAATTGTTTTTTTAGATTTTTGATAGTTTTTTGGACCGTTGGGACTAACAAAGTCACTCTGTGTGATAGGATCCAACAACGATGTTTGCAATTTCCTTGATAAGGGAGACTAAGTGTGTTTGTTTATCAAGAGTCATGTTTTCCCCGATCTCAATGATCATGGTGAGTTCACACTCAACAAAGGACTGTGATTTATCTTGAAACATGGATTTTGTATGTGGGAGCTTGAGTTCCCTATCCAGAGGTTTATGCACTTTGCACCATACTTGATGGTTACGTTGATGTGCATTCTTGATTTAGAATTTTGAGATTGTTCGAGTTGTTGGGTGATTTTGAGCTCTTGCAAGTTTTGAACTGAGCTTGAAAATGAACCTGTTTGGGTTTCTTATAAGCTGACGTGTGACTTGTCTGATCCCGAGAAGGAGAAGAAAGTGAATGTTTATGATTGATGATAGGAATGAGAGAAATGATGGTGGGCTTGCCCCAGTCATTGGTAGAAGGATGATGTGATTGATGAAAAGGATACGGTCCAAGGATTGAAGAATATGGGCTACTGGGAGGTGAGCCATAGATAGAAGATGAAGGGCTGCTAGGATGTGGCCCAAGAATAGAAGAAGAAGGGCTACTAGGACGTGACCCATAGATAGAAGATGAAGGGCTACTAGGATGTGGCCCAAGAATAGAAGAAGAATGGTTACTAGGACATGACTCATAAATAGAAGATGACGGGCTACTAGGATGTGGCCCTGAATAGAAGAAGAAGGGATACTATAACGTGACCCATAGATGTAAGATGATGGACTACCTGGATGTGGCCCAAGAATAGAAGATGATGGACTACCCGAGGGTGATCCATACATAGAAGATAAGGGGCTCATTGGACGTGCCCCAATAATCGAAGATAGTGGGCTACTCGAAAATGTCCCACAAATAGAAGAGGGAGGGATACTAGAAGGTGACCACACCTAGATGAAGATGAAGGGCTACTTGCACTCGACCCCACAAGAGATTGTGATTAAGGAATTATGATAGATGAAGAGTTATTGGGTGATGAGAACAAGGCCATGGATCTATGCAAGACCAAGGAGTTTCATCACATAATGAAGAATGTGAAGATGAAAGAATAAGAGGAGGATCAAGTTGCATGATTTGAGGCTCTTCCTCCATTTCTTGATCAAAGGAATCAACCTTTTCCTCACAATATGCAGACGCATCAAAGTCTAAAGAGAATCCTTTTTGTAATCTACTAAATAAATATCTTCATATGCCCCTATAAATGCCTTGATTGTTTCTTCATTTTGAAAGAGATCAATCGGTATGAGTTGTTGATCGATCCCTAGGGGTTTATTGGAAGAAATAGGTTCACTTGGTGTGGAAGACTTAGAAGATGTTTGATGATTATTGATAGAAGAAGATGATGTGGGGGACGAAGAATATGTGTAGCTATATGTCTCAGGAGTAGAAGAAGGTGGTGTGGACCTACCTATACAATGGTATGTCATATGTAAAATAGTAGGATTAAGTCCAAAGTCTATAGATTACAATGCATGGGTCGATTCAGATGTTTGTCTTGAAGGACTTTGAGTCACATGAATCTTCACAGAAGGAAGATTCTATGGGGGTGATTGATGAAGAAGGTCCTATAAAGAAGGGGAGGACTGTGATTCAAGCATCACATTAGATGAATGATGACAAGGGTCCTACGAAGAAAGAGAGGACCGTGATTCAAGAATTGTATTATACTTCTGATTGGAGGGATTTGGAGTCGCGTGTATCTTCAAAGGAAGAAGATGTCGTTGGGGTGACTGATAAAAGGGGTCCTACAAAGAAAGGGAGGACCATGACTTAGGAGTCACATTAGATGACTTAGGAGTCAAATTAGATGAATCGAATAGTAGTTTGGATCTGAATCCTCAGAAGAGTAAGAGAAAATATTTGGATTGGAATCCTCAAAAGAAGAGGAAATGTTTGGATTAGAATTAGAAGAAGAGTGGGGGGAACTCGAATAATAAATTGGATCAGACGTGTCAAAATCATACCATTGACTATGAGATGAAGGTGGGGAACAAGTTACCCTAGATGGGTTCTCTAGCGTGAAGAACCAATCAAGGTTTGGTCATGATGGGTGTCCTTTGATGTGAATGCCAAAAGTTGGATTCCTTATTGTCATAAGCGTGAGGAACCATGCGATAATCAGTCATCTCTTATGTCGTTTAAGCACAAATGTCTAGACCTAGATAGTGCGATCAAACTTCTTCAAAGTGAAGAAGGCTCCATGCCAATTTGGGTAGCACAATGGCAGCCAACTAGACATTCATTATGTATGGAGATGCGTGTGTGATTTTCCAAAGGGGGCTAAGGAAAATAAACATTGTGATGACACAATCTCGATGAGATCAAAAGGGATTTTCCTAGAAAACAAGTTTTCTGAATGAATAATCATAAAGAACAATCACGAAAGTGTGAAACACAAATCCAATCAACAAGGAACTACTCCCTATGTAAAATGCATGTGCAAAGTGATAGTCTGATGTAAAAATGATCAACACAATGGAAATATTTATGTCAAGCTCAAAATGAACAAGGCATAAATATTAACAAAGGGTAGATGTGACTCCCAATCAAAGGATACCATGACAAGTTTAACAACCAACTAGGCCTAAATGTTAAAGGGTGAGGATTACAAACGTAAGCCACATAACCACACTAATTGGACACGTTAATATAGCTTTACGAAGAAGCAATATATTAGTGTCAAAGTGGCATCGAAATGACACAAACAAAGTAAGCGAAACTCTTCAAGATTTTAAACAATGTTTGAAGCCAAACTAAGTCAAGGTATACCGAGGATGTGTTAAAATGTGCGCAAAGATAATGCCACAATGCGAGATACTTAGATCACATTTATGAAAAACATGACATAAGTATCTTAATTATGTCGAGACAATGCACACAAGGTAACATGTCAAAGGGAGATCAAATGATGAATTAATCTGAACTATGATGATGATATTGACATGGGTATCAAGATCACAAAGGCTACCAATGATATAAATATGCCTCCGCACACTTTAGACATTTAACTTACCCAGCCACAAACATGGATGGGCGTAAATGGAAAAAAAAGTGGTAGAGACAATCGATTGGTAACACAAAGGTAGTCACTCTCCTTCTGATCAACAAAGTGTCAAAAGAATGTGAAGGAAACAAATCAAAAGAATGACGAAAAATGCTAGCTTCACTTTGGCAGAGTTTCACCTCACCCTAAGGCAAGTAAAAACTAGGTGAAAGTAACGTGCCACACGTTTCTCAATGAAAATATGATTCACAACTCAACACTATTTTAGATTGGTCAAAGTGGGCTCCTAGCCAAAGTATATTCTCCTAGGTGGTTCTCTCGCCCTAGGTGTTACAAAGTTACCACGAGCGAGCATGATTTACCCAAAAATTTACACTGACTAGTTTGGGAGTATCTCGGATTTACTTTACCCCCTTCAAGAATAGTAGGAAACTAGTGCGTCTACGTGTACTATCACTGGGGTCGCCACAACAGACAACCTATAATGCTATCTCACAAAGGAATCACTAGTCAAGTAGGTAGTGCAGAGCACTTCCCGTTTCATCCACAAGGTTCCCTCTTGCATGGACTACTTTGGGGTTCCTAGAACCACCCCCATTGTTGTAGCTTAAGGCGTTATGCCAAAGGGGTTATGTTCCAGTTGAGCGGAGAGGGACGTACCCTTTTTCAAAACCTGTAATACAATGTTTTGAATGTGGTGTGTTTTTAATCTTGTTTAATTAGGTGTGGTTTGCTTGAACACCTTTTGGCAACCCGTATAACAACGTATTAGTAGTTTTTGATTTCATTTTGATTCCTCCTTTCTTTGACAAGTGTTTTTAGGTCCAACACTCAAGCATTAGTAGTTCTCTAAGAAAATTACATTATTTAAAAGAGGATTAAGAGTTGCTTTTGATTCTCAAGATCATCCAAGGATGCAAGAAAAGAGCATACACAAAAAAATATCCAACTAAAAAGTAAAGAAAATCTTTTCAATCAATGAACCATACAAAATTCTTGATAAATGTTCATTCCCTAAACCAAAAGTGAAAGATGAAGTTTCTAATTTACCAAATGTTATAAAATGAAGACTAAAGTTTCTTCGATTCTCAGGATCACCCTAAGGTACAAGAGAAGAGCATACACAAACTTTATCCCAACTATATAGAAATGGAAAACTTCAAATCAAAGAACTATTAAAAATTCTTTGTAAAAGGTTCATTGCCTTAAACAAAATGAATAATCAAATTTCCAAGTTTAATCCCAATGTTAAAAAGATAGAGATCAAAGTTTTTGATACCCATAGTTTTGATGCCCATAGTTTTGATGCCCATGGTTTTGATGCCCATGGTTTTCACACCCACGGTTTTGTAAACTACTTAAGTAGTTGTCTATTTATATGGTTTTATGCATATGATAGAAGTATGAAAAACATTGTAGATGTGCTTTGAATTCAGGTGTGAATTGAATTCAGTAGAATTTTTTTGAGCATAGCTCCAAACGGATCTGGGTATTGTATTGAGAGAGTGGTGGCTTGTAATAAAATTTGAGCAAGTGATTCTTGGTGGACCTAGCCCAAATTGGGTGAACCACGTTAAATACTGTCTCTTTGTGTTGTGTTATTTTATTCTGCACTTTTATTTGAGATCTTTAATATTTTCTGCATATTAGTCTCTACTATTTTGATTCTGTGAGGGATTATTCCGCATATTTTATCCCTTATTTCCTAACATGACCCTATATTTTACTCACACTTATGGATCAGGTGCTTATCATTTGTCTTCCTCAAAGGAAACCTAAATCGAAGCCCCTCAATGCCTTACATCTTCAACCATTATATTGTTGAATCAAGTCCTAGATTATTTTCTATCTATTAAATTCTTATCTCTTGAGCACCATTCATCTTCCACTTACCTACTTTAAGGATCAATGACTAAACAAGAATCATGTGATTACCTGTCACCTTTCTACCTTATCTTCAATATGAGTACCACGATTCTACTCATGGATACTTTTTGTAATTTTTTCAAGATGGAATCCCATGGCCGTTCACCACTTAAAACATCTCTTTCATAGATAATCATGTGTGCTATGGTTTTTTCTTCATAAAAAATAGTATACCTCTCTATAGTCTTGTCCATGACCTAAAATTCCAGAAAACAATTCAAAAGCAATAAACAAGATTTTCAAATTCAAAACTCCTTGAGTCAAAATTCTCACCAAAAGATCATCTCCTAAAAAAAAAAAAGAACATCTACTCTTTCTATCTTGTTATTATAAATAGTTGCTCCTTCGAATGACAATTATACAAAGCTAGCCATATTGTACATAGTTTATCACAAAAACAAGACTATTCCTGCAAAAATAAAATAAAAATATTCTCAAGCTTCCCACATCGATAAAATTCTTGAAAAACTAAAGGATATAATCTACACATCCCGCATAGACTTCCCTTATCGATCATTCTATAAAAAAACGCAAAAAGAAAAAGATGACTTTTTCATCATGGACATGCCTATTTTTGATCTTGGGTCTCTTTCCAAAGAGGTATACTGATACACCGAGTTACACTCAACCAACTTCATTCACCTCATTTCCTTTCCTTTCTAACCTTCCACCTACTCAAGGGATGTGTGGTAAATGTGACATTGTGTGATCATGTGACCTTCTTCATCCTTAAAACAGTCAATCATGCAACACCGTAAGGGTTTTATGTTCATATGCCATATTTGGTATGATAGACTCGCAATGGTTCTTATCAATTACATATATTTTTGTCTCCTCCTACCATTCACCTCTTTTCTTACTTATTTATTCTCCTACATAAGACTAGGCCTTCGACACCTAAATTCTAGGAATTCCTTTTCCACCAAAATCACCCATGCCTATTTGATCTAAAATCACCCATGCCTATTTGACCTAAATTCAACCATGCCTATGACCTACACTAAACCATGCCTATGACCTAAAATAAACCATGTCTATTTGACTTAATATCAACACATGCCTAAATGACTGAACTCAAACATGTTTGAATGACCTAAACTCAATCATACCTAAAACCAACCAACCCATTCCTCATATTCTTCCCTAACTTATGGGAGAACTACATCGCCTAAGGCCCCTTTTCGGCCGGGCTATATAGGAAGCACTCGAGGGCATGGGGTCCTTGTAGGTTAGATTGGCCACTCTTTCCCTAACCAAATTTCCCCTGTTATATTTACACTCTATCTTAGTTGGTTTCCATTTTACAGGTAATCGGGAAATTAAACAATCATAAAAACATACATATTTACCATTTTATAACATCACCATATCAGACATCAATAATTTCAGATTTCTATGATAATAAATATTTGGAAATTTACACCACAACATACATATAAATAATCATTTATTTTCCATATTGCCAATAACTTGGAAATTAAATCAAACACAAAAATATGACCTCAATCGCCTAAATCACCTAGAATCCACCATGCCTATACATGAATCCATCATGCCTAAATGACCTTGACTCCATCATGCCTAAATCATATAAAAAATCCATTATGCCTACATGACCTTGACTCAGTCATGTGTAATTCAACGAGTTTCCATAATACACAATAACAATGGAAATTAAAAATGAGTACATCATCCATCCAATCAACATCATCAACTATATAAATGGGATAGTATG
The DNA here is from genome assembly GCA_018340775.1 of Taxus wallichiana var. yunnanensis. Taxonomy (NCBI): domain Eukaryota; kingdom Viridiplantae; phylum Streptophyta; class Pinopsida; order Cupressales; family Taxaceae; genus Taxus; species Taxus wallichiana. Next base: position 818,921,212 of record CM031238.1, read on the forward strand.
TGTATCAATACATATATACACATATACAAATAAATACCAGTATCTCAAAAATATCATATACAATCTCATGTTTTTTAACTCGACCAGTATATATATCAAAAATAAAAAAATCACATCTAGATATCAATCATGCCCCGATACCCTCTTGTCTAAGTATCACCTATATCCTCCTCCTAGCCTCTCTACTAGGCCTGGTATTTGAGCACTCGTAACCTCATCATGGCCCTATCTCTAATGACCCCCTATGATACAAGAACTATGATTCCTAGATCTCATCTACCGACTAGCCTACCTATTAGGATTAGTACGCGGCATATGAAGGGACATTAATCCCTCGTGGTGGCTAGATGATCCCGGAAGTAGTGAACCTCATACATGGGCATCCCTAAACCTTGCCATCAAGACAATCGAGGTGGTGCCATGGGTCCTATTGCAACCTATGAAATCTTCCCTGCTAATAATGGCCTCAGCCCCTATCCCTATGCTTTCCCTCTTTCCTACCCTCCTACCTGTTCTAAGAGACTATGTCCTCGTGAGGGTTCCTGTAACATGGGATCCTATCCCTAGGCCTTTGGGGGTATATGTGTTATAATTGGGACATGCAAGGCCACAACCTCATGTGCCATGGCCAAAAGGCCCTATAAACCTATCACTTGTGTCTAAAGGAAGCTACCTTCCCTCCATCCCCATCTCCACCCTATGGAAGAAAATGTTCCTCTACTACCTATGCCTATAGGGCTGCCACTGTGCATTCAAAGTGGCTACATATGCCCCCGATCCCTGTCATTTGTTCATGCAAACCTATAATATGTGCCTATAGGGAGGCCACCTACCCATGTAATGTATCCCATTGCATTATGAAAGTAGCTAAATCAATCTACCTTGGCCTTAGTGGTGCCACCTATAGCTGTGTCACCCACCACTACCAAGATCCATGAGTGAAAACTACATCATCAATCCATCTATCTACCACCTGATCCTCCTACCCTGTTGTAACATTTAGATGTGGTGGAGACATGGGTCTCTCCATGTCATCCCTATAATATTGTGGGAAAGGCGGGGGCACACCCTGTTGTAATCCAAACTATCCTTTGACCCCGTCCCACAGTATCATCTCACACTCCCCCATTGCCCCTATATCCATCTTAGTATCTAAAGCTCCTCTAACTCCTCATCCATACCTCTGTATGATGGATAGTCAACATATGGCCTCCACGCTATATTAACTCGCCGAAAGGCCCTCCAATTGTTGCATGTATGTAGTATGACACGTCATATGTGTCCCTCACCACCCTTGGTTGTCCACCAACTAGTACTATCATCCGAAAGTAACTCGAACAAGCCACCCTAGATCCAATCTGTCATGGTAAACCAACTAGGCACACACACACACACGATGTGATCGTATTCCTAGTAGTGTAATAAATAAGTACAACACATACCAAATCTCCTCAATCTCCCATAGGCCCATAGCTCCCTATACAACTGAACTAGGAAAGATGGTGCCCAAGAAAAACATATATCTGCTCCTCTATCATGTCCTATAGCACACCCATTAGTGCTCACGAAATCTCCCACCCTCAGAATTTGGAAGAGAAAAACATCCCACTACCACCATCATCAACACCGATAGCCTAGTCTCCTGCAGATAGGTTGCATACATATCTCCATAAGTGAGACTCATGTTGTGATACCTCAGCTCACCCATCACCTCACCAAATACCACCACTATTGGCTCCACCGATGCCTCAGACAAAATGGAATATACTAGCTCCCCAAAAATAGGAAGTTGCAGGATCCTATAAACATCCTCCAAAGTGACGGTCATCTCACCCATCGGTAAGTGAAAGGTATTGGTCATGGAGTCCCATCTATCGATGAGAGTAACCATCAAACTATGATCCTAGGCTACACACATATAGTGTTGGATCACACAAAAACCAACATCACTAATGTACCCCAAATCCTCCGCGGTTATGATAGGATGCATTTGTACTAGTAGGGGTGGTACTTTGTCCCTCATCCTTAGTTGATCTCTCACCTGCATCATTCAACACAACCTTGTCAAGACTTGACCACCTCAAACAACCTATTACCCACCACACAATACCCAACCACATCAATTATTTCTACCCCTTTACCTATTTTAACTACAAACCTACTATCCTTTATAATCATTACCCACTAACTTAGTTCATCTCACCTACTTACCTATGTAATGCCTACTTCAACTACCACTTGAGACCAAGAAACAAACTAGGAAAATTATGGAATAATTTTTTTTTGTAAGAAGGGTTTACAAACAAGTAGCAAGATACTAGTTTGAAACCAATAGGTTCCGAATAGATTCTGATTAACCAAACACAAGATTTCCATCTTTATCTTATAACAAGTTTGCAAGGTTCCAATTTGGGGGTTACAAGTTTTACTAAGGTTCAGGGAGAAATTTATCGCCAGGCATGCTCTCTATCAAGCCCTAAAATTCAACTAGATTTTTCACACACTTAGAATTATCAAAACTTTCCTAAACTAGGCTCATTGGATAGGAAATTTCCTCACCTTTCCAACCATATAAAGAAGTCCTCCTAACTCCTTGTAAAACTTAAGTTATTATGAGTTTTAGGGGAAAATTTTCCCGAGGGCTGCGGGGATAGGGTTTTGGGGAAAATTTTCCCAAACGCCACATGTCATCACGTGATTCGTCTGTAGGTGGGTCATGGGGAAACATTTGAAATTTTTCCCAAAACCAAAGTCTCAATTTTCCAAAGGAAAATTTTCCTCCATGCCTCCGCACTTGCTCAAATGGCCACGTGGCGCTTTGTGATTCGCCGCGGGCCGGCGGAGGAAAAAGAGAAATTTTTCCAAAAGGCAAAAAGGGTTAAGTTTTCCATTTTGATCCACACCCCCTGCCACGTGTCAGCACGTGATTGGTTGGGGGCCGCGGGTTTGCGGGGAAATTTGTGAAAATTTTCCCAAGGCAAAATTTTCAAAAAGTTAAGTTTTTAATAATGGCCTGCCCCTCCAAGGTGCCACGTGGAAACTTCTGATAGGATGAGAGGGTGGGCCATGAAATTTTTAGGAAATTTTTCCAAAGTTCAAAATTTAAATTTTTCTAAGGTCGAATTATTTCATTTTTGGTTTGGGATGGCCATTTTGAAGTAAAACTTCAAATGGCCATAACTTTTGATAGGAAGCTCCATTTTTGGTAAACTTGGACTTTCCGGAAAGCTCTCGGAGTCCTCTTTGCACAAAAATCATAAATTTTAGAATTTGATAATATTTCAAGGGTCAATTTTAAGAAATTGATCTGCAGGGTTTGTAATTTAAGACTGACAATTTTTATAACTTTTAAGTTTTGTTCAATTTGATTTCTTTTCTCCTCAGCATGCAACCAGAACATGAAGGGATGGTCTAGGATGAGTTTAAGATTGTTTCCAAGATTCAATTCATTGATTGCTTTCCCATTTGCATTTTTACATCTTTTGACAGAATTCAAATTACGCAAGTATAATTTCTAGTTTTGAAGGGGATCTTGTTGTTCATTTTAATTGCTGAGTGCCACAAGGTTTCTTATACATTAGTACATCTTAATTTCATTGTCTCATTCCTTAATTTTAGTCATAACTCTAAATTGTACATCAGTTGCATTATTTATTTATTTTTTAAAAAGCCAGAGTTACAATTTAAAACAGAGTTATTTCTTGCACGAGTTTACAATTTAATATGCAGATTTCAATTAAGGGAAAACATACCAATTTCCTCTCTCAGTCATCAAATTGATTCAACACACACTTACATTCAAAATGCAAAGTGGATTTCAATTCTAAGACTTAATTCAAAGTATCTAATTTCTGTCAGTTTCCTTTATACGTACTCTCTTTTCTAAAACAACGTTTGCATGATATAACAGTCCTTAAAATTTACAACACAACAATGCAATTGAACAAGGAACATGATTCTTTCATTGATTTCAAACAACACATTACAATTTAACTCCCTTCCAGTTGATTGAATTTTCCATTTTCAATTTCCAAAAGGATACAAGTATATCATTTCAATTTCATTTCTTTACAAGTAAAACAGAGAATTACAATTCTTCTCTACATTCCTCAAATTTGATTACATCTTTCAATAACAAGGTAAACATCTCACATATCTATATCAATTACATTCATCCACTTGAGGTGGGTGGGGTTACATTAAAACTGCTCAAAGGAATGACTGTCAAACTGTATTCTTCTTTCTCCAAACAGCAGCTTGCTGATTTCTTCATTCTTGCAATTTGAATCACAACAAGGAAGGGGGAAAGGCAACACTCTCCACCCAACCAAGACATCCAATGGGAAAAGAGAAGCCATCTTTCCCCATTGGCCCCCGAGCCCCAACCATATTGGAATGGAACATGATAAAACAACACATGGCAACATAGCTTCTTTCACATATAACATACATTCACATGCACAAGGAAATGCACAAACAAAAAGATGTAGTTCTCAACTACAACAACAATTCCAATCAAAACAAAGGCTCCTTCTCCAAGCAAGCAAGCCAAGCAAGAGCAAGAACTATGGAGGTCTCCTTATGCCTCCCATGTTGAAATTGGGCATCCACCTAAAACAAACCGCCAAAACATAACCATCCCATAAACCTTATCCCTCCTCAACCCCTCCTTATCCCTCCTCCAAATTTATCCCTTATACCTCCCCAAAGTAAGAAATGCAAGCATATTCTTTTCCCTAGGTGGATCCCAACCAACACTCCCTCCACAAGACAAGTGCCAATGGTAAATCCCTTATCCCTCCTCTAATAAACCTCATAGTCTTCTCTCCACACCATGCCCTAAGCATTCTACCCATCCCTCTAAGAATTGCAAACACAAATACATTCAAATTTCATGCTAAAAGAGGAAACAACAACAATATTAAAAAGGTGAGAGCCTACCTCTCCATGATGGAGACTTGCTTCCAAAACAACAGTCTTTATTACATCAAAACCCAGTCCCAAATCAGCAAGGTAAATGTATGCACAATCAAATCCTCTTCTTCCACCAAGAAAGCTCCAAAATGCAAAGAGAAATTTGACCCAAGAGTGCAATCTCCAACTTTCAACAACCTCAAATGAGAGGAAATTTTAATTTTTAAAGGAGATGGAGGGAGAGGATGATGTGGATTCCAAGTGGGATGCCACATCATTGTTCCTCATCCCAAGAGCATTCAACATCAAGGAAAAATAAATCATAATAAATGAAAATGACAAAATTACTTACATACACAATGTAGCCCATACCCCAAAAGAAATGCATTTAAATTTTGTAAGACAAGTGCAATCAATAATTACACAAAAACATGTCAAAATGCAATAAAATAATCTGATTTTGACTCCAAATTAATAGGCATGGTTGGTGGAGGATTTTGAGAGGTGTGGGACAAGTTTAACTTGTCCCACAAGCCTCCAAATTTGTCCTCCAAGTTCAAATTCGAATTTCAAAGAGGAAGGAGTGTTTGACCTTCCAAAATCAGCCTTACAACCTCTTACACAATCTATCACTTCACTTACACAACCCATACTTGGTAACTTACACACTCTTTTAAAATGCATTTATTTTAATGACATTTATTTTTTTACAAACTTTAGACACAACCATATATTTAATTACCATATGGTTATAAAATATATAAATAAATTTCATTTTCAACCAAGACAATAACATTTAATTTCACCTTCCACATCCTATTTAATTTAATTAAATTTTAACTATATGACTCTCACATCATACTATCACTTTTAAATAATTAAAACAAAAGCACATTACAAATAAAATACACACAACAATAATTAAAAAGGGAACACATAATAAAAACACACATATGCCCCTATGGTCACAATAATGGAAATCCCCCCCATGGGAAATCCTAACTAAACACACAATCAAACACAGTTGCCATGGTGACCTTGTTGATTTCACACTGAATTCCAATATGGTTAGTCTCCAGTCCCCCAACATTGTTGTGATTTTAACCTGCAAAATGCAAAATACCTCCTTCGGCCTCGTGGCCATATCAGAACATCTAAATGATATATAAACATTAGATCCAAATCACAACAATATCAAGATTCAATATTTATCATTAAAATTCAATTTGTAACTATATCATCATCCAATAGATTTCTATACTAGAGCTATTCATAATAATCAATGTCACATGTCTAAAATTAACATCAATAACCTATCCATGTCAACTAGTATATCATCATCCACATAACAATAAAAATGTCTCAATGATCCTCAAGAAAAACATCTGAATCTAGATCAATATTAATCTAGGATCTAACATCTAACCATCATACTAATAAAAACATAATAATGTCCATAATAATCCCTGATACATCATACTACATCAAAACATAATAATATCCAAAATGTGACCAATAGTGTCAGGATCAGTATCTGAATAGTGTCCAAGGAAAGTGGGCACTACAACCTATCCCATATCACCAAGATAACATTTTACCCTCTTCCCTCTACATAAATCTTCACCTACCCCTTCCTCACCTATTTTAATTTCCTACCTAGCCCTTCTTTCACCTATTTACTCTTAATTGTGACTCGGCATTGATTTCTTCACCATCATTAGTCCTCTTTAATCAGTGTTGGTCACCTAGACTGAACAATGCCAACCAAAATCAACCGATGTCACTAAACCGTGACCTTGTCAATCTCTGCTTTGGCCAAAACTGAAAACCCATCCCCATTCTCAACAAAATCACAAAAATGACCTAAAAACCTACTCTAACCCACCCAAACCTATCCTAGCTTCATTCCCAACCCTATTTAACCTACATTGGACCTTCCCACCCCTCATTTCCTTCATTTTTACCCACAATTTAAAAAATTAACATTACACCCAAATTTTACACAAAACCAATTTCAACAAACTATTTTCAACCAAATGACGGATTCAGATTGACTCCTACCTCATCTTGGTGTCGTCTCCATGGTGGCACGTCTGCCCACTATGTTGGTGGTCCACCCTCTCCCTCTCCTACCTTTGCCATGCCCAAAATCAACTTGTCACCTCCAAACCAATTGAATAAATCTTGTGGAACGGCCAATCAAATGCCAATCACCTACTTCTTGGCTTGTCAACTCAGCCTAGTTATGTCGCACTTGTCATTTTCCACTCCTCAACTTGTCCTTTTTTTTTATAAAAAAATGGAAATGTCAAAATGAATCTGTAAAAAGTGGAATTTTCCTTTTTTAACCCCAAATCGACATGACCGACGTCGATCATGTCATACCCTAGCCAAACAACGTCGGTTAAGATTTAACCGCAATCAGTCACCCAACATAACCATTTGACCCACCCCATGCCCATTTTTCCTAAAACCATTATTGATCAAACCACTTTTATCCTTCCCAATGCCTATTACACCCTACCCGTAAGCCTACATTACCGTACATTTCCTTAACTATGTTTAGGGACATGTTATTTACCTATACCTTGTCCTTACCTATGCCCTGACCTATATACCCTGACCTAAATCTCCTTTTGTGACATTTGAATTTGTGTACTCACTATACCTTGCGATGTTGTTACCCATGTTGTTTACCCTAATGACCTTATCTTGCCTAATGACGTGATGTTTATCCCAACCATACCTATGGTGCCATGGAACAAAACCTATTACACATTCCTACACTTGACCTTGTTGTGCTTCATGACCATATCCTATACCTTGGATACCTGAATAACTTCAACCTTGTTTGGATAAACCTATCACTTTTTTTACAACGTAAGTTTTGCACACTCTTCCACATAGTAACGTAACATAATCTATACATGTGTGTACATTCAATTTCCATTACCCATTACCCATTACCTATTACCCATAATGCCCATACCCTTACCTACTAACCCTTAATTTCATCAATCCCCTATTTTTCAAACCACTCCCCAACTAGTTTTACAACTTCATAGGTTCATAGTTTGAGGGGGATCACCTTCACCCTACTTGGGGCAGCCTAACCTTCACTCATATCTATAGCACTCGACTTCTTGCTTTTTTTTTCGGTTTTGCTTATCAATAAAATCTATGTGACAAAAGGGGAAAATGTAGACACCAAATTTGGGTCACACTCCTCTTGGTCCCCTTTCAATCAATTAATGTAAGGTGTTCACCTAACCATGGCCACTTTACCCCATATTCATATTAATTTAATTAATTATAAATGAATTAAATATTCATCCTCACATTATTAATTAATTTAATAACTTTAATTAAGTTAATTTACATATCACCAAGACACGTCACCCTAGATCTATTCCAGGTCATTTAACTCATAGTGACCAAGTCATCACTCTCAAAGAATGAGTCATCACTCCTAAGACCGAGTCACCACTTGACCTAACTAATCGAGACTTCTTCCTAAAACCTAATTGTATATCTTCTATGACCTTCCTACCTTCTCTCATGTGAACTCCACTTCCCTAAACTCGACTCAATTAGAATCATACCAAAATCGTAAAGATATGCATATTTTTGGTAAACCTAGACTTTCCCGCCCTAACCAATGTCGGTTATCCCTCAACCGACGTCGGTCACCTTAATCATCATTAGTTACCTTATATACAATTTCACAATTCTTTACCCAGGTTGGTCATTTTCAGTTGGGAGAGTTCTATTGCATTCAAGCACAAATCAAATACTTCTCAACATCCAGACGATGGGATATACTCAACCACATGCCCAAGAAAGCACTTGATGCTCATCCTAAGGCATTAGAATATTCATGAGAACACTGGGAAGTATTGTCGTGACATTGACCACAAAATTTCTTCATGGATCAACTATTGCCTTCCTTCACCTACCAAACCTACAAATGCAAGTAAGTATACTTGATTTTCATCATTATGTACTTTCTTAAAGTGTAGGTTCATTATCTTTTGTTATTACATCTTATTCCTTCCTGCATTCCTCTATCCCCACCTTCTTACCAATCTACCCATCCAACCACCCATAGCCTTCTAGCTCTCCGTACCTAACCTCTATGCATTCTTGAGTCTTCTTGGCATTATTACAAACCCAACCATTCTCCCTTCATTCTATGTGCAATCATAGAGAATTCCAAAAATTATTTTATTTAATTACAACCAAATTACCCCTATCGACATCGCTCACCTTAACCATCATCATTCTCCCTCTTTACTAGGATTGATCACCATAATGATATTAATCACTATGTTTTCTACTAACCTTCACCAAACTACCTCTAACATCACCTAAATTCCACCTAGACCTTACTAGATACCTTTGTGACCTTACCTAACACCCTTGTGACCTGTCCCAACTAGAAACATACCTTTCCTGATGCTATATTAGTTTAGATTTCAATACCTTTCTTAATCTAGTTTTTTAGTAACATTTTGAGATACCTAAATCAAAGTGTTAGCAATAGGATCTTGATTTATAACAATTACTTTCATGAAGTTGATAAAAATAGAGGATTAAACATCATTCGAAGAAGCATCATGCTTCCCAAATCTAGCATTACTAGGCAATCCTCTAACTCTTACTATTTAATATCATTTGTTGGTCTTGCTTTGTATCTACAGGTAGTCCTTCCTAGACAAAAAGGAGTTATCCAGATCATCTTGGATAAAGTTACTAACACATGCATTCAACCTACCAACTACATAATCACAGGTATTCCTCCTTGACCTTTTACCTTATCTGTTTTATCACATACTTATTCGGTGAAACACTTAGCTATGGGAGAAAAAGTCTCCTCATAATCAATGCCTTCTTTTTAGCATATTCTTTAGCAAATAGTCTAGCCTTGTGTTTATCAATTTTTTCATCTTCTTTTACTTAATTTTGAATATCCATCTACATCAAATTGGATTTTTCCTGGTGGAAGATCTATAAGTTTCCACGTATTATTTTTCATAATCGACTTATATTCTACATCCATAACATCTTTCCAAGGTTTAGACTATAGGGATTTTGAAACTATGGACGACTTAGTAGTTTCAACAACTTTACCCATTAAGGAAAAATTTACCTCATATCAATCCATACTATGATTCCTCATTCCAAAGTGGTAGATGTGTGGGGCATTATCCAATTTTTCATCTCTCATCATACTTATATATCATTTAGGCATATTTTTAGTGTTTCCTATCGAAGGTTGAATTTCACCATCTTACCCATCATCATTTTTTCATCAAAGTGATTACCATACTTTTTTCATGTAGGGATGATTTTTTCATCATCCGAGTATATGGAAGGAGAATCCGCTTCTTTCTCATTAAAGAGCTCAACATCCTAACTAGTTTATACCCTCATTATTCTTGGATCCATAAGTTTGTACCCAAGTGCTTCATCATTGTATCCCAAGAAGATAAGTTTTTCTATTTTCATATCAAGCTTAGTTATTTGTTTCTTAGGAATGTGTATACTAATTTTACATCCAAAAACTCTAAGGTGTGAAATAGATGGCTTATTCCATGACCATGATTCTTGTGGTGTTACTCCATCAAGAGTTGTAGTGGGAATTCTATTTAGTAAATAGACTATTGTTTTAGCTACTTCAGCCCAATTTTTTTTGATAAACCTGCATCATCAATCATACATCACACCATATCCATGATAGTACAATTTCTCCTTTCAACAATACCATTTTGTTGTGGTGTGTGAGGAGGAGTCATTTGATGAAGAATGCCATGTGTTTCCAAAAAATCATTGAACTCAGTGCTAGTGTATTCTCCCCTTGGTCTAAGCAGAGTGTTTTTATTTTCCTAGTAGACTCTATTTCAACAAGGGATTTGAACTTCTTGAAAGTTTCAAATGCTTGGTCTTTTTTTAGAAAAATAGTATATCCACATTTTTATTGAAAAATCATCAACAAAGAGCATGAAATATTGAAACCTTGAGTGGCTAGGTTTCATTAGTCCACACATATTGGTATGTACCAAGTCAAGTTTTGCCTTAACTCTGAAATGTACTATATTTAAATGGTGCTATATGTTGTTTTCCTACCTAAAAATGTTGACATTTATTGGTACCATTTTTTATAAGTGGAAAACCCCTAACCATTTTGTATCGATGAAGTGTAACAAGATACTAAAAATCACATGTCCAAGTATTTGATGCCATAATTAAGATGGTGATGTATACTTGGCTACAAGTTCTTGATCATTTCGTTGAACAAAATCCAACCGAAACATTATTCCCACATTCAAATATTTTCCAACAATTTTGAGCTTCTTGACTTATCTCAAATTAAGAACATCTTTTACAGCCTTTACAATCAAAGTCAATTTTGATATTTTTCCTAATAATTGACTTATGGGTAACATATTTTTTTAAACTAGAGACATAAATAACATATGTAATTTTACAATTATGTTTCCCAAGTGGTAGTGAAATGGGACCAATTCCTTTAACACTGTATGATGTATTGTCACCCAAAGAGACATGATTTTGTGTGGGTGTTTGACTCATTGTGAAGAATCAATCTTTCTTTCATGTCATGTGTCGAGTTGCACTGAGTCGATATACCAAATTTGATTTGTAGAATTGGATACTCCATTTGATTGTGCAGAATATAGGAAGTCATCATCAAATTGATCTTCCTATTCGGCTACATTTCCTTGTTGATTTGGTTTCTTCTTCCACTTTTGATTATTTTGTCCCTGTTTACTTTGTTATTGGCCTGATTGTGTTTGTTGGTAATCAATATTTTTACCACTCAATGATCTCTCGTTGGAATGTGTTATACCAACAATTCTTTAACTCATGTCCTTTTCGACCACAAATAGGACACTTTTGTTGGGCCTTTTGGCCTTGTTGAGTGTTACCTTGCTTTGGAGGTTGTTTACTAGACTTAGCTTGTTTCTTGCCTTTTTGATTAGAAGCAAGTGTCTGCTCTTCAGTTTCACTAGTTAAGTGAATAGCTTCTTCTTGTTGTAGCATATTCACTAACTGTTCAAAAGTTGTTTGACCAGAGCTTATGTTTAATGTGGTCACAAAAATCCTATAAGGAGGATGAAGATATCTCAACACTATAGGAATGAGTGATGTGTCATTTACTTCTTCTTCCAAAGATTGAGTGATACATGCAAAGTTGATACTCTTCTAAAAACACTTTAACTTATTCAGTTGGTTACATTTTCAATTTCAATAGTTGACTCTGGAGATGAAGTATTGTGTTCTTAATTTTGGACTCATATACTATTTTCAACTTGTCCCAAGATTATTTTGTTTTTGTGGTCTCATGAATATGAGGTTGTACCTAATCTCAAACACTAACAAGATTATTAAATTTTCTTTTGATTTGTATGATCAAATGTAGCTTGTTTTGTAACATTTGTTGCAAATATTTTTAATCTACCATAAACAAAGAACCATAGATTTTCAAAATCAAGTTGTGCACAATTGTTTTCCATGTTGGGTAATTATCAAAACATAAAAGTTGAGAATCTAGAAAAAAATTTGGTGTTGTAATTATAGCCATTGTGAAGACTGATAAACAATATAAGAAAAAAATTGAACACTTTTCCCCCTTAAAGCATGCACAACCCCCAAACAATAATATTTTATTTATTTTGGGATCCTTTTCAGCCATGTATAATGAATTTTCTGCACTATTGGCTCTTACAAATTTAACTCTATGGACGATTTACAAAAATAAAATGGTCTCTGGTCGATTGGAAAACAAAATTGGGATTTTTGGCCTCTTTTCAAATATAGACAACCTCTAATTTTTTCAATTTTTACAAAACAAAATTATTAAAAGATGGACCAAGATGGGGAGATAAAAAATCCATTCACTTTCAAAAGAACCAACACCTCAACTGAGGTACCGGTTGAATGTTATGACTTGTTCAAATTCTAATTTCAATATCTTTCCCTGCCCCTTTCCAAAAATGGAAGTTTTTTCTATACTTCTAATGGGAACAATTTTTTTTTTTATGTAGGTAGACACAAATTTGACGATCTTTGACAAGATCCCTATTATTGTGGATGAGGTATGATCTAACGTGTCGAATGAGGATTGGGAGCATACTGAAGAAGTGGGTTTGGGAGGTATAAAGACTTATAGGAGAGTGCATAGATGTTGGGGTTTGATGTTGGAATTGATGGAGAGGTGGAATACTTCCACCTATACTTTTTGGTTACCCATGGGAGATATGACCATTACATTGAAAGATGTTCATCGGATTATGAGACTACTAGTGTGTGGGGAGGGAATTTATACTATTGAGGAGTATGAGAGGCTAGATGTTATGAGAATATTATACAGGATGAAAAAACGATGTGAAGTATGTTTTAAGAGGGTTTACATATCATAATGTTTATTTTCCATCGAGAGAGGGATGTACTTGTGATGACGATGATGATGGCCATATCATGTTTTTCCCAACCTGATTCTAGAGGAGGTAAGTATCCTTGGATGATGACTTTGGTTATATCCGAGATGATGGAGCATCGAGAACATATTTGAGTGAGAACCCACTTTACTTTCTCAAACATACCAAGATTTGTGGGCATGGAAGGATCACAAGAGGTATGGGATTGATATTACTTTCTTGTTATAGTGTTGGGAGTTCAAGCATATATCCATTTCTTGGCCATAGGGATTTCCATGGGGATAGGAGATAGACATACATGCTTCATAAGATGGAGACATGATATGGGTAAATAAAAGAGGAAGAGGAAGGTGAGTTATTACAGGGACATAGTGATGGGCTAAGTTAGAGTTGTCATGAGGAGACCTTACTTATATTTTTCTAACTAACTCGAGTATGAGCACGAGCTTGCTAAAACATATAAAGAAACATGGTACAAGCATAAAGAGGGAGTGATTAGAATATGGATTGATTCAATCATGTGAGATGGCGCTTTAGATTAGTATAGTATGTTCTGAGTAGCCAATGTAGTATAGACGAGAGGAGGGAGATATAGAGACTCCAAAGGTATTAGTTGGTATACCTTTTATAATTATTAAGCAACATGGGGCTATGGTACCTAATGATGATAAGATATAGTGCTAATAGATGATGTAGGGATTACACCTGAGTATGGACCATGGTGGACTCAATAATTTAGAGCATTTGAGAAGACTTGGGTAGTACAATGAGTGAGGAGAGTGCGTGCTTGAGTTGATGGAGCACATGAGACTATTTAGATTAGTGATGATGAGGGTGAAGAGGATGAGGATTTAGATGGGTATTTGACAACTTAATCGATAGATTTGATGATCAAGAAGACCACAAACGAAGTAGAGAAAGATAGTTCTAGGAGGGAGAGAGATGATCTGATGGGAGTTTGGGATGCCTTGATTATTGAGTGAGGCTCGTGGATTGGGATTGACTCAAGCTATTACAGACTCAAGTGATACCATCAAGAAGTGGGATTCTTTGAAGAAGGCCCTAGGTATAATACATTTTCTATATCGGTGTAGAGTTGAGAGCTAAAACAACCAAGATGGGAGCATCGTGTATGGTCAATGTGGCTCCTTATCGTATTTACTTGTAGAGTTATCATATTACGATTATATCATGATACACAATTTTTCAAATGCTACTTTTATGTGGATCATCTATTGCAGAGATGAGGAAAACCTAGTGTGATTGCATAGGCAGTAGCATGGGACAGCCACCCAAGAGACCTGGATGTAGGATTCGATGTTGATAGAGGTGTAATTGGTGATGCAAGTGCTCAAGGTGGTGTTAGGAATGCTATCTAAGTCAGTGATTTTATAAATGATAGGTATTTTATTGGATAGTGATGATATGCATATTTTGGATTTTATATGTATATGGATCTTTATGAAGCCTTCGATATATATGATTTCTGAGACTCTTTGATGATGTATTTTGGATTTTTATTATATATATATATATATAATATAGATATATATTATGGTTTGGTTTCTTCTATTTAGTTTTTATTCATTGATGTCATGATGTATGATTTGTGTGATTTATATGTGTTAGATTATGAAAATGTTTTATATATGAGAACAATGTATATGTATTGGATATAGTGATAGAAAATGTTGACTTAAAATGTTAAGTATAGATTAAATGATTGTGTATGACATGGCTCAAAATGTGATCTCATGATGGATTTTATCAAAATGTGACTAATGAGATAGGGTAAAAATGAAATGATTTCCTTGATTGATTTGATACATACGTGATGGGTATAAGAAATGTGAAGGTAATTGCACTTGTAGCCTTTAGCAATAAATATTAAATGAGATAATCAATTTTGTTACATAAGATCTTAGTCAAAGAGTGGAACAATGTGGTTATACCTTCCTAGGACATGAAAGGGGATTTGTGTATGTGTAGACCAATGTAGGAAGAGGGTTTTCCTTTTAAAGGGTTCATAGAGAAATTCCTAGGTTTACATATTTTATTTTGACGCAAACCGATTGATGCGGGAAGTTTGATGTAATGGAAAAGTTGATCGATTTGGGAAGATTTCTTAGGATGCTTTTGATATTTTGATTTTTTAAGGATGATCGATGTGGGAATCCTTTTTACATGGTTATCCATCATTTGAGTGTATGGTGGACATTTTTTTATTTTTTACTTTTTCAAGATAGTCGCCCTTGGAGGGATCGGTCTATGATTTTGATCAGAAGTTGTCCTTTGAGGGAGAATTATACTTCTACTTTTTGATAGTATGATTTTTATATTTTTGAATATTTTTCCTTCAAGGGATCAGTCTATTATATTTTTATTTTTGATAAAGGGCATCCATGAATATTTTTGACTTTATATTGATAAGCAAAAACCCTAATAGATTGTTTCAAGGAGGGGAGAAGATAAATATGTGACCTACACATATGTGCCCCATGACATGTTTTTCAGTTGGTACAAGGTAGGTGAATGTAATGATTCATGGGGTTTCTATGAGGAAGGAACTTGTCTATACTTGAAATGTGCAATGAAAAACTAGTGGTGCTCATCTTTAAGGTGTATTAAGGATAGTGATGGTTAACCACATGCTTTCAAACCATTACTATGATAAGATGGATGGTTGGTGATGGGATAATATCTTAGATGTAACTACCATCATGACAATAAATCATTTAATAGTAGAAAGGTTTTAAGTGCAAGGAATTCAAAGGTTCCTCTTTAGGTTCATCATCAAGGGACGAAATGTGATATGCTCGAATCCATACTTATGAGTGATGGCATATGGACTGATCCAATTAGGGGAAAACATTCCATGTTTAATTCATTCTAGTGTAGTGACATTTTGATTTTCCTTGAGAATGAGATCACCAATTTTAAAGTCATAATCTTTGACATGTTTATTATAGGCTCATTTTGACACATTATTAATAGACTTGATGATGTTCAAGGGATGTTATGTGTTTTTCATCTAACAGTTCAAGTTGTGCTAAATGATCTTGTTAATATTATTCATCGGTAATGAAATCCTTAAGAGATACACAAAGTGAAGAAATTTGGACTTCGAGGGCTAGGAATTTCTCAAAGTTGTAGACAAGTGAAAATAGCATAGCACCTATAGGATTATGTATGCTATTTCTATAATCCCAAAGAGAAAACAAGATTTGGAGATGTTAATTCCTTCCTGCATCATCTACTATTTTCATGAGGATTTTAATGAGTTTTTTTATTTAAGGCTCTAACTGTCCATTTTATTGAGGATAATATAGTGATGAAAAGTTGAGTTTGATGTTGAACATGTCACGAGTTTATTAAGTTCTTTGTTTTTAAAATATTTTCCATTTTATGTGACAATTTTATGCAAAAATGAAATGGCATATGATGTATTGATATATGAAGTTAGTGATGGATCCTAATTTAGTTGAGGTTAAAGGGATAACTTCAACCCATTTAGTGAAATATTCAAGAGTGTGATAATGGAATGATGTTGTTGAGATGATTTAGGATTGATAGTACCAATGAGATCTAACCCCCATTGAGAGAAAGGCCATAAGTCCTGAGTGGGTTGTAAGTCTTGAATGGGGACATGGATGAGATATGATTGTATTTGGTATTTGAGAAATTTATTAACATATGTAAAACAATCTTGATTAATAGTAGGTCAATAGTACCCTAGCTGTAAGAAATGTTTGGTGACAACATTTCCACTAAAATGACCTCCACAAATACCATCATGGAATTCATCAATTGCTTTAATTGATTCATGATATTTGAGGGTATTAATAAAAAACCATCAAATACATGATTACAGAGGACACCACCTATGATGACAAAGTGGGTGGCGCATTATCAAGAAATGTTCATTTAGCATTTCATGATAAGTCAGAGGGAATTTTAGATTCAGAAAGATAGTTATAGATTTGAGAATACTATATATCGGTTGGATTATTACGACAACGCGTCGATAGGAGGGAGTTCATTTTGATGTGAGGAATGATCCAATCATTGAATGACTATGGATACTTTGCTATTTTCTTTTGATTCTTTAGTTTATAGGGGAATGAGGGATCTTAAAGAGGCCATAGTATCTACAAATTTGTTTGAGGATCGTGGAATGGTTTGGATAGTGTAATGATCAAAGGCACGAGGAGAAAATCAATGTTGTCTTTATATTTCTATAGAATTTCATTTTTACATTGATACTCTCCTTTTACTTGATTGATAATGAGTTTTGAATCTCCATAGATTTCTAATATGTGAACACCTAATAGGATAGTGGTGGTAAGGCCCATGATCAAAGCTTCATACTCTAGCATGTTATTAGTGCATTTGAAATTAAGTTTAAATGATATTAAAATAGGAATACCCTAGAAAATATGAGAATGAACCTGACTCCTCCCCATTGCTGGAATTTATATCCATTAAAGAAGAGGGTAATTTTGATAGGAATAAAGTTGTATTCATTGAAATGATTAATTGATTCATCAAGAAACTATTTATAAGAAAGTTGATTTTAGGAAGGGGTGCATCAACAAGTTGGTCTGCAATAGCTTATCCCTTAATAGATTTCTTTGATATAAACTCAAGGTCAAACTTAGTCATAATCATAAGTGTTTGAGTTATATGGTTGTTGTGATATGGTTTAGAGTGTATGGTTTTAAGTGGATTGAAGCTAGTAATGACATAGGTCTTATGATTAAGGAGATAGTGACGTAGTTTAGAAGTAGCAAAGTATAATGTGTAACATAGTGTTTTGGATTTAGTGTAACAATTTTTGTTATCATGGAGTGTGTAAATGATATAGTATACAACTTGTTCATGACCTTGGTTATCACCGTGAGTGATCATAGCTCTTAAGGCATGTTCAAGGCGAGTATATGTATAAATAAAATGTCTCCCCTTTGTGAGGTGGTGTAAGCACAAGCTTTGATAGAAGGTAATGTTTAAGTTTGTTGAAGGCCTTATGACAATCAAAATCCCATTTAAATTCTACATCCTTGAGGAGAATATGATGAAATGGTTTGCAACGATAATCATATTATGATATAAAATGCCAAATAGATTGCAATTTACCTTGAAGGCTATGTAATTATTTAATATTTGATGAGGGAGGCATTTCGATGATTTATTTTAACCTTGGTGGGTCCACTTCAATACTTCAAATAGATATGATGAATCCTAAATGTTTTCCAGTGAGAATACAAAAGACACACTTTGTGGGATTAAGATGAAAGAAATAATAAATAAGGTGAGTAAATATTAATTCAAGGATGACAAGATGATCTTTACGTTGTTTAGATTTTTGTAAAATATCATCAACATAATTTTTTATAGTTTTATGGATGAGGTCATGACGTTTTGATAAGTGGATCCTTAATTTTTAAGATCGAATGGCATAACGCAGCATAGCAGAAGGTTCCCCAAGGGGTGATGAAGGATGTTTTATGTTGATCTTTGGTAGCAATGAGGATTTTTTTATAACCAAAAAATCCATCCATGAGGGAGATAATTTTGTGGCCTCGTTGTTAGTGTTGTTGTAAATCAAGCAACACTCTCGGATGCAAATCAAGGTTCTAAATGATGTTTAGAGCATCCAAAGTGTGATTGCACAACATGGAAACCTCTCTCCAAGTGTGGGAATTGTGAAAATGAGAGAGGAATCTCAAGAATAGAGGTTGGTTCCTCAAACTCCTCCGATTTAGATCTATATTTTACACAACTACAAGAGGTTCTAATCCTAATTCTACCCTCGATTATAAGGAGACAGGATAAAAATGCAAAAATGAAACTAAACTAAAGATGGTGATGCACCAAAAGGAGTGGTGAAATAGTTTTGCCATATAAATAGACACAAATTCATGAAATGCAACAAGGGAAAACATACACAAGCTGATGGATAGATGTAATTAGAGGTCTTAAATGAAGTAAAACAATACAAACAGAGGATCTGAAAGCATTCACAGAGTTTCAGACTTGTCAATTCCATGTAAAAACTCTTGCATTCCACCATCAAAGAGGTATAAACCTGTTACAAACGTGTGAAAAGGTTGATTCTTACAACTATCACTTGATGGAGGTGAAAGAAGAAGTTTTCAATGCCAAAAAGTGTTCAACCTCGAAGAAATGAGCCAAATCTAGCTTTTACAATGCATGGGTCGAGCCCAGAGAGAGAAAATGTAAAACCATGGGGATCCATTCCTCATTGATGGAAAATGCATTAAAACAGCATGGAGGACCTTTCAAACCCATACCCTATCATTTTTGACCATATTCGAGAAGAATGCAACCCATTCTCGTATTAAATTTGGTTGTTGAAATGTCATTTCTGGCCATGGACACGTACTAGAACCGTTTTTGAATTTTATCTCTCCAAACTAAACCAAAATTAGAAATTGACCATGGAATCATGTAGAGAATTTTAACATCTTTCCAATGATATAAAGAACGTGAAAATCTGAGCTCTGGATCAAAAGATATGATCGTTTGAAGATTTAGGGCAAAAACGGCCCAAAAACGGATCGGTGGGAAAAAATTTCAAATTTTACCTCTTTTTTGTCTTTGGAAAAATTTTCAAAAATTCCCCGCGCTCCGCTGGTTGGATGCCACGTGGCAGCTTCCTATTGGCTGTGGGCCTCAAATGGGAAAATTTTCCACAAAAACTCCGCCGAGCCATAACTTGAAAAATATAAGGAGTTAGGAGGCAAACTTTACCTTTCTGGAAAGCTGAGAGAGAGCTCTATCTGATGGTGCCATTTCCAGAAAGCCTTGAGTGCCTTAAAATCAAAAATGTGGACTGAGGCACAAGAGAGGTAAGAACACAAGGAGTTAGCCACAAAAAATGAGCTGGGGCACATTTTGGATAACGATTAGATTGACAAGCTGATCGATGTTTGGAAGGGAAAAAACATCTTTAGGACATGCAAGATTGAGATCTCAAAAATTAGTACAAATCTATAACTTTCTCGAGGATTTGGTTATGGGAATGATGTTAGAGAAACATTGTGGATAATCAATGGGTATGATGAAGTTAGCAAATAAAAGACATTGTAACTCTTCTTTAATAAGGAGAGCCACACAGGATGCATCCTAAAAATCTTTTATTTAATGGGTTTGGCATCAAAGATATGTGACAATATTATGTATGAAAATATTAGGATTAATACCGAGACATATCATTATATGACCAGTGAATGCTTGTTTGTATTTTGATAAGAAGGTGGTGAAATCATCTAGTTATTTTGGGTTTAATGATTGGTCGAAGTTAACTATGTGGGTTTCTTGAGGGGTTCCTAAGTTAATGTCAATATTTAGTTCATTAAGAAGGGTTGATGTGTCGGTGGTAAGGATTTCGAAGGAAATGATCCTTTGCTCCCATATGAGAAATGATGGCTTGCTCATAACGACATATCAAGGATATCAAAGGTGGGTTAATCTTCTTTAATCATTTCTAGATAGATGAGAGGAATTTTTCTCGTGATGTGATTGGATTGATAAGTTAAAGGTCCTGAGAAAAGAGAATTGACTAAAAAAATTTTAGGTGGGATGGATATAATGTCATTAGTGTCCATGCGATAATCTAAATTAAGTGGGTGGTGATGGTTTAAATTCGGTGGTGTGCACGGATGTGGATTGTTCAAGTGAGTCGATAGTGGGTATTTTATATCCTAGACCATATTTTTCATGTGGTTTAAGAGAATGTATGACGATTAATTTGTGTATTCCTTGTTCATAATGCCCAAAACAAAACACTTTTCGACACAATAGTGAAGATACATTTGAACAAAACTTTGATTGTATATAGATTAAAAATATGATGAAAATGGAATGGCATGATGTTGTTCAATGGATTGAGATTAAAGATGATCAAGTCCTGCATAGACAAGGTCTATTTGTCGGGGTGACCATACATCTTAGGTATTGGTATAGAGTTAAGCATGAGGAGGTGGTATTCCTCCTGGATTAGGTGTTTCATAATGTCGTCGAAGGAAGAGTCATTTATTAGTTTGGATGAATGGATGGTCATGATAGTAGATGCTTCATCAGAATATTTGAGTGTTGATGAAGGTATGAGAATGTCATTTTGTAAATATTTCATGTTACAATCAGCGAATGGATTTAGATCTACAGGATGGTGAATGTTTTACCTTCATGTTCATATTTAAGACACTGTGGAGTGTAGAAGGAACACACCACATAGTGTGTATCCAAGGTCATCCTAATAATATGTTGTATTGGAACTCTCCTTCTATGATGTAGAATAGTTTTGGTAAGGTTTTAACATAGAATTTAAAATGTAAGATAACAATGCCTAACGTGGGTGTGATAGTATCGTTGAAGACTCGTAGTAATATTGGAGTTTGAGCATTAATGGTGTGAGTTAATTTAAGTTTATTAAAGGAAATGGATGATATGATATTAATAGTTACAACTCCATAAATCTTGACCCTCTTAATGCGGACATCATTGATTTGATTTATGATGAAAAGTGGTAAGTTATGGTCTTCTGGTATGATCAAAGGTGTTTCAAATGACTCAAATCATATGACAACAAATGATTTAAGGGATCCTAAATAGTTTATGAAAGAGAGGGGGTAATTTTATAGTACTAATATTGATTGGAGGGCTTTGATCATGTCTTTATTATGGGAAGGAGATGTTTGAACCAGCTCATAAAGTGACATCTTGATAGGAGCTTAGTGTAACTATTTGATAACGACCTTCTATACTGTGATAGATGAAGGAGATGCAACAACTATCAAAAACTTATATTTTAATGATGTGATTTTATTAGATGATTTAGGAGCTATAGAGATGGTTACTTTAGGTTTATCAGATGAAACAAATAACTTAGGAGGTGGGGGTATAGCTAAAAACGTTTTATATTTATTTTGTTATGATGAATCACTATTTTAGTTTCATGAGTGAGTAGTTATGTGAATGACATCAACCTGATGGGGAGAAATTTTGGATTTGGATGATGGTGAAGATGTTGGTTTTGTGTGTGGTTCTAAAGGAAGGAAGGTTTGGTTCTGAATTTTCTTATCAATTAAGTGAAAGGATTTCATTTCCTCTATAGAATTTCCTTGTGTCCTATGATAGTCACAAGAGGCATTGAAGTCACACCAAGAGGTATTTCATCCTTGAGGGTCAAATAGTTAAGGAGGTGGTAATGTTATGAGCGATTGTTGGAGGAGGTCATCTATGATGGTTTCATGGTGCCCCTTAGGTGCATATGTGGATGGTGAAGGGGTCTCTTTTGATTTGATGTTGAGGTAAGACATGGCTTAAAAAGTGGTACTCTTAGTCGTTGGTTGAGGGGACTCTTAGATGGTATGATGAATGGGGAAAAAGACCCAATATAGAATCTTGATGGGTTGGTTTTGGAGTTGAGATGACAATGACCTTCTTAGAAGGGGGTGGGATGAAGGTTCGAGGGTCACGTAAGTGGTACTGATCTACGAAGGCATAAGAGGGGATTTTAAGGACTAGGATAACAATTTGTTTTTGAGGTTCCTTCATAGTTTTCTTAGATGAGCTAGGTGTGGATGTTGAGGTAATAAATATGGGGGTGGTTTTCAATGACAAGATTAGGGGTGTTTCTATTTATTTATTAGATGTGGGTTTAGAAGTTTTTGAGGAGCTACGGATGATGTGGATGTAGAGGGTGTACATTAAGTAGTGTTTTTAGTGGGTTTAGACTTGGTGGTAATTGTTTGAGACTCGGTAGAGGTGGATGTTATTCCAATGGATGTAGATAGGAATTCAGGATAGGTACATCCTTACCGATAGTATTTATAATATGATGATGTGAACATTGTTTTATTGTGGTTGATTGGTGGTAGAGAGTGATTCAAGAAAGTTGGTTAAACATGTCTAGATTTTGATTTTTCAGGTGTGTTCGGATTATCTAAATGGATTTAACCCTTATCAATCAAATATTGAAGGATGTTGTAGAATGAGCGACACCTTTTGATGTCCTTTCCCTTAACCCTATGGTATTTACAATAATCGGTATCCCTATACCAAGAGGGCTTAGATATAGATGTTTCAATTGGATAGATGGGTGAAAGATAGATCATATTATCAAGTGAGGAGTTTGTCAAAAGACTATACTATAGGTCTATCTCGATGGATGTGAAGCTACATTGTGGATGAGAATGCTTGGTAGTGGGTTTTCCCTTAGGGGTGTATTTGAAAACTACGAAATTAGTTGAAGATTTAGATTTTTCAATATTGGAAGATGATTTAGATGAAAATTCATATTTTGGTTTCTTATGTCGTAGTGTAACTTTGCCTTCTTCGAGGACTCGTAATTATTATTTATGGGCCATGGTGAAATATTTGTCAAACCTCTAGAATGACTAGATTTAAGTGTGAATGAGATGTTTTCAACACATGATTGGCATAATAAATCATTTAATTCAATTTACGAAGTGTGAATGATAATCGATTGATTATACCCCTTTGGTGGGAAACAAAATCAGTTATGGATTCATCTTCAAAATATTTAATCACATAGATGTCATTGATGGTGATTTTTTAGGTGATGTTTATAGATAATTTTTCTAAGAAGAGTTGTGTAATTTTTGTGAATGTGAAAAGGGAGTACTACGAGATGTTATTGTACTAGTCCATGGCAGACAAAAGAGAGACCTACGGAAAGTCCCGAACATTAGCTCTTGGTTGTGGGCTGATCAAGGGATCATTTTTTAATTTCCCTAAACATCCCTAAATTTTGTATCAAGTGCATAAGATCATTTTGAGAGCTTTCTAACGACGTGAGAACATGACAAACGGACATCGGGAGCTCTAGTTATGTCCATCAAAGATCACCAACAAGAAAGTCAACTCTAGTCAACTGGTTGGTATTGGACCAAGGGCACTATGACACGTGGCGAAACGGAAAAGGGAGTCATTTGGGGTTTTGATCTCTGGTCTTGATGGTCGTAAAAAGATAGCTCGTCGGAACAAGAGGCTCAACTTTTGTTACGGAGGGAAGCCTAGCCACCATGTGGACTATGGTGTTGTCGCCGACGTGGTGGGACCACAAGTCACCATGTGGCTTGCCACCACTTAGCCATTTTTAATTTTGAATATCATAGTATTATATGGTTGAATTTTATATTATTCACCATATTACTATACAATTTCAATTTGTAATGTTTAGGGTCGAATCTTGGTGAGACCACATTCCCACATATCTCGGCAATCACAAAGCACACCACATGACTCAGCCAAACATTAATAAAGCCACCCACATAATCTTCCAAACCCCCATATATTGCTAGGTCCATGTAGTGGATGGGAGGTGTTGGGGTGTGGAGCCTACTTTTGGTCTTCTCGAATCAGTATTAAAGTGTTGGAGTTCTAACAATTAAGTTTGGAGACTTCAAAGCATTCTTCATCATCTACTATGACGTTGCTATGTCATTTTTGTGTCATCACTGTTAATATGTTGTTAACTAGCTGTTAACATTGTGACAGTTTTTCCAGCCATGGGAAGTTAAAAGGTCACGACTTTCAAACTTCTAGGGTCGGCTTTAGGACTTCTTGAAAAGGATTGTAATCCTATAAATAGAGGTGTTAGGTATCTTGAAGATATCTTGAGTGTTCAAGAGGTCTTGAGTCTTGGTGATCAAGGTTAAGCAATTGGGTGTCAATTTTGGTTTAGATGTGGTTTAGCATCTTTGGAATTCTGTTGTGAGTTCATAACTGAGAGAAGATTGTGAGAGTTGTTTTACTCTTGTTGATAATAAATTCTGAGCAAGTTCTTGGTGTACGTAGCCCACATTGGGTGAACCACATTAAATCTTGTCTTGTCTTCTTTTGTGCATTATTTATTTATGTTGTTATATTTCTACATGTATACTTTTTCTATATAGTTTCCTACTGCTGTGGTTTGTGGAATTATTTCCGCATATTTGTTCTCTAATTCCTAACAACTGGTATTAAAGCTTTGGTGGTTTTTTGCTGAAGTGGTAAATCACAAGGAAATTTTAGCTTGAGTGGGAGCTATGGCAGATGAGGGTAGATCAAGGGTTGAGAAGTTCAATGTGTAAAACTTTTTTTGTAGAATATGTAAATGGAGGATTACTTATATCGAAGGACCTCCACATTTCTTTGGTTGGAAAAGCAAATAAACCCACAATCATGTAGATGAGGATTGGGAGTTGCTAGATAGAAAGGCACTCGGGAAATTCATTTATGTTGTACATCTTTGGTTGCTTTCAACATATCATAGGAGAAGACCATGAAAGGTCTCATGAGTGCATTGGGGAAGTTATATGAAAAAGCCTTTACCTCTAATAAAATATTTTTGATGAAAAATTTATTTAATATGAATATTTCTAAGAATGGTTTTGTTGCTGATCATTTAAATGAATTTAATATGGTTGTGAGTATTTTAAACTCGGTAAAAATTGAATTTGATGATGAGGTCATGGCTTTGTTGATTTTGTGCTCCTTTCCAAATAGTTGGGACAACTTGGTTATGGTTGTAAGTAATTCGGTCTCTAATCATTCAAAGCTGAAGTTTGAGGATGTAATAGGTGTGATCCTAAGCGAGGAAATACAAAGGAAGAGCACCGAAGATTCTTCTACTGGAAAC
Source organism: Taxus wallichiana var. yunnanensis (assembly GCA_018340775.1). Lineage (NCBI taxonomy): Eukaryota > Viridiplantae > Streptophyta > Pinopsida > Cupressales > Taxaceae > Taxus > Taxus wallichiana. Next base: position 818,947,252 of record CM031238.1, read on the forward strand.
ACTTTGACGGTGGTGGAGAGCAGAGGGAGACAAAAGAATAGAGGGAAAGGTAACTGTGGGAAGTCAAATGATCACGGAAGGTCAAAGTCCAAGAGTAAGTTAGAATGTTGGCACTGTGGGAAGGTTGGTCATGCTAAGCAAGATTGCTAGGATCTTTGAGATAAGATTAACAAGGAGGAAAATAAAGAGGTAAATTTGGGAGTAGGTGATGTTTTTCAGGATGCCTTAATTATTTCTTTAGATAATATTGTTGAATCTTGGGTGTTAGATTTAGAGGCTTCTTTCCATGCCACCCCATAAAGACATTACTTTACTGATTTTGTTCAAGTTGATTTTGGACATGTATATCTTAGTGATGATGAACTATCCAGTATAGTAGGGAAAGGTTGTGTTTAGTAAAAATGAAAAATGAGAACACGTGGCTACTTAAGGACATCATGCATGTGCCTAAGTTAAGGTGAAACTTGATATCATTGGGTTAGCTAGGTAGTGATGGTTGTACAATCAGTTTTACAATGGATTCTTGGAAGGTTACCAAGGGAGCTCTTGTGGTTGTAAGAGGTAAGAAAATTGGTACTTTATATTTAACCAATGGTGATGATTATTGCAATTTAGTTGATGTAGATGGAAATGAACTTTGTGGCACTAAAGACTTGGTCATATGAGTCATAAGGGCATTCAGATTATAAAGGACGGGTTGCCCGGATTAAAGGAGTTAGATTTGGACTTCTATGAGGACTATGTTTATGGGAAATAGAATCGAGTGAGATTCCTCAAGGTTGGACCTATGAAAGGAGGGTAAGTTGGAGTTAGTGCATACAAATGTATGGGGGCGAGCTAAGGTAAACTCTATTAGTGGTTCATGTTGATATGTCACTTTCATTGATGATGCAACTAGAAAATTTGGGTATATTGCATTAGAAAGAAATCTGATGTGTTTGAAACTTTCAAAAGATGGAAAGCCTTGGTTGAGAATGAAACAGGTCTCAAGTTGAAATGTCTCTGGGTCGAGATAATGGAGGGTAATATCAGTAGTAGTAAATTTCTTGATTATTGTTTGGTAAATGGGATCCGCAAGAAAATAATGGTTCCAAATACTCCACAGAAAATGGAGTGTCAGAGAAAATGAACAAGACAATCATGGAGCATGCTAGGTGTATGAGGTTACATGTGGGGCTTCTACTCATGTTTTAGATGGAAGCAGTAATCACGCTTATTTATCCGATTAACAGAGGACCTTCTATGGCTTTGGATGGAGGTATACCTAAGGAGGCTTGATCTAGTAAGAAAATTGATTACTCATTTCTTAGAGTATTTGGATGTGAGGTATTTGTTCACATTAATAAAGATGATAGGACCAAGTTAGGGTTAAGACCGAGAAATGCACCTTTGTTGGATATGGTGAAGATGACTTTTGTTTCCATGTTTGGAGTCTTAAAGACAAGAAAACATTTCGGTCTAGAGATATTGTATTTAATGAAAAAGTCATGTATAAAGATCAGTTGCAGGAACAAAAAGAGGAATCAAAGAAAGAATATACAGTGTTAGAGGACATTGTGGACAACAAGGTGTCTAAGGGGCCGGTTCAGGTATAACATGTTCCAACATAGCCAGTTCAAGTACCTACTCATCAGGAACCCCAAACTCCTAAGGTGAGAAGGTCTTCTAGGGTAAGAAGGGAACCTAAATGATTTACTCCATCTTTGAATTATTTATTGCTCACTGACAGTGGAGAGCTAGAGTTCTTTGAGGAAGCATTGCAAGTGGATGCCAAGAAGAAATGGGAGCTAGCCATGGATGAATAGCATATACCACTTATGGAAAACTAGACTTGGGATCTAGTGGAGCTACCCGAGGGCAAGAGAGCATTGCAGAACAAGTGGGTGTATAGAATCAAAGAGGAAGATGGAGGAAGGAAATGATACAAGGCCCGGTTGGTGGTCAAGGGATTTACACAGAAGAAAGGTATAGAATTTGATGATTTTTTTCTCTTGTTGTTAAAATGAATTCTATTAGGATTGTTCTTGGTTTAGTTGCAGAGAATACCCTGTACTTAGAATAGTTGGATGTGAAGATTGCATTCCTTCATGGTTTATTGGAGGAGGAATTGTACATGCAGAACCACATGGTTATGAGGTCAAAGGAAAGGAGAGGTTAGTGTGCAAATTGAAAAAAAGCTTGTATGGCCTGAAACAAGCTCCATAACATTGGTACATGAATTTTGACAGTTTTATGTAGGAGCATGGTTACTCTAAATGTCACTCAGACCATTTCCTATACATCAAGAAGTTTCTTGATGGTAGTTATATTATTCGTCAGGCTGTATGTGGATGATATGATTTTTACAGGAATAACATGAAGGAAATAAATGTACTCAAGAAATAGTTAGGTGACTCCTTTCTAAGAAGGATTTGGGGCAGCAAAACAAATCCTTGGTTTGAGAATAACTCGAACATGAAGGAGAAGAATATGGTATTATCTCAATAAGAGTACATAAAGAAGGTCTTGAGAGGTTTAGTATGCATGATGCTAAACCGGTTGGTACTCCTTTGGCAGGTCACTTTAAATTATCAAAGGAGCAGAGTCCCAAGATCGAGGAGGGATAGTGAGATGTCAGGTACCATAATCATCAGCAGTTGGTAGATTTATGTATGCTATGGTATGCACTAGGTCCCGACATTGCCCATGCAAAGTGGGAGCAATGAGAAAGTTTATGAGTGATCAGGTAGAGCACTTGTGGTAGGCAGAAAGTGGATCCTTTGGTACTTGAGAGGGACCATGGGAGTAGCATTGTGTTTGATGGATCGGACACTACATTACGTGGCTATGTAGATTCAGACATGGTAGGATATTTGGACAGCAAGAGGAGCATGACTAGGTTATGTATTTACGGTTGGTGATATAGTGGTGAGTTAGATTTCACGGTTATAAAAGGTTGTGGCTTTGTCAACCACAGAGGTTAAGTATGTTGCTGCCACAAAGGCAAGCAAGGAGATTATTTGGCTACAATAGTTACTTGATGAGTTGGGTCATAAGAATTAATTTGAGAGATTACACGGTGATATTAAGAGTGTTATTCATTTTGCGAAGAACACTGTTTTCCACTCTAGGATGAAGCACATTCATCTGAGATATCATTTCATCAGGGAAGCTTTGGAAGAAGATAAGTTGAAGTTGGAAAAGATTCATACCAGTCAGAATCTTGTGTATATGATGACCAAGGTGATCACGAGGGAGAATTTGAAGTTGTGTTCTTCATGGTTAACAATGAAGGGTTAAGAACTTTGCTTAGTGGAAATAGTCTCCAAGTGGGAGATTGTTGGGGTGTGGAGCCTATTTTTGGTCTTCTTGAATCAATATTAAAGTGTTGAAGTTTGAACAGTTAAGTTTGGATACTTGGGAGCATTCTTAAGTCATCTGTTGTAACGCGTTGTTGTGTCGTCGATGTTAATATGCTATTAATTGGTTGTTAACATCGTGACGATTTTTTCCAGCCATAGGATGTTGAAAGGTCACGACTTTCAAACTTCTAGGGTCGACTTTAGGACTTATTAAAAAGGATTGTAATCCTATAAATAGAGGTGTTAGGGTATCTTGAAGATATCTTGAGTATTTAAGAGGTTTTGAGTCTAGGTGATCAAGGTTAAGCAATTGGGTGTCAATTGTGGTTTAGATGTGGTTTAAAACATCTTTGGAATTCTTTTGTGAGTTCATAATCGAGAGAATATTGTGAGATTTGGTTTACTCTTGTTGATAATAAAATATGAACAAGTTCTTGGAGGACGTAGCCCACATTGGGTGAAACACGTTAAATCATGTCTTGTCTTCTTTTGGGCATTATTTATTTATGTTATTATATTTCGCATGTATACTTCTTACTATATAGTTTTCCTATTGTGTGGTGTGGGGAATTTTTTCCAAATATTTGTTTTCTAATTACTAACAAGAGGATGAAGGGGTGGTAGGGGTGCATATGTCATGCATGGAGATCCATGTGAGAAGGAGGTGGGGATGGTTTTGCCTCAAGTGGTCCTTTGACCACTTTAAACATGTGTGGAAAGGCTTATTAAATCCTAAAACAATATCCTTTCCCCAAAATGTGGGATATACCCACTTAAACCTCGCAAATCCGCCAACATGGTTATTTATCCCATTAAAATATGCAAATCTGTCATTAAGGAATTTAATCCCATTTTACATGCTACATGGTGAGGCTAATATTAGCCTAAGGATAAATAATTTTGCATTATTTTAAGGGCCCTAATTTTGTATAAATAGGGAACTCATTTCATTATAAAACACACATTAGCCCGAGAAGCTTATTATTTTGTTAAGCTTAATTGTGGGATGTGGAGAATTAGTAATAGGGAAATTTTAATATAGTTTTGTAAACTTTATTAAATTCCTAAAATTAATATAGACAAATATTATTTATTGGCCTATTATTTTAGGCAATAGTAGATGAATTTTTGTGATTAGGAGTAGAATGTAAACTACCCAATAGGCCCATTGAGCCACATTAATCATTTACAAATCCTGGATTGTTGATTGGAATGTTGGAGGGTGCATTGATAGTGTTGGGAAGGATGATTGAATCGAAGGAGATTGTGCATCATGAAGGTGAAGAACGATTCAACCGATCATCGAAATTATTCAAAGAACTGGAGCACTAATAGGAAAGTGAAATTCCATTAGGTTTTCTTGTTAAAGTACTATTGTAACTTACAAGTTTTGACTAGTGGAATGGTTTGAAAGAACCCAGAGACATAGGCAATTGTTGAACTCCATAATCAATCATTGTGCAATTGTCTTTATTGTCTTGCATTAATTTTTTAAATTGATTACTTAAAAGGAGAAAATTGTTGGCAAATAATTAAAGCCTACAAGGATATGATCAAGTAAATAAAAACTTGATTATTTTCAGATCAAGTTTGGTATTAGAGAAGGTTATTGGCTTGCAAACTTGTTATTCCCAAGAAATTTTGGTATTAGAGATGGTTCAGCTCCATATTTGCTTCATTAAATCTTATTAACAGAGTGATAGCTTCAAGATTGGTGCAGTTGGTTTAGTTTTTGTGAACAGTATACAAGTGCACTATGGGCAAGATGTCTTAACAAGAGAAGTGTGAGGAGGTTGAATCTTATAATAATAAGATCCAGGAAGTGAACTCTCTCCCTGCAATCAATGTATTACTCCTTAGAAGAGGAGAATTCTTGTCTAAAAATGGAACTGCAAACCAAGGATGATCTCTTGACAAGGTTGCAGTGTGGTGATCAGAGAAAGGAAATACCTTCAAATTCAGATGCAAAGACCATGGTAGATGATTTCACTATATGTTTTTCACCACTGGAATCTTCTTATTCCTCCCATTCAGTTTTAGATTTAGGTAATTAAGTTTTTGGTTTGTTTGAAAAGCATACTTGAGGCATAAGATCCAAATTATTAGATAAAATGGGATTTGATGAAAGAGGCCTTGGTAAAAGTGGCCAAGGCATATCTAACCCCATATAGGTCAAGGATCATCCTTTTTTACGGAGTTTGGGTTATCCTATTATGCGAATGGAAATTGGATAATTCTTTAAGAACATTGATGGGAGACAAGCTTCCAAAAGAAAAGTGAATACCCCACTAGTCCTACAAAAATATTCTGAGGAAGAAAATTGTGCTTCGTCATCACAAGTAAGATGTGGTAAGAGAAATCAAAAAGAGGTAATGAGATCCCACATCTAGTTTCTTACCATAATCATAAGCACAATAAAACTTCGATCCATGTTTTCAATTAAGAAGTATAGTTATGATTTTCTAAAGATGTGGAATTCCTTTTCATGTACTTTTTGTGGATTGCATAATCATTATGTGGCCAGATGCTAGAAGAGAAGGACATTAATGAAGAATTTGATGTCTTTCATTAGAAACATGGAAAATCGAAAGACCAATCTCGCATACGCAGAGTCAAGAAATGGCAGTAAAGATTTCCTCATCCTAGAAGAAGGATATGAAGAGGAATTTTTGTGCTCATTTCCAAAGGAATGGGCACCGGGTGGACAATTACTAGAAACTAAATCCATATCACCATTAGAGTAATGGAAAGACAAAGATGGAATGGATGCCTATTGCAAAGGCAAAGGAAGTTTCTACTCCACCACTAGTTAAAAATTCAGCCCAGACTTGGTAATACCTAAAAGTGAAAGTCCTTTAAAATGGGTAAGTTAAAAAAATTTCAATTATATATTGCATAATTTTGATTGATGAATAGTATGCAGATTTTTTAGAGATCGATTCTCGTGAGAAAATGCTGAGAGAAAGGTTTACCATACTCAATGGAAATTCTTACTAAGAATTTTTTAATACTCCAAACATATCTCCTAATCAGCTTGTGAGTACATTTACAAATTGGATACAGATTTGACTCATCTAAATATTGGAGATTGATTTTCCATTTATACAAACAATAGATTTCATATGATTCAGCTCGGAACTTCATTCTGTGTAGAGGCATTGTGACCATGCAATAGAATGGTAGTTGAATCACCATTGGCATTGACATCGGGTTAGAACTTTGTTCTGTGGAGAAGCCATTATGGACATATAGAAAAATGGTACCTAATATAGTTTTTCAACAAAATGAGCTCTCAAAAGATTAGCTCAGAACATCATTCAAAATGAAGGCATTGCGACCACACATTTGAATGGTAGTTGATCATCAGAATTATCATCATGAAACAAAGGCATTGATAACTACAAGAGACTTAGCACTACACAGCGGAGGTGTTGAGGTCTACAAGAGACTTAGCACTGCATAGTGGAGGTGTTGAGGTCTACAAGAGACTTAGCACTTCACACAAGTGGAGGTGTTGAGGTCTACAAGAGACTTAGCACCGCACATTGGAGGTGTTGAGGTCTGAAAAGGGACAAGTCATTTTCCATTATCGACATTGGATCAATCACAGATCTAAGTAACATGGAGTTCCTTCAAACCAGTTTAGATTCTATGGAATCAACTTGGAGATAGGAGATGTGTTATAGGGTAAAAGAAGATCCTTGTTGTCAGATATCTGGAAGCTTAGCACTACACAATAGGAGCATTAAGGTTTCATTCAGAAACTTAGGACCATATAACGAGGCATGGAGGTCTTCTTTGGATATCAGAGTGATGCAACGGAAGTGTCATGGGCCCATAAGCCATAGGTCCCAGGATAGGAACCAAGTTGTCAAAATGAAGAGGTTGTAAAGGAAGAGACCCAAGGGTCTACTATAGCAGAACTTCTAAGGTGGCAGCAAAGTTTCTAGATTCAGGATAGGATGGTAAAATGTTCCAATATAAGATTTTTAGGACAAAAAGATTTTCTCACTGGGGAGGTGTGATCAGGGGATCATTTTTGAAAATCCCTAAACATCCCTAAATTGTGTCAGTGTAGAAGATCGTTTTGAGAGTTTCCATCAACTGTGAGAACATGAAAAACGGACATTGGGATCTCTACTTATGTCTAGTCAAAGTTTAGTCAACGGGAATGTCAACTCTAGTCAACTGGTCAATATTTGACCAAGGGCACTATGACATGTAGCAAAATGGAAAAGGGAGTCGTTTCTAGGTTTTTCACTCTCTGGTCTTTAATGGTCTTGAAAAGATAGCTCATGGGAACAAGAGGCTCAACTTTTGTTATGGGAAGGGGAGCCGACCACCATGTGGACTATGGTATTATCACCAACGTGGTGGGTCCACAAGCCACCACGTGGCTTGCCACCACTTAGCCATTTTTCATTTTGAATATCATAGTATTATATGGTTGAATTTTATATTATTCACCATATTACTATACAATTTCAATTTGTAATGTTTAGGGTCAAATCTTGGTGAGACCACATTCCCACATATCTCGGTGGTCACAAAGCACACCACATGACTCGGCCAAACATTAATACAGCCACCCACATAATCTTCCAAACCCCCATATATTGCTAGGTCCACGTGGTGGATGGGAGGATGAAGCGGTGGTAGGGGGCATATGCCATGCGTGGAGATCCACGTGAGAAGGAGGTGGGGGCGGTTATGCCTCAAGTGGTCCTTTGACCACTTTAAACATGCGTGGAAAGGCTTATTAAAGCCTAAAACAATATCCTTTCCCCAAAATGTGGGATATTACACCCACTTAAACCTGCAAATCCGCCAACATGGGTATTTAGCCCATTAAAATATGCAAATCCGTCATTAAGGGATTTAATCCCATTTTACATGCTATGGGGTGAGGCTAATATTAGCCTAAGGATAAATAATTTTGCATTATTTTAAGGGCCCTAATTTTGTATAAATAGGGAACCCATTTCATTGTAAAAACACATTAGCCTGAGAAGCTTATTATTTTGTTAAGCTTAATTGTGGGATGTGGAGAATTAGTAATAGGGAAATTTTAATATAGTTTTGTAAACTATATTAAATTCCTAAAATTACTATAGACAAATATTGTTTATTGGCCTATTATTTTAGGAAATAGTAGATGGAATATTTTTGATTAGGAGTAAAATGTAAACTACCCAATAGGCCCATTGAGCCACATTAATCACTTGCAAATCCTAGATTGTTGACCGAGAATGTTGGAGGGTGCATTAATAGCGTTAGGAAGGATGATCAAAGCTGAAGGAGATTGTGCATCAGGAAGGTGAAGAACGATTCAATTGATCATCAGAAATTCTTTGAAGAACTAGAGCACTAATAGGTAAGTGAAATTCCATTAGGTTTTCTTGTGAAAGTACTATTGTAACTTACAAGTTTTGACTAGTGGAATGGTTTGAAAGAACCCGGAGACGTAGGAAATTGCCAAACTCCGTAATCAATCATTGTGCAATCATCTTTATTGTCTTGCATTAATTTTTTTAAATGATTACTTAAAAGGAGAAAATTGTTGGCAAATAATTAAAGCCTACAAGGGTCCAAGATCAGGTAAATAAAAACTTGATTATTTTCGGATCATGGGCTATGAGATAACAAGCGTGGAGAAAAAGCACAAATTTTTTGTTGGGGATATTCTTTACTATAGAATTTGATAATCTTCTGAAGTTCCCAATGAGGTGGATATGCTTTGTAAGGTACTGAAGGGCAAATGAGGTCATTCCAAATTTGTTCATAGGAGAGCACATTCTTAGGAACCAAAGAAGCAACTTCAAGGTGGATATTTTGTTCATGAGAGCTTGAAGGGTATCTGGTTGTGATGTTTTTTGTAAGGAGGAGCCAAGTTGATTAAATAAGAACTGGATAGGTGTGGGTATAATTGATACTACCAAGGGACATTTTTCCGATAAGGGATAGTTTGTTGATAAGGAATTTTTTTATTATAAAGAATTTTAGTGTGGATATTGTAAGTGGATTGAGACACTAAGGGATGTGATGGTTTCATATATTGATAGGGGTGGGAATATATGTTTTAATAATGGGATGTGATGGTTTGGGGATATATGGGAAAGGAATGTATGTATAGTTAAGGGGTTATGAATAAGTGGGCGGTTGTTGGAAGTGTATAAAAGAAGTGACAAGAGGATGATGCCTTCTATGGGATATTCTAGATAGGAATAGATTGGGGTATGTAAATGAGTGGTTGTGAGGGATGAGGTACATGTTGTGAGATTAGAGGGGTAAAAGATGATAAAAAAATAGAGTGGGTGCTAGAAATAACACTAGTGTTGACTCGAGGAATGGATGCAGGAATGGACATAGTGATGTTCGAATGGGGTTGGTGTTTTGTTTAGAAGGTGGTGGCTGAGATATAGTGTTAGAGATGGTACATAAATTCAAAGAGGTGTCTCAATGGCCAATGATGATGGAGGGGTAGATGAGGAAGAATTAGTATTGTTTTGAAGAGGTGTGGAACCAGTGGAAGGATCAGTGAAGATGTAGGTTGTTGGGTAGATGTGTCTTGAGAAGAAATCATATGGAGACTAAAAATAAGAATGGAAGACACAACACTAGATGTTTCAAGTTTAGTATGAGGTGGAGATGGATGTAATTGTTAAATGACGGGTTCTGAGTTCGACCATTAAGATGGGAAAAACAACACAAGGGATCATGAACATATAGAGTTATTTCGATACTAATGGTTAAATTTAGACACCCCTAGCTATAAGGTAAATATTAAGGGCCACAGGGTTTGAATCTAAAATATCTAAAAATACGATATCGCCACTATCAAAGAAGTGAGGACTATGAGGTTTGGGGATTTCAAATGATGTAGATTGAGAGATAGGGGCATGTGGTGGTTCTAACTCTTCTTTTTGAGATAGATGAGAGATTTGACGATGGAGTAAATGTGAAGAATCTAAGAGGTGTTTTCTTATACTTTCATTGTAACGCTCATTTTATTCCTCCTAAATTCATTGATTTTCACATTGAAGTGTGGATACTTCTTGATTTGGATATATGATTGATTGATTTTGTGGGGTTTGATGGTGTAATGGTGAAGATTGCTGGAACAGACTAGACATGTTTTTGGATGTTTGGACATGGGATTGTTGTATTGTGAGTACCAAAATTAACAAACACATAATCACCTATAAATGAAAAATAACTAAATGGGTTAGTAAAAATAGTAGAAAAATATAGGAAACTAATTTTTTAGATTATCTTGAATTAATTAATAAAAGATGAAATGTGCAAAACGAATGATTGGGTCCTAGGAAATGGTTGTCTATGGCTAGTTTTGGGGTTGTTTAGGGTTGGTATCCTTGATATACCTAAAGGTACGTGAGGCTTAAATCTATGTTATTTTCATTACGGGAACTACCCCGGTTCATGGTCCCAAGATGATAAGGGAGTCGGGTGATTAGCCAATATACCGACAACTAGCCGCTTATACTAGGCCAAAACACCGAGTCGGTTTCCCTATTAGGTGATGAAATCCCAATATTTATCACAGGTAGGAATGTTTGAATGTAATTTAGATATTGGACATGGTTTGACTTTATGTGGGGGAAGAATTAAGTGAATGCAATCAATTAAACTTCCTAATTAAAACTATATGATCAAGTAATATGCAATGTTCATTTTAATCCCAAAAGAAACGATTGATTTCGATGAGGAAAGATAAAAATATGCAAAGACAAAAAGTAAAAATAAAGGAAAAGGACTCACCTTGATAACACTTCTATTTTAATTTTTTAATTTTTAATTTTATATTTTTTTAACAATATAGCAATCTAGCAAGCAGTAAAGCCTCCATAAAAATTAAACCTCGCAAGAACAAGTTAGCAGAGGATAAAAACATTTGAAAAATAGAGGTTAGAATGATGATCTCCGAGTAATTAAAATAAAACTCAGAGAAATCATTGTAATCGTCGAATTATCTTGGCGATTCACCCAATCATTGGCGATAAACCAAATTGCTAGAAATTATAGAGCCAAAAACCTATATACGAAAAATATTAAATTTGAATGAATGAAAGAAGGGGAATTTTTCCCACCAAGCATGCTAGAATGTTCAGAGATGTTTTTACCTTTCTACCTAAATTCTAAAAGTGAAATAATAAAAACAAAACCAACCTCAAAGGACGTGGGGTTTAAGGATACCTGTAGATGATGGTTGTTGATGCTTGATGTTGAAATAAGTTGTGCTTCATCCAAAAAGTGTGTACAAGCTCTTGTCCTGTAAAGAAAGCTCCACTCAAAGACACTAAATAAAATGGATTAGATATATAGATAGGAGAGTTTCTCAAAAATGATGATTCCAGGAATCCAAAGGGCTTCCTTGAAGGATGTTAGCTCTCTTTATAAACAATCGAGTGAATTATAATGGATAAGTGATAAATGATAATGGATACAAGATAGATAGATACAATAATACTAGATAAAGATCAATAGAATTTGAGATCAAATGATAGGTCCCTGTCTAACTTTGAATGTGGCCTAGGTAAGTGTGGATGCAATATGTACACGTTCAAAGTAATCATACTAGAATTCATCAAATTCATGTTTGATCTCATATAAGAATTCAATATAATCTTCGATGTCTTGTTTAATGTCAATAAATGGATTACACATGATTTAATTCATGGATGATGTCAAATTGTTCCTAGTAGAAAGGTTGCTTGAGTATTAGAAGTGAGTGAATGCTTGTGATTTCATGTGATTGACCATGAATTACCATCTAAGAGTGATTTATTCTTAGAAACTTGTTATAAGAAACAAATTTGATAAAATAGATAAGAGATACTTGATGGCGATAAAAGTTGAGAAAAGTTAAATCTTGATAGGAATCCTAGCGATTGGGCCAATCATTGGTGATTAAAGTGATTTTTATAGTTTATCAAATCAAATGTTTGGAGGTTTCTAATTATTGTTTCAAAGTAACAGATGACAAAAACTTATTTTAAATAGATTGTAAGGCATAAAAAGAATACCTGGAGGTTGAAATGGAGCTAAAAGATTCCTCAAAGCTCCCTCAAAGATGACCTGAGATGGCTAGTGCAATCTACAATTTGAAAGTTGAAAATATGATCCATAAAAGCTCTGAAATATCTTGAATTTTTATGATGGTTCACAATGATACTTGATGATAAGTTTGATGTCACGTGTTAAGTGATGACATGAAGGACATTGGAGAATGATATTGAAAGAAAGAGCTTGAGTTTCAAAATTGAGGATCCTGGATGAAGGCCGAAAACTACTATTTATAATCGATGGCGATTACGTGAATTGTCGGTGATTTGGGATTTTTGGGGTTTGGAAGGGTAAAGTGGTTAAAACCACTTCTAAATAGAGTTGTTTTGTTTTGGCTTCGGGTAAATAGTTTGCTAAGTTGTTGGGGATGAAGTGTGATGGTTAAGGGGGTTATGAAATGGTTTAAATATGATTTTTCTTTATTTAATTTTGATTTTAGGGTGGTTTTAGATGGTTGAATGTAGATTTGACAACTATAGAAAGGATATTTACGTGTGGTAAATATGATAAAGGGTTATGACTTGAGCTATTTTGATAATTGATGAATTGGATTGATAAATGATGAAGGGGATGAAGGGTATAAATTTTAGGTATCTACAATAGGTTATACACGCCCATAGCATATTCCTCTTCATTGAAATGAGGTAATGGGAATGTGGTGCATACTTGGTGAGTGAGATTTTTGGGTTTCCAAGGAAGGAGATTTTGCAAATGAAAACGTGGCCAAAGGGCATAGGAAATGAGATATCAATATAATCATGGTCTAATGTGTCCCCTATGTAAGAAATCTAATTTTGTCCTAATATAAGTGGAGAAGAGAGAGGAGTGTGTGAAAGGTATACTATAAGATGAAAGACATGCATACCATAAGCGAAGTGATGGTGATGAATCCATAATATAGATGATGATAATGAGTATGAGGATAAATTTCCTCGAAAGTGAAATCTTCTTGAGCCAAACCATCATGTGAACCAGGGAAAATTTTAGTGGTGAATTTTCGTAAAATCGTGAATATTAGGGATTTTGGAAATTGGAAATGACGAATTTTCAGCAGTCGGTTGCCCCCAGTTGCCAAAAATTTCAGCTGACAAGTCATTTGTATGGGTTAGTTTTCCTACTATTTATATGTAAAAATTAACTTATACATGTATTCACTGAGGTATAATACATAGCCTAGGGGGTGTAGGGGGTACCCATTTAATAATGACATCCAATAAAGAGTGATTATCCATCCAACTTAGGTTGGATGGATAGCCATTGTCTGTCGTCCAACCTAGGTTGGATGACAAATGATGGATGGTCATCCAACCTGGGTTAGACGGTCATCCATTGTATGTCATCAATCTAGCCATCCAACTGGGTTGAACGACACATAATGTATAGTCATCCAACCCAATGTTAGATGGTTAGGTTGGAAAGCAAATAATGTACGGTCGTCCAACCTAGGTTGGAAGGTTGGGTTAGACGGTTGATGATGGACAATCTCCTAACCCAAGTTGGACACCTGGGTTGGATGGCAGCTAATGCATAGTCATGCAACCTAAGTTTGAAAACTTGGTTCGATGACAGATAATGTACATTCCTCTAAAGCAATTTGGATGCTTGGGTTGGACAACAGACAATGGACAATCGTCCAACCCAGGTTAGATGATAGATAATGTACGGTCATCCAACTCAGGTAAGGGTGGATCATTGTCAAAAATAGAAATATCAGGATGAGGATTATATGGGAAAGCAATATGTTGATAAAATTCATCAAAAAATGATTGATAAACGGAGTTGGATGCATATCAATAGGAATGCGAGTAGTAGTAAGGAAATGTTGGACTCTATGCCTTAAGTTAGGATTGGTAATAAAGAATTAATTGATTGAGAAACTCATGGTGATAAAAAAATAAGGATCCTAATAGCATGTAGGTCGAGTGGGGTTCACCAAAATGATTAAACCAAAATGTAAAATAATAGGCTAATATAATGCAATTTTTCAAAGTAGTAAATAATTGAATAATGAAATAATGAAATATAGAAATAATATCCAAGTAACTAAGTAATAAAAATATGAAACCCTAATTTGAAAAGAGGGTTAGAAGAGCCTTAGCTAATTCACAGAGGTTGCTGAAATTTTTCGCAATGGAGACCAACTGAACTGGAATGGAAGACCATTGCATGGAAGCCTATAAAAATCTAGATCTGGTATATTTGACTAGACTGGGGCACCTTGAGAGGGATGGGTGTTCGGGGTGATTTGGTCTAGTTTCTGGGCACCATGGTTTACGTAGATGCTCAGAAAACCTCCTTTAAGGTTTCGTAATAGGTTCACACTTATTCACCTTTGATAGTCTCAAGATCGTTGAGGTCGTTATAAACCCGCAATGAATGAATCACTGAAAAATGCAAACAAATCATGAAACCCGGGAAAAAGAAATATGTAAATGAATGGGTTAGAGTTTCCTAACTGTGAAAATGGTGTACTTATAATCTGATCATTGCACTACATCTAAGACCTAATGTAGTTATGTGTGTATACATAGATTTGTGCCCTAGGTTGCTCTTGTGCATGTCACACTTAGAAGTAGCGAGAAAGTAGTTAAATGTAGAATTTAAATAATGTGTGTATGGAATAGAATATACTCCCCTCATATGAAATGTAATGTAGATGAACCAACCTTTGTCCCTTGTGATGGAGCTAGATGGATGCAAATGGAGCTATAGATGCTTGGATGGATACCAAATTAGGTGGTGATAGACAATGCTTAGTGATTGGTCTCATTATTATGATCACATAAATTTATATTTATATGATTCCTTAGCTTGAATTTTATAATTTAATAACCTCAAAAATGCACAATAACAAATTGATAATATGTCTAAATGGATAGAAAGGAGTAAAAAGTGTGAGTAAAGTACAAAGAGGATCGGGGCACCCAAAGGGGATGAGGGCACCTAGCATTGGTGTCCTAGTTGGGTGCCCAAGTACGTAAAGGGTAAAATTAATTATGAAAAGAAATATTGGTCCAAGAAAGGTGTAAGATAGAAAGTAGCAATAGAAATCAACAAAATATGGCGAAAGGAAGGGGTTAATCAGTATTTTTCTTACTTAGGAACCAAATGAATAGTAGTATATGATCAAGACTAGATAATTACCCAAAGTTCCTTATTTTATGTCTACATCCACATACAAATTTTTCTTATGTCTCAAGAAGATGTTTCTTTGTAATGCGAGTTAAGATAAATTGTGGAACATTAAGTTCCTCCACTCTATGGATGACTAAATTAGTGTCCCATGGATTTCTTAGAGAAAAATGGCTGTCCATTTTTGATGATTTGTTCAAAACTACAAGGGTGATTTTGGACAATAGTTTGAAGAATTTTAAGGGACATCTACCTACTACATGATGAATACCTACTTCCTTGAAGCATCCAATGGGTAAGGAGTCAACCCTAACCTTAAAGAAACCAATATTTAAAGGTTTTCTCCTGAATCCACATGAACTTAACACCGAGATGGAAGCTGCTTGAAGTCGATCGGTGGATCACCTGAATAAAACTTGTAAATTTCTCTATCTGATTCTTCCAATAAACCTACTGAACTCGGATTGTGCAACAACAATATGTCCCAAAAATATATATACAAAAATGAAATCATATATATTCTAAGTAGAACATGCAGAGTGTACATAAGCACTTATTTTTCAATAAATAAACCTACCTACCCTACTCTAACCAAAGGTGAAAGGAGATAAATAAAACCCGATACAAGTTAGGAGAAGTAGTTTCCACTTCTTACAAAGTGTGTCTATGTGATTAATTTTTCAATGATCATGGTCTTTAATGAGAGTGGAAAACTTCTTTAACATTGTTTTCCCTTCCCATTCCACAAAATCTCAAAGCAAAAAACAAAAACTTAATACCTCCTCATGTTATTTTGTATTTGGTTAAAGGTTTGATGATGACCCTTATTTCTTTAAAGATCTTCCTCATTATTTTAAATAAGCATGAACAATGGAAACTTTGGTATTGGTTCCAAATTAACCAAACATCGATTAAACATGTGGTCTTGGGAACAAATAGAATAATCCTTTTTATTTTCCCATTTATTTAAATATCATCCCCAATAATGGGTCCATAATGTAAAATTTCCTCCTAATA
This sequence comes from Taxus wallichiana var. yunnanensis, assembly GCA_018340775.1. Classification (NCBI taxonomy): domain Eukaryota; kingdom Viridiplantae; phylum Streptophyta; class Pinopsida; order Cupressales; family Taxaceae; genus Taxus; species Taxus wallichiana. The sequence goes on from CM031238.1 coordinate 818,963,826, forward strand.
GATGCTTTTAAGATTAATTGGACCTTGTTCTACTTCTTTGCTAAAAAATTCTACCTCCTGCAGATCTACATCCACTTCCTTTGGGTCTAATTGAATTTATTTTTGAGTAGGAGCCCCTTTTGCACCATCTCATCCTCCTAATCATAATCATGTCATTATTCAATTGCTCTACAATCATCGTACATAATGAAATTATTTGGGGGTGTGATGTATGCAAGTGGTTGTTAGTTAATTTATTTGTTTGACATAGATGATTTGGAAGGAGGGGGAAGTATGGGATCAATAATATGGATTTCATTCATCAAACATAAATTAGACCCTTCTCATCTTCGAAAATATTAACATCATGCTAGAAAGAGTGTTGCATCCTAGATCTTAGATCAATAAGTCAAATAAACATGAAGACCTCAAATAATAAAAGAATGCCATACCTTTTCAGGGTATGAATTCTTGAGTAATTTTGAGCCATGTCCTTGAGAATACTATGTAGAATTATAAGATATAATCCATCAAATCCCATTGTATTTTGCTAAGGTGTTCCATGAGAGAAATGACATTTTCATCCTCTTTAACTGATTGTGTAATTTCCCTCCCATCTAATCCCAAGTGGAAATGGATTAAGGAACCAAATTGTTGTACAATTATTTTTCATTGCTTCTTAAGGATGAAACAAGAAGTCTCGGGTAATTTCTCTCTTTTATAAAATTTTGAATGACACAATGGTTGGTTATATCTTCAATGTGATCAATAGGAGATTGATCTCTATCTCCATGTAAAAGAGGCAAGTTTATCATGGTTGTTTTAGATATATCATCCCTCTACTTCAAACAAAGAGGGGAAGAACTGAATGAGATAATATAAGATCTATTTGGATAGCCATGAATGATATGGAAACATTAAAGTGAGTAGAAGGGTGATGGGGAAATGAAGAAAGGAAAAGGTTTACAAATGAGAGAAAGGGTTATTTAGATCCCTGAGTCACCCGATGTGTTGAAAAGGTCCTCTAAAGTACGGATATCACCAAGAAAAATTAAAATTTGGAGATATGAATTTGTAAATTACTTCAGCACTGTCCCCAGCTTTGTGTGCCAAAACTTTTGGAGCTCTAAATTACACCCTACTCTAAATCACCTAGATTTAGGATTTTGAGTGGGCTTGGATAAACCTAAAGAGAAGGTCAAATTCCTTATTACATGGGTTTGGGAAAACCTTCATAACATAACTTAATTATAACACTAAAACCACTCCTAAGATACCCCTACACTAATAATACCAAGGGACCAAGGAGTAAGATGCAAAAAAATGAAATCCTAAGATAAAGGGGCGGTGATAGCACCTAACGAAGAAAGGTTGATTGCTCTACATAAGGGAAAGGAAAGGGAGAAAACAAGGGTGGAAAGAACAGATAAATATATCATATGCCAAAATCATGAGGATTCGTCATTCCCATACATCCATGATACAAGAAAATGGAGAAATATGCAAGTATATAAGATGCACATCATGTTGGAACATAATGATTAAGTGGTCTAGCCAACCCTTAATGTATATGGGTCTATCACTAATATATAGGTTGATATTTAATAATATGTGTCTATTATTAAATATGCTAACATAGGTATATACTTTAGGTTAAATATTTAATATCATGAAATGATTATATTTCTAATATTAAATATTATAAACCTATGTGTATGTGTCAACCATTTTAGGTTGAAAAGGTGGGTCGGGAGACATACCCGATCACCTTATATAAAAGGACTATAGGTCCACATTTGAAATATTCAGAAATATATCAAAGGTGTGCAAATCAAGTCATTTAGTTTTACCCTTGGTAAATAGGGTTACAAAGAAGGAGGTGATCTTACTGGATGTAAAATAAGTTCTCTAAAGTTAAAGGTTATTTTCAAAGTGGTTTTTACCCTATTGGGGTTTTCCACTATAAATATTGTGTCACCTGTGTTATTTATTTTATGTAAGTATTTCTTTATTTACTTATGTTATGATGTAATCTTTATTTAAATATTTATTGTAACATTATGTAATATGTAAGTTGATTAAATCCATATTTATTAGAATCCTCAAATTCTAATATGGTAACAGAGTGAGATAAATTAAATAAATTAAGATCAAATGTTTTTTATTTTATTTATTTAATTTGTACGGGTTTTTTCAACGAAACCGAAAGGGTATTTAAAAGTATCTAGTCCCCTTTTTTTCTCCAATTTATTTTGGCACTACATTTTAAATCCCTAATTTTTTTTTGGGAGGAGATGTAATATGATATGATTCTTACTTTCATTTACATTTTGTAAATTATATGGAATTAATGTTTGTTTGGAGATTATGTGTGCACAGGTGAAAGGGGCTTCAAATATTTACCTACGTGAAAATCACATATAAAAGGAAATGATTTATTACTATATAAAATAATTTTCAAGTTTTCTATAATTTAAAATGTTTACAAGTTAAATATTTGAAAGGTAAATTCATACTCGTGTTCTTTTGACCCCTCTAAAAGAATTTGATTTGAAAAACTATAGTTTATAGTTAATCTATAACTATATTTTTTAAAATTAAAAATATATATAGAATAAAGTTTATATAATAACTTATATAAACATTATATTAAAATTGATATAGTTTTGAAACAAAACTATATTTTAAAAGCCTTAAACCATATTAAAATTACATGGGATTGAGGGAAGAGTCAATGACCATATTCTAAGCCTAAGTTTAAATCATATTTTATATATATGGTTATTTTAAACCGCTTAAAATATAAATTTTATTAGATTTAGTTTATATATGTTTTAAAAAAACCAAAGTGCTTACTTTTTTTAGTAAGGGGGCCCGTGTTTATTTCTTGGCCATGAAGGGATTACTTTTTAAATCTTAATACTTATTAAATAAAACCTAACATGTGTCCCTAACCATTTATATTATCCACCCCCCCTATATATAGATAGGGCCCCCCTCGGGTGGTCCATTCATTTAGATCTTATGGTTTATAAAAACTATATAAATAAACTTATTTAAAGGTTTTATTTTATATAAGAGCGGGAGTGGAGAATAAAATGAAATAATATCTAGGTATAAATGTGGAACTCTCAAGTATAAATGGATAATTTTAAAAATGGGCTAGTTTATTGGTGGCCCACATGAAGTGTGGTAAATATTTATTAAAATATTAGTAGTTATAGCCACATTAAAGTTTTAAAGTTTTTAGCATAGAATCATATAAAATATTTTACAATATTTTCATACTTTTAAATGTGTGTGGGGTAAAATTAAGAGTAAATGAAGGGAGGAGACAAGGTTCATGAAAATTGGGATTTCAATTTATTTCATTAGTGGTGAAATTACTTATCCCTCCGTAAAATATGCGCAGTTAATCTATACTCTCATAAATCTACTTGCACTTGGTAAATTGTTTTAACTTGGTCTATGTCCTTTAAACCCCTTTAATAAGGGTTATGTGTTTTTAATATAAAAACAATATACTATAGTTTATAATTTTTATGAACTATATGTTGTTTTTTATTTTCATCATTGTATAAATTATATATATATATTTAAAAATGTATATATTTTTACATTATAAATTATAATAGGTTATTATAATGTGTTAAAATATAACCTCCTAATATTATACGTAAGAAGAAATTTTAGAATTTCACATTCGAAAATAAACAACAAGTTTTGACTTCATTAAATTTGATGGTCAAATGACCATCATGGTAGACCAAACATAAGACAATATGATTGTCATTTAGACGTCAAATTTAATCTCATATGTTCCAGGAAACTTTAAATGTGTTAAAATTGACGGTCAAATGACTATCACGATAGACCAAAAAATAAGTCATTATGATGGTCATTTAGACGTCAAATTCATGTTGGCCGGAGTTTTGTCTACATTAATTTTTTCATAAATTTGAAGTTGTTATGCATTCTAAGGGGTCTCTTCTCACTTATATATGGTCGGAAATATTTTTTATATAAATCTAGGGTATAATCCAGAGCCCTTTATAATACATGTTATTATTTTGATCATGGGAGGTTAATTAGTATGCATTGTAATGACAAAATTAGTTATGATCAAATAGTTTCTTTAGATCTATAAAATTTAGATTTGATTCTATTAAAAGTGTTGTTTTTATTATCGATAAATATGTATCTAACTATGTGGTACATTGTATATTATAATGAGGTGTGTTTTACAAGTTTAGGAAAACAATGGCATCCAACTATTTCTATCTTGACAAAACTCAGATCCTGAATGAAACCAACTACAACATTTGGGTCAAAACATAATTTATGGCGAGGAAACTTTGGATGATTGTTTCTGGATCTGAGGTTGCTCCCACCGGTTGTCAAACAATGAGAATAACATGAATGCATTCTTGTAACGAATGCAGGAGGCTATTTCTATGATTTTGTGCAATGTGAATGATGAGTACCTTCTACACATTGGTAATATTGAACATACGAAAGAGGTATGAACACAACTAGAATCCATGCATGAAGGATACTTAGTATATCAAGGATAGTAATGAGAGTATAATAGCTGAAGGATTTCAAAGAAATAGTCTCGTATATTTTTTATGATTTCTCTTTTACATCTTATTTTATATCTCAGAGTTTGAATAATTCAAAACTATGACATGAAAGGTTAGGACATGTTAATTATCAAAACTTATATGAAATGTATAGATATAATATAGTGAAAGGTTTACATGTGTTGTCTTCTTCTCTTGAATTTACTTCATTAAATGATTCTACATGATAGTTTTGATTCTGATTTAGTAAATGGTCATGATGATGTTTTGATGTTATAGATATTTATGAAACTTTTATCTTCCTAGATAATAATTTAAATTGGGCTCAATCTATGTTAGAAGTTCAAATCCTATTAACCTTAGGAAAATGACTCGAAGCCATCATATGTAACATGCATTAATTACCTTGTATAAACCGAGTCGTGAAGTATTATAGCATCTAGATGGATATATAAAGTAAAATATAATGTTGATGGTAGTATTAAAAACATAAAGCTAGACTTGTTACTAGAGGTTTCACTCGAAACCTAGTATTGATTATTTTGATACATTTCTTGTAGCTAAAATGAGTACTTGTTAAGGGCTTATATGTAATTGTCATTTAATTTGGGTGGGAAATCCACCAAATAGATAAGAATTTTTTTTTGAATTGTGATTTAAAAGAAGAATTTTACATGTTTCAACCTAAAGGATTTGAAGAAATTGGTAAAAAACTGTTTGTAAGTTAAGAAATCCTTGTATGGTTTAAAACAAGCTCTTAGAGCTTGGTATGAGAAAATTATTTATTTCTTTAAACTGTTAGGTTTTGTTAATTGTTCTTCTAACAATGATATATTCATAAAGCAATGAGGCTCGCATATTATCATTATATATATGTTGATGATTTTCTTATGTCTAGTGACAATTTTGATTTAATTCATAGGATTAAAGAGAAATTGAAACAATACTTTGAAATGAATGAGTTAGGTCTCTTACATCATGTTATTTTTATCACTGTATTTCATTCTATTTTTATTTTTCAAAACACAATATGCAACCATTGTATTGAAAAAGGTTCTTATGATTGATTGTAAGACATTTTCTACCTCAATGGAAGTTGGAATAAATATTGATCCTAAATCCGCATATGAAAAAATGTTGATCTTATTTTATATATGTTGCTAGTTGATAGTTTTATTTAACTATAACTAGATCGAGATATTTCCTATACACTAGGAATTACTTCAATGTTTATGTAGGAATCTTTTTTAGAGATCATTGGAATCTTTTAAAAATAATTTGTAGATATTTGAAAGGAACAATCAATTATGGGTCGCATTATAATAAGAACTAAAATGTTATCTTATATGGATTTTGTGATTCTAACCATACCGATGTTGTGTTATAAAATATATTGGATATGTGTTCAAGTTTTTGGTGTAGGAACCATTACTTGGAACAACAAATATAATCAATAAGATATCTATTTCTTCTATTGAGGCAAGTAGAAGTACAATAGAAGAAGTAAAGAAGCCATGTGGCTAAAATGACTATTGGTAGAGATACACATGGAAGTGAAAGGAAGTATTTCTCTTCTATGTGGTGGTGAAAAGTGATGAGATAAATCTCAAGAAAAAAACATTGAGATACATATGCTTCACCCGTGAGAAGGTGAAAAGTGATGAGATAAATCTCAAGTTCATGTTGACTAAAAAGTAAGTTGCTGACATATACACCAAGTCCCTGAGTGCTGTAAAGTTTTATCACTTTCATGAAAAGCTTGGATTGTTAGAGTTTCCATTGATGGGGAGAGTGCATGACAATATCACCTCCTAATGGAACTTGGTTTTATAAAAAGACCTTTGGGCATTTGTAAAAGACCTTCGGGCAAGTGTAGAAAGACCTTTGAGCATGTATACCTCCTCGACTTCATTTTTAGAAAGAAGTGTAGAAAGATCTTAAAGGCGGTCTTCAGTAAACTCTTTAGTGCTATTGAATTTACTAGTAAACATCCAGTACAAGCATATTGTTAAGGAGGTCCTTGGTTGTAAAAGGCTCCTATATGTTTGGGTTCAATAACCTTTATGAGAACCTATGAGAACATGTAAAACTCACAAATCATACTTAGCCACTGATCATGGGATGATCTTGGGATTCCAAATTCTTTTGTACCAAAAGATAAATTGAGTATGATGAAGGCGTTATAATTCCTTGCAACTAATATGCTAGCCTAAAAAATTATGGTTTAAAGATTGATAAATCTGTAGTGTACCACGGGTAGGTAATTTATTGGCATATGTTATGTTATCCCACTTAACATTAAGGGGAGTGTTGGAACATAATGATTAAGTGGTTTGGCCAACTCTTAATGTATATGGGTCCATCACTAATATATAGGTTAATATTTAATAATATGAAATATTTATATTTCTATTATTAAATATGATAATCTAGGTATATACTTTAGGTTAAATATTTAATATCATGAAATTATTATATATCTAATATTAAATATTATAAACCTAGGTATATGTGTCAACCATTTTATGTTGAAAAGGTGGATCAGAGACATACCCGATAACCTTATATAAAAAGGACTTTAGCTCCTCATTTGAAATATTCAGAAATATATCAAAGGTGTTCAAATCAAGTTATTTGGTTTTACCCTTGGTAAATAGGGTTACAAAGGAGGAGGTGATCTTCATTGGATGTAAAATAAGTTCTCTAAAGTTAAAGGTTATTTTCAAAGTGTTTTTACCCTATTTCCGATTTTCCACTATAAATACTATGTTATTTATTTTTGTAAGTATTTCTTTATTTACTTATGTTATAATGTAAGCTTTATTTAAATATTTATTATAACATTATGTAATATGTAAGTTAATTAAATCCATATTTATTAGAATCCTCAAATTCTAACACATCACACTTAATAGGAAGAATGGAAAGGAAAGAACACATAAAACTTTATATTAGGTAGAGCATAGCCAAAAAAACCAAATTTTATTGCTTAAAGTGTGCACATTCAATAAAAAGAATGGTAGAAAAAAGTATACATTATAGAAACAATTTTTGAGGTCTCAAACTTATAGAAATTCATCCACCATTTTGGAATGGTTTCATTTCAATAAATAGATATTGTTATTGTAATAAATGAATTCCATATTTTTAGAGAAATGAGAAAGAGAAGAGAGAAGGAGAGAGTGGAACCAAAATGATAAATTAAACCACTAAGGAAAATTCTCTATTAATGCTCGCATGAAGGTGTGTTTGTATGACATGGCTTCTATAAAACACCATCAAATTAACTGGTTGTAGAGAATGACACCCATAATTCATTCAAATTTTGTTAATGGAGTAGTTGAATTTTGTATGAAACAAACAAACATGGTTTTGAAGACTCTAATAGGTTTTATTCATTTTAAGGCTTTATAGTATCATGTGACCTCTTGCCTCATTTTGCACCTATTATTATTGTGTGAATTTAGATGCTTCATGGATTTTTTCATAGGATTGAAAACTTCCACAATTTTTATTTCAATATCACTGCTATGCTATCGAGTGCCATTTCATCTCCTTGTGTGTAGAACTCTTGTGTGATTGTGTTTCATGGTTTTGTGGTTCCTAGATAAACCATGCAACACTATAATTGGGAAACTCATGGAACACTATGATAGTGTTTCAAGGCTTCCAACCTTAATCACCTTTCAAAAATCCTTTCAATTGCCACATAATGATTTGTAATAATACCTCTTCACATTGTGTATTCTATTTGTCGAGTTTTCGCTTGATTCTAGAGAATTGACAACCTTTGAGAAAATCTATGTATTACATGTCTACATGACATTGTGCTTCCAAGCCACGAATAACTTAGCTTCTTTTCATTCCTTTAATGGATTTTATCGTTAGTTGAATTTCTAACCTTTCGAGGGCTTGAAACCCATAGTTATTTGACTTTCCTTCAACCCACGAGAGACTAATTTAGTCTTTGTGAAGGTCTATCTCGCATTAAAAAGATCTTAATTCTTGAACTTATGCTCCTTTTTTCTAGGTTAGGAGAACATGTGGAACACTAAGTTCCTACACTATGTCAGATGACTAACTTAGTCTCCCACAGATTTCTTAGAGAAAAAATGGATAAGTCCATTTTTTATGAGTTGTTCAAAATTACAAGGGAGTAATTTTGGACAATAATTTGACCCCAAAATAGTTTCCTATACTCTCTGTTGGACAAGAAACATCCTCACCGATCAATAAATGAAATAGCTATAAAATTAAATAGCAACTAAGAAATTATGGAGAGTTTATGTTACATTAGATGTGTGATATGATGGATACAGTAGCACAAAATGGCTGATTCTCACCGCAACTGATATACCCGAAAAAATGGAATGAATATGGATTAGATAGATATATGCGGGGGTTTCCCAATAACTTGGTTCTAATAAGTGATTATCTTCATTTCACGGATGTCAAACCCCATTTATTTAGATTGAGAAATAAAGGATACAAATGTAAAATATACGAGAATCGAATTAGTACTAAATATGAGAGAATGATAGAAATTGATCTAAAGTTGATTAGATTGTAATAACTATAAATTAAGTGTTACCCTTCCTGGGTCGAAGGTGACCAGGAGACTATTTGTAGGTAGGTTGATGGTGACCTGGGAGGATGGATCTAAACATGTAGATTAAATATGTAGACTTATAAGATCTAAATACAATATGGAAGTTGATAAAGGTATGTCAGTGATGTAAGAGGATCCGTAGAAGAGAACCAGAGACAGAAGCATGAAAAGGTTAAAAAAGGATAGTTTGGATAGATTAGTTGATGAACCAGATCCCTGGTTGATGGTGACTAGTAGGGATTGACAACAACTATATAAGAGAAGTATGAAGCCAAAATTAAAAGGATGAATATGGAAACTTGTAAGAAAATGGGTTTTCGGGGAAGGATATTGAGTGTTCTTGGATGTTGTAGAATTTTTTTTTACCTAAAAAGATGACACAAAAGCAATACCAAGATAATTTGATAAAATCTCAATACAGAAACATAGAGATACCGATAAGTCTCATGAAAGATGATCACAAGCGATACAAGCAAGATGAAATGATGTGTGGTAGATCCGTGATTATTGCAAAAATGTTGAGGCGAGAGAGAAATTTCACATGTTCTAAGAGAAATCAGATGTTTTGCATGCATCTCATTAATAACTAGAAAGGAAGGATTCATTTTTAAAGGGTCGACGAGGAATTCGCGCTAGGTCGTTGCCTATTGCGGGAAAGGTTTCCCCAATGGGTTGGATTTTCTGATTTTGGCATGATTTTTGTGTTTTTAAGGATTGGTCAAATTCTTTAAAGCATGTAGGTGGGATTAGATTTCTTGGGGATGAATTGTAGGTAGTTAGGGCATAAAAATAGATGGGAGAAAATATTAGAAAATCAAGGGGATGGATTTAGGATAAAAGCATCCTAAATAGAAGGTTGGTTAGGGCAAGATAATGGGTATTAATTAATTAATAGAAATTAATTAATTAATATGAACAAAGATTAATATGGATGGGATAATTGGGCATGTAAGATATTAAATGATTAATTAATTAATTAATGTGGCTTAATTAATTAATGGGAATTAGATGGGAATTTAATTAGATAAAGGGGATGGATTAAATAAATATGCACACGTGGGCGATCAAGGGTATAAATACCAAATTTAGGTGTCTACATTTTTCCCCTTTTTGTTGAGTGGTTTGAACTAGCAAGCCATGAGACAAAAACAACTAGGGTTAGTGGAAAATAAAAGGATTGATGATGAAATCCCCCTCAAATGGGGTATCGATGATGTAAATGGAAATCAATGACATCAAGGGAAATTGATGACACATTTGAAAAAAGGTAGTTGATGATGGGAAGGTGGGTGAAGAAAAGATGGGTGAAAGCATAACCAAGGAAAGATGCCTCAGGAAAAAAGGATCACAATATAAATGAAAACTATGGCGGTGAATCCATTATCACATCATTAGAGGATCTCAACAGAGATGAGATACAATGTTTTATAGACCAATGAGTGGGTGAATATCAATGCAGTATGGATGCAAGCTGAAATGACCAATGGGTCATAAGAAAGTCATCAAAGTATGCGCAACTAAATGTGAAAGGTATGTGAAATCCTTCATACACAAGGAATCAAGCAAAAATGGTATGTGTCCACAAGGGATGAGGATAAAAGGTTATGGTGCCCAATGGGACATGAAAAATGGCTAAGAAGGAAAAATGAAAAATTGTGGTGATGAAATAATATGCCCCAAGGGGAAAGTATGGCCACAAAGGAAAAAGGAAACAAAATATGCCCTAAGTGGGGAAATTTTGACCATAAAAGTGGACTTTGAATGAGATTAAGGTGCCCCAAAAAAAGGCACGAATATGGACATAAGACTCGACTTGATATGATGAATGCAATTACCAAAGGGGAAGATGAATATGGCCTCAAAGGAGGACTTCGTGCATGGATTAGATAGGATTATGGATTAGAATACCCAAAGGAACAATAGATACTACCATGGATGTGGAATTAGAAAGTATGTATGCCTGAAGGAAGAAATAGTTTTAATGTTGGATCAAAAATTTACAAAGGGAAAATAGAGATGGCCATAAATGTGGACTTAAAGGTCAACAATAGATGATGCCCTAGGAAAGGATGCAAGGAAAGGGGAAAAAACCCAAAATAATTATTGCCAAGGGGAGTCAAAGACAACTAAGTCCAATTGACGATTTATGACCTAAAAATTTTGACAATGACCTAAAGTTATCTTGGCTATATAAGCCCGAGGGTCGCCAACGATGATAATTTTCACATGCAAAGTTGATGAGAGAGAATAGAGTGATTGAAGACAGAATTGAGAGATGAAAACCGTCGGAGCTATAAAGAAGCTCAAGAGGGTGCAAAGGATGGTGAGGAACAAAAATCCACACTGGTTTTTAATTTAATTTAATGTTTTATTTATTTTTTGGCATTTTTGCAAAAAGTAGATGATGTTAGGGGTAGTTGGAAATGACCCAAGAAAGTCTACGCCGACCCAACCCTAAGGCCCATTGATTGACCCCAAAATGTGTTGACCTGACTAGGGTCAATGTCGACTAGGGTAGAATTGGATAGATTAGGGTTTAGATTGAATTTTGGATGAAAATTAATGGATTAGGATCAAGTTTTGAATTTGTAATGGATCATGATCACATTTTTATGGTTGATATGATGCATGTATGTTTTTTTGTGATTACAGGCCAAAGAGACCTTGTATTTAATGGATAGAGTGTCTTATCTATATGAGCTAGATCATAGGAGATGTCACAAATTTTAAGTGGGATCACTTGGCCGTAGTGGGGTTGGGTGGATTTAGGTATTATCAGAGGATCCCATGGGATGTGGGGCTTATGATTTTTTGGAGAGATGGGATCGGAAGATAGGGACGTTTTGGTTCAAGACATGGGAGATGATAGTCACCTTAGAGGATGTGTATCAGATTCTAAGATTGAAAATACATGGGGAGTAAATAGTTCCCATTACAAGTGAGGAGAGATTAGTAGTATTGACGTGGCTATTTGGAGCCAATGTGCCCACATCAAATTTTATTGAGGGATTTTTCATATGATTTGAGATATAAGGCTAGGGTTCCACAAAGTTGTTATATCCGCATGGTGATGATGGATGTGTTGTGATATGCTTTTCAAACTCTAGTGGGGCTCGATTTCAATGGGCATTAGTTGGTGTACTAGAAAATATAGTTGAACATGAGATAGTGTTCTCACTTGGGAGTGCTCTATTGTCTCAAGTTTACTATGAGGATTCCATATTTAGGGAAGGACAGAGGTAAGGATTGGATGTGGGTTTATTATTGCACTATTGGGTGTATGAGCATATAGCAGTTGATTTGAACATCAAGGCTTCCATGGGTCACAAGGACCACTTTTAGTTAAAGGTGGAATTTATGAGATATATGGTTGATTAGGCCTTTAGTGAAAAGAGTGAGAGGAGGATGGATTGGTATGTGGAGTGGATTGTAGAGTTGGACTTTGATCGAATAGGTGGCAACCATATCGATCTTTCCCCACATGACCTTGTGTGAGACAGATTTGACAAGTATGGGGAGGATGAGGTGGGTGAAAGGGAGATGACCGGAGATGATCGAGGTCATTTAGTTTAATAGGGTGATATGACACTTTGGGTTCATCTAGACTATACCAAATGCTCCTATTTTATACGGGAGGGAGGAGTTTGATAGGGAGCTACCGAGTCCTAGCATTGTTGATCCACTTGAGGAGGAGGTGGAGCCATGAGATGAAGACAAATATGTTGGAGTTGAGTCTAGGTTTGGTGACTAGATGGTTGTTATCTAGGAAGATATGGTGGTTGTGGAGAGAGGGGAAGATGAGGAGGAGATAGAGTAGATTGAGATTGAGGTAGAGGCGGCTCCTAGAAGAGGTAGAGATGGTGGAGCAGGAGTCTTCCAAGGTGGCACACTTACGTGCTTGAGTTAGATCAAATGAGGTTGAGAGAAACACAACTCTATAAAAGTGAGATGTAATAAATTAGGAAAGGGACCAAGTTATTTAGGAGAGACACGATTATCAATGATAGAGGGAAGTCTACAAGTCTGTGTTGGTGATTAGACTACTATTTTATTGACGGAGTCAGTTAGTTGTTTTTAGGTATCTCCATAGTGATCGGGAAAGGTTGCACTTCCTAGAATTATTTCCATGGATAGGTATAGGGAACTAGTTGTAGAGGCTATATATTACGAGGGGATCTTGTTTGAGAAGTATCTAAAGACTCTATGCTGTTGGGAGAAGCTACAGAGGATAGTGACAGGAGGAACATGGTCGTCTCAGGATCACGACAAGTGTGACATATCCACAACAGTAGAGAGGCCATAAGGGTGGTAGAGATGTGTAGGAATCATGTGTTGTGCCTTCCCAAGAGGAGAGGATGTGAGAGCCTTAGATGTACATTTTACAAATTTCTATAAAATCTCTACTTTAAGAGATCCCCATTAGAGGGTAGTGATGTATTGATACACTTTTTGATATATATATATATATATATATATATATATATATATATATATATATATATATATATATATATATATATATGGTTTTGTCATAGGTTATCATGTGTTCATTATTATGTGATGTGATGATGATTTTAGATTATATGTCATGATGATGGCTTTTAGATTAGATGTGATAATGATGGTTTATTTTTGAACACATGTTTTTTTATATCTAACAATGTATGATTAGATGGTTATTTTGAATGCGTACATGTATGGATAGAATGGTGATATAAATGTGTGATGTGTTAATGAGGATTAGGACTATATGTTTTGTGTTTGAATTTGATCATGATGATTAGAATGTATATGGATAAGATGTGATGAAAACAAATTGAAAATGGATGTGAAAATGGATGTAATTAGGAATAAATGTGTTTCAAGTAGATAATTTTTAGGTGATTGAGATAAAGAAAGACGTGTTGAAAGACAGATATCATAGGATTAGGATAAAATGCCTCATAATGGTGGTGACATACAAGTGCAAAGGAAACTATGTTATATCAAGGAGCGTATAAGAAAAAGATGCCTCCAACTACATTAGAGGAAAAAAAAAAGGGATTCAAGAAACGTAAGGCACATGTGAACAAAACAAATGTTAGAAAATAACCAATGATATTTATTCATTTCAAAGGTCATGTAGTGCCCACTTCCCTTTGATTTTGCTTAGATACTGATCTTGCTACTGTTAATCTCATTTTGGGACATTATTATGTTTTGACTTAGTATGATGTGTATATGTTAGATCATGGATTACTATGGACCTTGATTCAGTTAGCATGCATGATGATTATTGGAGACATTATGGATGATGATATACTGCTTTATATGGACAGGTTATTGATGTTGATTTTAGACATGTGACATTTGATATTATGAGTAGCTCTAGTATAGAGATTCATTAGATGATGATATAGTGGAAAAATTGAATTTAAAATGAAAATGTTGAATTCTTGATATTGTTGTGATTTGGATTTGATATTTATATGTTGCTTATATCATTTTGGATGTTCTGATATGGCCACGAGGCTGAAGGAGGTGTTGTTATTTTGCAGGTTAAAATATCACAACAATGTTGGGGGACTGGAGACTAACCATATTGAAATTCTGGATGAACTCAACGGGTCACCATGGCAATTGTAATTGTTTGTGTGTTGTGTTATGTTAGGATTTCCCATGGGGGATTTCCATTATATGTGACCATGGGATATATGTGTTTTATTTATGTGTTCCCTTTTATTATTGTTGTATGTATTTTATTTGTAATGTGTTCTTTTTATTATTTAATTTTAAATGTGATAGTTTTAATGAGGTAGTCATATAGTTAAACTTTATTTAAATTTAATTGGGATGTGGAATGTAAGTAATAAAGTGTTGTCTTGGTTATTAATTAAATTGGATTTATGTCATGTATAACCATATGTTAAATAAATAAATCATTATGTCAAAAGTGTGTAATAAATGAAGTCATAGATATTAATTCATGTTGTAAGAATGTGTAAGAGGATGTAAGAGATGTGTAAGTGATGTGAAAGTTTGTGTAAGTCAGATTTTGGAGTGTAGAACACTCCATCCTCTAAGGAATTCGGATTTGACCTTGGAGGCTTGTGGGACAAGTTAAACTTGTCCCACACCTCTTAAAATCATACACCAACCATGCCTATGGCTTGGGAGTAAATTTTAGCCTTTATAATTAAAATTTGAAATGACTATGTGTAAGTTTTTATTGCACTTACTTACAAATTTTTAATTTAGTCCTTGTTAAAGTATGGGTTAATTTTGAGTGTGTAAGTTGTTTGTCATCTCCATTTATTATGATTTATTGTGAAGTTGACTTTCTCCTTTTGGGGTTGAGTAAGAATGATGTGGCATCCCACTTGGAATCCACATCATCCTCTCCCTCCCTCTCCTTTAAAATTTGAATTCTTCCTTGTTGTGGTTGTTGAAACTTTTCTCTCTCATCCTTGGGTCAAATTTTCATTGTTGTTGGAGCTTATTTTGTGGAAGGAGTTGGAAATTATTTGCATGCTTTTATCTTGCTAATTTGGGACTGCATTTGAGTACTGAGGGAACTATGTTGTTTGGGAAAACAATCTCCACTATGGAGAGGTAGGATTTTGTCCTTTTTATATGTTGTTTTTCCCTTTTCTTGCATGAATGAAATGGTGATTGTGTTGTGTATTCATGGCTGGTTGGGTAGATTGCTTAGGGCAAGGTGTAGGAGAAGACTATGGGATTTCATGTGGGGGCATAAGGGATTGCCAACCGCACTTATTCTTGTGGAGCATTGGTTTGGGATCCACCTAGGAAAATAAATTGCGTGCATTTCTTACTCTCTTGGGGGCATAAGGGAGAAACTTTGGGAGGCCATAAGGAGGGGTTGGGAGATATAAGGTTTATGGGATTTGGTATATTTAATGGTGGTATGTTTTTGTGGATGCCCAATTCCAACTTGGGAGGTATAATGAGCCCCCATAGCTCTTGCTCTTGTTTGGCTTGCTTGAAGAAGCCTTTGTGTTGTTTGAAATGTTTAAATGTAGTTGGGAACTGCTGTCTTGTTTTGAATTGTGCATTTTATTGTTCTATGCATATAAAAGGAAAGTTGTTTGTTGTGAAATAAGCCTATGTTTCCATGTGTTGTGATTCATGCTCCATTTACAATATGGTTGGGGATTGGGGCCAATGGGGAAATATGGCTTCTCCTTTCCCATTGGATGTCTTGGTTGGGTGGAGAGCGTTGCCTTTCCCCCTTCCTTGTTGTGATCAAGTTGCAAAGAAGAAGAAATCAACATGTTGTTGTTTTGGAGCTTGGAGAAAAATAGTCTGACAGTCCCATCCTTTGAGAAATTTCATTGTTATTTTCCCACTTGAAGTGGATGAATTGTATCATTAATTGTAATAAGAAGGCACCTTGTATTGTAAAGGAAAGATTGGGATTCATTAGAAAATATAAAAGGGTTATTATTCCATTCTCTATTTTGAAAATAACGTGACAGAATGAAATCTGCTTGTATTTTGTAAATTGAAATTTATGGAAAGGATGAAGTTGTAATGTGTTGTTTGAAATCAATGAAAGAAAACATCTCTTTCTCAAATTTTACCATTGCATTGCAATTTAATTGTTGTTGTGTTTTAGAAACCTCTGTTGGGAAAAAGGAAAATGCATGTGGAAGAAAAGACAACATTTTGTTCTTTGCATTATTTAAAATTTGAAATATCAAATGTTGTTTGTGCTTTTGAATGATCAAATAAATCAATCAATTGTTTTAGACAAGAATGGGATGTCTTAGATCAGTTTAGAGAATGTTTTCCATGTTTGGAAGTGGCAATTGGATTATTATAATTGTTAATGAAAGAACTCTATTCTTTTTATAAATCTGGCATTTGAAAATAATCTAATAAATGTACAGTTCAGATTGGCAACTTAAATTAAGAAATGAAATAATGTAATTTGGATGTAATAAGCTCTAATGAATTCAATTTGACCTCAACATCAAAGAAAGACATTTTAGAACTTCAAAAAAATCAATTTTAGAACTTGTTGGACCACTTTCCTGTCAAAAGTTGTAAAAATATGAATTGCACTTCAATTAAAAAATTGAACCTTAAAAATAATCTGAAACTTACCCAATATCATTCCTCCATGTTCAATTTACATGTTGAGAAGAAGAAAAATCAAAATTGAATAAATCTTACAAGTTGGAAAAATTGCCGTTTTAAATGCAAAACCCTGCAGATCGATTTCTTAAAATTGACCCTCAAAACTTCATCAAAATCTTAAATTAATGATTTTTTTTCAAAGAGGACTCCAAGAGATTTCTGGAAAGTCCTTGTTTTCCCAAAATGGAGTTTCCTATCAAAAGTTATGGCCATTTGAAGTTTTTACTTCAAAATGGCCATCCAAAAATAAATCTAACTATATTAAAATCAAAATTTGAACTTTGGAAAATTTTCCCCAAAAATTCTGTGGCCCCGCAACACTCTCAGCCAATCATGTGTCACCACGTGGCACTTGGGAGGGGTGAATTTTATTGAAAACTTAACTTTTAAAAAAATTTCCTTTGGGAAAATTTTCCCAATTTTCTCCACAACCCCGCGGCCCCGCAGCCAATCACGTGCTGACACGTGGCTTGGCGGGCGCACGAAAGAAAATTTGAAAACTTTAACTTTTTACCTTTTGGAAAAATTTCATCATTTTCCTGTAGCCCCGCACACCCGCAACCAATGGGGTGTTGACACGTGTTTTGATGGATGCACAAGCCCTCGTGAGTTCTTTGGATTTTTAGACCTTTTAGTGTAAATTTTAATTCCCTTCATCACTTCGTCAACCCACATCCAATCACAGGATGCCATGTGGCATTTTTGGAGATGGTGGAGGAGGCAAGGAAAATTTTCCTTTAGAAAATATTAGGTTTGGACTTAGGGAAAAATCCCCAATTTTTCCCCGTAGCCAACAGCGTTCGACACGTGGCACTAGGGCATTGGCGTGCGCACGGACCTTTTGTCCTCTTAGCGCTTTTTTCTGATTTAGTCTTAAATTCTCAACCTACTCCATCAGCCCGCTAACCCTTCCACCAACAACCGAAGCATGCCACATGTCCCCTTCATCGGCCCCGTGGGCGCGTGGAGGTGTTTTGAGCCTTGCACCTAAGGAAAGGAAAATTTCTCCCGAAACTTCGCCACCCCATAACTTGAGTTTTACAAGGATTTTAAAGGACTTCTTTATATGGTTTGAAAGGTGAGAGAATTTCCTATCCAATGAGCATAATTTAGGAAATCATTGATGACTTTAAGTGTGTGAAAAATTAAGTTGAATCCTGTAAGCCTGTTAGGGCAGGCAGGAGTGAGAAATTACTCTCCTAACCTTAGTGATGAATTTAATCCCTTATTTTGACCTTGAATTTGTTTTGAGATGTTATAGGATCATTTTTGCAAGTCCATCTTTACTATTAACCTAAACCTAGTTTGTGATAACTATGATCTTGTAACCTTCTTTGCAAACACCCTTAACAAAAAAATTATTCCATAATTTTTCCTGCTAAAACCTAGTTTGTTTCTTGGTCTCAAGTGGTAGTTTGAAGTGGCATTACACTTGGTATCGAGTAGTGGTTCAAAGGCTTGGACTATTAGGCACACTAGAAAATTGAGACTTGAAACTTTAAAACTAGTAAACCTGTTAAATTTAGAAAATAGAACTGGTTGAAAATTGAACATGCTAGTAAACTTAGAAATTGAAGAAGAGATCTTGAAGTAATGAACTAAATCTCACTTTATTCTATGCACGAGGCTCGGACAGTGAGAGGAACCTTCATAGAGACCTAGATTTACCACCACCATCACCACCAGATCGGGGTGTAAGAGCCATTCTACCTCAAATTCTACAGACCCTTCAGATGTTAATGCCGCTCTACACGGAGGATCGGTAGGAGGGAACTTAGGAAGACATGAAAGAGTTGTTTCTATTGAGGGACATGCACCTCCTCCACTCGAGGAGCATAGAGGAGAGAAATCCCATGTAGAGTCAATCGAGTGGACTCACCACTTAGAGAGATAGGGTGACGAGTTTGAGCATAGAGAGAGGTCTCAGAGCCCTAGGCTTAGGGATGAGCTTGCGAGAGAGGCCTATAGGCCGACAGAGACCATAGCAGCCGGATCACATGGGGAGTTCCTAAAGGTTAGACCATCACATTACTCGGGTGATATAGTGGATTTTAGGCAAGAGGCCCACTGCTAGTGAGCTTGAGTAGTTGCTTTAAGCTTTGTCCTTGTTCTAGCAACACGAAAGATCATGTTACAATCCATCTACTAAGGGATGGAGCAAGAGTATGGTGGAGGACAGAGGAGTAGAAGCTCCATGTTGATTCAGAGATAGTGACTTGGGAGCTATTTGAGGAGAGATTTAGGAGTAGATATCTATCATGGAGGTTCATCCAGCAGAGGATTGATGAGTTCCATGACCTCCGATAGGCTACGCTTTCAAGGTAGAGTATGAGAGTAGGTTTCTAGATCTACTTTAGTATGTAGATTATATGTTGGATGAGAAGGTGCAGATTCATAGGTTCATCCGGGGCTTGAATTTGGACATTAGAGGTGCAGTTCAGATTCACTACCCACAGACATTAGCAGAGGCCATTGAGAAGGCCTATATTATAGAGGAGACTTGGGGTAAAACCCAACAAGCTAGAGACCAGAGTCGGGAGTCACATTCATCGATGTAGGACGATAGATCGAGAGGTTTTGTATTTCCTCCTCGTGGTGGGCAAAGCATTCAAGCACAGTCATCCTTTAGGCCACAAGAAAGCAGCAATCTCACCCACCATATAGACCTCCATAGAGCTGATCCACAGAGAGGTCGAGCATGTGGCCTCCCCTAGGGTCCCATCAGACACGGGGTGGACCTAGAGCTCGGTCCACTGAAGCTTGTTAGTAGAGGCCATAGCAAACCATAGCCGGGTCATAGGATCCATACCACAGGCTTAGGGCACCTACTAGAGGAGCTACTCCTTAGAGAGGATCGGGAGGTTGTTTGGATGTGGAGTAGTTGGAAAATTTTGGAGAGATTACCCTCATAACCCTAATATAAGGGTAAGGCACCGGTTTCGAGCCTATAGTTTATGACATGGGACGTAGCCACACGTGGTCTATGTAGTGGTTGAGAACCACTAGGCGAGAGCACTAGAGCACGATCATTGAGACCATAGTAGCATTGGTGGTATTCCTACCTCTATATTGTTTGATTATGGTTCTTCTGATTCTTTCATTGTACCATCTTTAGTAGAGTGATGCGGCTGGTGATAGTTAGGTAGGGTCTTAGTTGGGATGTCAAGATGGGTTTTGGGGCCAAGATCTTTGTGGACTCCTTAGTGAAGGAGTGTGTTGTAGATTTAGGACCTTTCACCACCACCTCGGATCTCCGTATTCTTCCTTTGGGCTCATATGGAGTTATATTAAGTATGGATTGGCTATCTACACATAGGGCCGGGATGGATTGCTATCACAAGACTATATCTTGTGTAGATGATCTTGGAGTTGATTCGATGATCACGGGGTCAAGAGAACTATTTTATTCACACCATTTTCGCTATGTAACTTAAGCGGTGTGTGTGTGACGAGGTTGTCACATGTACATTATTACGATCGGTGGTAGGTCGGAGGATGAGTCTAGTGGACCATATCTAGATGATCATTCCATTTTGAGAGAGTTTTCTGATGTATTTCTAGGGGAGCTACTAGTGATGCCACCTCTACATGAGATTTATTTCCATATAGATTTAGTCCTGGAGAGCAGAGCCTATCTCACGGGAACCTTATCGGATGACCACCCCGAGCTCTATGAGCTCAAGTTCTGCTTGAGGGCCTTTTGGAGAAGGGCCTTATCCATCCTAGTGTATCCCCCTAGGGGTGCACCGGTGATTTTGTGAAGAAGAAGGATGGGTCATTGTGGTTATGTATTGATTACTACCGGTTGAACAAAGTGACTATAAAGAATCATTACCCTCTTCCATGTATTGATGAATTGTTTGATCAAATGAAGGGAGCCACAATGTTCTCTAAGATTGATCTCAAGTTGGGCTACCATCAGTTAAGGATTTCAAAGGCGGACATTCATAAGACCACCTTCCACACGAGATATGGGCACTATGAGTTCACAAAGTGGTGCCTTTTGGTTTGATGAATGCCCCTGCAGTGTTTATGAGTTTGATGAATGGGGTATTTAGAACCTTTTTAGATCACTTCATGCTCATCTTCCTTAATGACATCTTGATATACTCACGTACACGTGAGGAGCATGAGGGGCACCTTCGACAGGTTCTTCAGTGCCTTCATGAGCAGTAGCTTTATGGGAACTTGGAGAAGTGTAATTTCTTCCAAACAGAGTGTAATATTTGCGTCATGTTATTTTCGAGGAAGGTATCGTAGTCAATCCTTCCAAGATTAGAGCCATTATGGATTGGCCAGCACCCACTATAATGACCGATGTGTGCAGCTTCATGGGTTTAGCAGATATTACCAAAGATTTTGTAGGACTTCTCTCAAAGCACACCCTATCACTTCCCTTCAGAGGAAAGGGAAGAAGTTTGTTTGGATAGACAGATGCGAGAAGGCCTTTAGGAAATTGAAGGAGTGCCTCACTACAACACCCATTCTTGTAGTGCCGAGATCCATAGGGTGATTTCTTTGTTTGCACAAATGCTTCTTTAGTAGGGCTTGGAGGTGTGTTGATGCAAGATGGTAGAGTTGTAGCTTTTGAGTCTCGCAAACTCAAGGATCATGAGCTTAATTATCCTACCCATGATCTTGAGCTTGTGGTAGTTGTACATGCTTTGGTTAGATGGAGAAATTTTCTTCTTGGACAAAGATTCACCCTCAAGACAGATCATTTGAGTCTTCACCACCTCTTCACACAGCCCAATCTAAACAGTCATCAGTGGCATTGGATGGAGTTTCTTTGCAAGTATGACATGGAGATAGAGCATGTGAAGGGGAAGGAGAATGTGGTAGTAGATGCTCTCATACAGATGGAGACATGTGGCTATGACCACTATAGTGAGCATAGATTTGTTGAGTAGGATTTTAAAGCAGCTTCTCTTGGCGGCTTCTACGTGATAAAGTACGAGAAGAGATTGAGTCATAGATACCCCTTGAGGGGAATTTTGATGGTTTCACCTTGGAGGTAGATGGTCTTCTCAGATATAGAGGTAGGATATATGTTCCCAGAGATGGAGGCTTGAGGTAGGATGTCTTAGTAGAGGCACATCATGCACCATATTAAGCCCATCCCGGGGTGAAGAAGATGCATGCCACTTTGCGACCATTATATTATTGGAGAGGACTTCATCAAGACATGGCTCGGTTGTGTCACGATGTTTAGAGTTTCAGAGGGTTAAGGCTAAGCATCAACATCCAGTAGGTCTTCTTTATCCTCATGCCATACTAGAATGGAAGTGGGACACCATTTCCATGGATTTCATTGTTGGACTACCTATGTCGAGATATCACCATGATGCCAATATGGTCACGGTTGATAAATTGACAAAAGTGGCTCACTTTTCTACACTAAAGACCACTTATATAGCTAGAGCGATGGCATGAGTATATTTGGATGATATCGTTAGGTTGCACGAGATCCCGCGAAAGATCATTTGTGACCTTGACCCCTTGTACACTTCACATTTACGGACTACCATGTAGTATGTCCTTTGGATGAGGATTAATTTCAGCACAACATATCATCCCGAGGAAGATGGACAAACGAGTGAGTGAATCAAATTTAGGAGGATATGCTCGGGATGTACGTGATGGATCAACATTTGAAGTGGGAAGAGTACATGTGCTTAGTGGAGTTTTCCTGCAATACAGTTTTGAGTTCTATAGGTATGGCTCCTTTTCAGGAATTATATGGTAGAGAGTGCAGGACACCCCTTAGCTAGGATAGGTTGGAGGATAGAGTATCTCTTGGACAAGCTCTTTTACAGGACATGGAGCATCATGTAGTTTTGATCAGGTAGAGATTGCAGGAGGCACAGGATAGGTAGAAGAAGTATGTAGATCAGCAGAGGATTGATCGTAGCTTTGATGTGGGCATGAAGGTGTTCCTTCATGTTAGGCCACACAAGAGCCCTATCCGCTATGGAAAAGGTTCTAAGTTAGCTCCTTGATTCATTGCTCCTTTTGAGATCTTGGATCCTATCAACCCTTTGGCCTACCATCTAGCATTGCCACACAAAGCTTGTCTTGTGTACCTGATGTGTTTCATGTTTCTGTCCTTAGGAGGTACATTGCAGATCCTTCTCATGTGTTAGACTAGACATCATTATAGGTGAAGGATCAGGGGAAGGTGATGGTGGAACCCATCCATATCATAGATTGTAGGACCCTAGGCCTTCGAGGTAGAGAGATTGATCAAGTACGAGTGCAGTGGGACAGATATGATGAGATTGTAGCCACTTGGGAGGATGCCACCGTATTATGAGTGCAATTTCCACATTTGTTCCAGTGACTTCCAGGAGGAAGTCGAATCTAAGGGGAGGGGGATGTAGTGCCCACTTCCCTTTGACATTACTTAGATATTGATCTTCCTACTTTTAATCTCATTTCGGGACATTCTTATGTTTTGACTTTGAATGATGTGTATATGTAAGATCATGGATTACTATGGACCTTGATTCAGTTAGCATGTATGATGATTATTGGAGACATTATGGATGATGATATACTACTTTATATGGACAGGTTATTGATGTTGATTTTAGACATGTGACATTTGATAGTATGAGTAGCTCTAGTATAGAGATTCATTGGATGATGATATAGTGGAAAAATTGAATTTAAAATGAAAATGTTGAATTTCTTATATTGTTGTGATTTGGATTTGATATTTATATGTTGCTTATATCATTTTGGATGTTCTGATATGGCCACGAGGCCAAAGGAGGTGTTGTTATTTTGAAGGTTAAAATATCACAACAATATTGGGGACCTGGAGACTAATCATATTGAAATTCTGGATGAACCAATGGGGTCACCATGGTAGATATAATTGTTTGTGTGTTGTGTTATGTTAGGATTTCCCATGGGGATTTCCATTATTGTGACGATAGGATATATGTGTTTTATTTATGTGTTCCCTTTTATTGTTGTTGTATGTATTTTATTTTTAATGTGTTTTTCTTATCATTTAATTTTTTTTAATGTGATAGTTTTAATGAGGTAGTCATATAGTTAAACTTTATTTAAATTTAATTAGGATGTGGAATGTAAGTAATAAAGTTTTGTCTTGGTTATTAATTAAATTGGATTTATGTCATGTATAACCATATGTTAATTAAATAAATCATTATGTCAAAAGTGTGTAATAAATGAAGTCATAGATATTAATTCATGTTGTAAGAATGTGTGAGAGGATGTAAGTGATGTGAAAGTTTGTGTAAGTCATATTTTGGAGTGTAGAACACTCCATCCTCTAAGGAATTTGGATTTGACCTTGGAGGCAAAATTTTGAGGCTTGTGGGACAAGTTAAACTTGTCCCACACCTCTTAAAATCATACACCAACCATGCCTATGCCTTGGGAGTAAATTTTATCCTTTATAATTAAAATTTGAAATGACTATGTGTCGAGTTTTTATTGCACTTACTTTCAAATTTTTAATTCAATCCTTCTTAAAGTATGGGTTAATTTTGAGTGTGTAAGTTTTTGTCATCTCCATTTATTATGATTTATTTTGAAGTTGACTTTCTTCTTTTGGTGTTGAGTAAGAATGATGTGGCATCCCACTTGGAATCCACATCATCCTCTCCCTCCCTCTCCTTTAAAAATTAAATTCTTCCTTTTTGTGGTTTTGAAACTTTGCTCTCTCATCCTTGGGTTGAATTTTCATTGTTGTTGGAGCTTGTTTTGTGGAAGGAGTGGAAATTATTTATATGTTTTTATCTTGCTTATTTGGGACTGCATTTGAGCACTGAGGGAACTGTTGTTTGGGAAAAAAATCTCCACTATGGAGAGGTAGGATTCTATCCTTTTTATATGTTGTTTTTCCCTTTTCTTGCATGAATGAAATGGTGATTGTTTTGTGTATTCATGGCTGGTTGGGTAGATTGCTTAGGAAAGGTGTAGGAGAATACTATGGGGATTTCATGTGGGGGCATAAGGGAATACCAATGGCACTTATTCTTGTGGAGGGAGTGTTGGTTTGGGATCCACCTAAGAAAATAAATTTCTTGCATTTCTTGCATAAGGAGGGGTTGAGAGATATAAGGTTTATGGGGTTTGGTATGTTTAATGGGCATGATTTTGGTGGATGAAACTTTAGATAGGGGCTTGTTTTTTTAGCTTGCTTGGAAGCCTTTGTGTTATTTGAAATGTTTAAATATAAGGAACTTTTGGAATTGTGCATTTTTTTGTTTATGCATGTTTAAGTTGTTTGTTGTGAAAGAATCCTATGTTTCCATGTTTGTGTGGATGCCCATTTCAATATTCCAACTTAGGATGGGGAAATAAGCTTCTCCTTTCCCATAGCTCATTGCCTTCTTTTTCCTAGCTTGATCAAGTTGCAAAGAAGAAGCCTTTATTTTGGAGTTTGAAATGTTTAAATGTAGTATAGGAAGCGGAAGAATATGTCAAAGAAATTCAAACCTTTTGAATGAGTGTGCATAAGAAAGAATGCACCCATTGGCGCATTTTTCAAAATGGATGCCCATGTGAAAAGAAAGTGAGTGTTCAAAATGATTGTGAAAGATTCCTATGCGCCAAGCGCACAAAAGGCCACCAATGAGTGTCGACAACAAAATGATTCATGGCGCACTCCATTTCAATATGGTTGGGGCTTCTACAAAATGGAGTGGCGCATGAAAGAATGCGCCCATGGCGCACAGAAAGTGGGGAAATATAAAAGTTGCTTCTCCTTTCGACACACATTGCGATGTCTTGGTAGGGTGGAGATATTCAATGGCCATAACTTTTGACCGGGAGCCCCGATTCACACAAGGTTGGACTGTTGCCTACGGCGTCCTCTACCTAACTATGACTAGATATATTTAAAAGAATACGTTCTTAAAAATGAAACATATAGTTGCCACTTTTGGGGTTTGATATGGTCCTCACCTACCACCATAATGAGATGAAAATACAACGAGGTGGTTGGGGTAGATTTGGACTTTCTCTCTCTTCTCTCTCATTCCTATAAATTGAGAGGGCTTCTTTCTAAATTTTGGACATTCTTGTTTTGGCCCCTCCTTCTTCTCCAGTAGACTTGAAGCTCAAATTAATTGTATTAATAAGGCACCTTGTATTGTATCAAAGCAAATAAATGCATTGGGATGTTTTCAATTATGTGTTTCATTTGCATCCTCCCGATGTGAATATGTTTATCACATGCATGATTTTATTATGTTCCATGTTTTCGTATGTTCTTCATTCCTCGGTGCAAAGCTTAGGTTTGTTTTTATGCATTTCTCTCTCCCTGTCTCCTTGGTAGTTAGATTAGGTTTTAGTAGACTCTCTGCATTTTATTGGTGCATACGAACAGAGGAATAGGAGCCGGCCTTCATGAGGTCCCACACAGGGAAAAGCTCCATGTTGTGTAAAGATTCTCAACCCAAAGTCCCTGTGATTCGACACCAACAATAACATAGTCTAATGGTCCATCCTTTTGTAAATTAATTGTAAATTGAAATTTATTGTAAACAAAAAGATGATTCATTAGAAGGATGAAGTTGTAAGTGATTCATTTTTATTATTTTGTTTTGAAAATAAATGAAAGAAGGAAAATATCTTTCTCAAATAAATGAAAGAAAACATATCTTTCTCAAATTGTACCATTGCATTTAATTAATTCTTGTTGTGTTTTAGAAACCTCTGTTGGTAAAAAGGAAAATGTGTGTGGAACAAAAGATAGTATTCTATTTTTACATTTTTTAAAATTTGAAATATCAAATGTTGTTTGTGCTTTTGAATGATCAGATAAATCAATCAATTTTTTTAAATAAGAATGGGATGTCTTAGATCAGTTTAGAGAATGTTCTCCATGTTTGGATGTGGCATTTGGGTTATTATAATTATTAATGAAAGAAATCTGTTCTTTTTATAAATTTGGCATTTGAAAATAATCTAATAAATGTACAGTTAAGATTGGTAACTCAAATTAATAAATGACATAATTCAATTTGGATGTAATAAGCTCTAATGAATTCAATTTGACCTCAACATCAAAGAAAGACATTTTAGAACTTCAAAAAAATCAATTTTAGAACTTGTTGGACCACATTCCGTCAAAAGCTATGTAAAAATATGAGTTGTACTTCAATTAAAAAATTGAAACTTAAAAATACTCTGAAACTTACCCAATATCATCCCTCCATGTTCTTTTTTCATGTTGAGAAGAAGAAAAATCAAAATATAATAAAGCTTACAAGTTAAAAATAATTGCCAGTTTTAAATGCAAAACCCTACAGATCAATTTCTTAAAATTTACACTCAAAAATTCATCAAAATCCTAAATTAATGAATTCTTTGCAAATAGGACTCTGAGAGATTTCCAGAAAGTCCTTGTTTTCCTAAAATGGAGTTTCCTATCAAAAGTTATGGCCATTTGAAGTTTTTACTTCAAAATGGAAATCCAAAAATAAATCTAACTATATTAAAATCAAAATTTGAACTTTGGAAAAATTTTCCCAAAAGTATGTGCCCTCATGCAAAACTCTCAACCAATCATTTGTTTCCACGTGGAACTTGGGAGGGGTGAATTGTATTAAAAACTTAACTTTTAAAAAAATTGCCTTTGGAAAATTTTCCCAATTTTCTCCACAACCCGGTGGCCCCAACCAATCACGTCTTTGACATGTGGCTTGGTGGGCGCACGAAAGAAAATTTGAAAACTTTAACTTTTTTCCTTTTGGAAAAATTTCATCATTTTCCCCATGGCCCCACACACCCGCAACCAATGGGGTGCTGACACGTGTTCTGGTGGATGCACAGGCCCGTGCGAGTTCTTTGGCTTTTTAAACCTTTTGGCGCAAAATTTTAATTCCCTCTGTCGCTCCGTCGACCCATGTCCAATCACAGGATGCCACATGGAATTTTTGGTGATAGAGGAGGAAAGGAAAAATTTCCTTTAGAAAATTTTAGGTTTGGACTTAGGGAAAAATTCCCAATTTTTCCCCGCCGCCAATAGGCGTTCGACACGTGGCACTAGGGCATCGGCATGCATGCACGTGGACCTTTTGTCCTCTTAGCACTTTTTGGCAATTGAGACTTAAAGTATCAACCTACTCTATCAGCCCACCAACCCTTCTAGCCAACCGGAGCACTCCACGTGTCCCCTTCATTGGCCTCATGGGTGCGTGGAGGTGTTTTGCACCTTGCGCCTAAGGAAGGGAAAATTTCTCCCTAAAACTCCGTCGCCCCATAACTTGAGTTTTACAAGGAGTTAGAAGGACTTATTTATATGGTTGGAAAGGTGAGAGAATTTCCTATCCAATGAGCATGATTTAGGAAATTTTTGATGACTCTAAGTGTGTGAAAAATCAAGTTGAATCTTGTAATCCTGTTAGGGCAGGGAGGAGTGAGAATTTACTCTCCTAACCTAAGTGATGAATTTAATCCCTTGTTTTGACCTTGAATTTTTTTTGAGATGTTGTAGGATCATTTCTACAAGTCCATCTTGACTGATTAACCTAAACCTGGTTTGTGATAACTATGATCTTGTAACCTTCTTTGCAAACACCCTTAACAAAAAAAATTATTCCATAATTTTTCCTAGCTAAACCTAGTTTGTTTCTTGGTCTCAAGTGGTAGTTTGAAGTGGGCATTACAAGTCATAAGGAAATAATTGATGAGATGATCTCATAAACCTAATGTTGACATGGAAAAAGGGGTTTGAGATGTACTTGTACAGAGGGAAGAGGGTTATCCAAAAGTGGTGTTCCCTAAAACTATGCCTCAACTCTGGGAAGGGGAAGAGAATTGATCAATGCGGGAAGTCTGCTAGAAGAAATATGATCAATGACGGAAGATTTGTTAAGATGTTAACAAAATGGAAGGTTGATCAATGCGGGAAGCCTTCGAATGCCATAAGGAGTAGTCATCCTTTGATGGTATGGTCTACTTTATAAAATACATAGATGACAAGAATAATACATGATAGTAGTCCTTTGAGGGATCGAGTCTATTTTTCTTATAAAAAAAAAATTATTTCGTGCTTTTGATTTCTTTTTTTTTTCATGAACAACTCTCCTTCAAGAGATCAATTAATTTTTTATACCTTTGATAAGTAAACCACCTAGAAGATAAATAATGAATGTATAAGAGACATCCTTGGACCCTTAACATGGTTCCAATAGGTGAATAAGAGGGTGATTGATGTAATGATCGTGGAGTTCTCACCAAAGGAGAGAACCTATCCATAATGAATATGTTATGGAAAGAGCTGTGGTGCCCATATTTAAGGTCACATCTAAGAAGTAATTAAAGACTACATACGTTCAAATCATCACAATGAGAGATGGAAGGTAATAGGATGGAGGAGTAAGATATGATGAAGAGCACATGGGAAAAGTTACATTCTAGAGTAGTGAAATTATAATAAAGCTACGAGGCATGAAGTTAACATCATGTTAGAAATATGGGACAAGCAAAAATAAGAGTAAGAGCTTCCTATTAATGAAATAAAATGGATGGTCTCTCCTAAAGAGAAAATGGATAATCCTTCCTAGAGAGAGACAAACTAGGGTCAAGATGAGATGAGTAAAGATCATGAAATATGTGCCTTAATATCATACTTTAGATAGAGTGATGGTGCTTCGAAGGGATGCAAAAATATGGCCATGAAATTGGTCTTAATAAGAGGAGATATAAGGTATGATCAGGTAAACCAATCTACATGAGATAAGAGGATGCCTAATGGGACGAGGAACTAATTTTTGAGAAAAAAATTCCTACAAAGAAGTCCCCCTAGCATATGAGGATGAATCGATAAAGATGAGAAGAAGGATGCTAAAAGATCAATAACGGGGGAAGATGTTCCCCCAGTGAAAGGATGTGGATAAGATAGTAGATGTCAAAATATATGAAATGGATGTCGGGAGGATTTTATAAGTAAAATAGAATCATTGAGTAAAGGAGGACTCTCATCAGGAGGAATGATATGTGGAGGAGGGATAACAGAAGATGATGTGGAAAGATGAAGAGGTTGAATGGATGGAGATGTGGTAAAAGGAGTTAGATGGGTTATGGATGAGGCAATATATGGAGAAGGATACTTGTCAAGGAGGTCCTATCACTCAATATTGTCATATAAAATAGTTTAAAGGGTCTTACAATTCTTAGTGTCATGACCCAAAGTATGATGATAGGAACATATGTAGTGGGAATCAAACCATGAGGGCTTTGGATGGTTTGGGTCAAAGGCCCTAATAGGTGGGAGTGTGATGGCAGAAGTATGAAGTAGATGTTGGAGGACCTTTACATATGATTCGATGTATGTACTAGGAGAGGTCTGTGAGATGGTGTGGATGGCGAGGATGAAGGTGGATTTCAGAGGTCTAGGTGGTCTAGAATAAGATATAGTGGTGGATGATTTAGGCTTGAATGGATAGACAAGTGGAGGTGTTTTCAATGAGGATTTGGTCCTAGGAGGGAATCAAATTGTTTGGATTTGGATTGGTTAATTGATCGCGATGGAGGAGGGGGTCCTAAGATAGAGGGATGCGGCCCCAAGATGGAGGATGTAGATTTGGTCTTAATTAGAGGAATGTCGATCTTCTTATGAGGATGCTCAAGGGATCACTTTGTGGAAGGATGCCAAGGTTTTGGATTTGGATTTTGAGAAGTTCCCTTTACAATGATGACAATGATTTCGGACAGGAAGATTGGAAGGTGGTGTTGTGGATGATGGCGAGGGTAATTTTTGCATGATGGACTCTATGGAGGGTGAAGGTGGGATAGATGTAGGGATGTCTGGTTGTGTGGATGAGATGGGAGGATCACCTATGGTGGCTGAAAATTGAAGTGCTCTCTAATATTTCTCAAATGATGAAGGTGGTGTGGATGAAGAAGGATATAATGGGGATGTGGTCATGATAGTTGATGCGGTAGGTGTGGGAAGAATCATGGAAAGAGGAACCGATATTAACTCTAAAGACAATATTATTGGAAAATGTTGAATAGATTTGGATGGGGGTTGAATGGACTAAGGTAGATGGGATAGATGTGGGTGCGGAGTCAATAATGGGACTAGGCATGGCTATAGAAATAGAAAGGGGTGTTTGGATGATTCGATTGATGAGGTCTATGTGAGAAGGAGGTGATATAGATGGTGGATGAATCGGTGTAGAAATGAGGGGTTTTATAGTAGAGGTATGAATGCCTTTTTTGTTTGTCTCAAGAGGCATTGTGGATGTGGATGTGGATTGAGAAGATGTGATGGGGGATGTAGATGTGGGGATGGTAGATGTAGAATATTGGGATGAAATAGATGATGTAGGCATGGGCAAGGAAATATGTGACAAGGATGTCAAGGTATACATGGGTGGATTTGTGGATGTAGTAGATATAAGGGTAGTGATGGGTGTGCTCGGAAGAGATGTGGTCAATGGTTTAGGCATGATAGGTGTGGATAGAGAGGTGGGTGCAGTCAAGGCTGATGTGGATGTGGTAAGAGTAGGACTGGATGTAGATGAAAGAGAGGTGGTGGAAGTTAAGGTGGTAGGTACATGATTGTGGGTATGGTTGATGTAAGGATAGCTCTTGAAGGAGGCATAGGTACAATGTATAAAATAAGAGTGGATGATGAGGTAGATAAGATAGATGTGGAGGAAGGTGTTTGATGTATGGTGTTGATTGAAAATGGGTTGAATTGATATGGTATAGAGGATGAAAATTAATTTGTTGGTGGTGGACTAGGAAAGAATTGTATGAATATATCAAGTACTAAAAATTGGATTAATTGAGGAGACATGTGATGGGGATGAGAAGGATTATG
The DNA here is from genome assembly GCA_018340775.1 of Taxus wallichiana var. yunnanensis. Lineage (NCBI taxonomy): Eukaryota > Viridiplantae > Streptophyta > Pinopsida > Cupressales > Taxaceae > Taxus > Taxus wallichiana. The sequence goes on from CM031238.1 coordinate 818,995,957, forward strand.
ATAATATTATGGGGATTTGATGGGATGATCTCGACACATAGGAGAGAGAGGAATGTCAATAGGCCGGATAGGCATGGTCATGCTAGATGAAGTAGAGATGATAGAAGATGGCGGGGATGGATTGGAATCTATTGGTTGACGTGGTTGAGAAGTAGTGGGTCTATAGCAAAGGTAGTCATAGATGGGGCTAGAAGAAGGTATAGAAGCAACCAAGGGTTTGGATGGGGTCATGGTGGACTGTTGAGAACTATTTGAGGAGAAGTTTGGTTCCATTTTAAATAGACAAGTCAAGCAAACAATTCCTTTTATGTTTTGATTAAGAATGTATTAAAAGAAAAGGGGATGGATAATAAGGTACCTAAGAGAAGGAAAACTATGTCTAGTTTTGGGTAAGTTATGGCTAGGGAATGTATGAGGTAGATTCCTATTGGGTGATCAAATCCCAATCAGTCTACTAGGAAAGGAAGTGTTTTGATGTGTGATTTGATTTGTGAGTTTTAGGTTGTGTGTGATAAGATGTGATATGCAATATGTTAGACCCTTATTTAAGCTATATAAAAAGAAGAATGAAATAGTAATTTTATTTTTAATCTTGTATTGAAGTGTTATATTCGACAAGGACATAGAAAAGAACAAGAAATTACGATGCAAAAAGGAGAAAATAGGAAAAAGTGAAGATTGATAACACTTTTCCTATTTGTCTACAATCTTGAGTGACGAGTTATCCAAGCCAAAATCCCAACAAGAGAAAGAAAAAACATGGATCCTCACATTGTAATGTTAGTGGGAGATAGAAAAATTAAATTACAGAAAAGAAAGAGACCACCAAAAGGGTGGTCCCATCGGGCATGCCAGAAATGTTGGACAAGAAACTTCCTCACCGATCAACGAATGAACTAGCGATAAAAGCAACTAGCAACTAAGAAATGTTGGAGGGTTTATGTTACCTCAGATGTGTGATATGATGGATACATGTGAAAAATGGATTATTCTCATTGTAACTTGATATACTGTAAAATGGAATGAAGATGGATTAGATAGATATATGTGGGGTTGCACGATACAAAGTTGTTCAAGAAGTGATTAGCATCCTTTCATGAATGTGAACCCCCATTTGTTTAGATAGAGTGAAATAAAGGATACAATAGTAAAATCATGTAGAAATAGAAATAGTACTAAATCTAAGAGAATGATAGAAATTGATCTAAATTTGATTTGATTGAAATAACTATAAATTAAATGTTACTGTCTGAGTCGATGGTGACCCAGAGACTATGTGCAGAAGGTTGTGATGACATAGGAGGATGGATCTGAAACCTGTAGATGAAATATGTAGACATAAAATGTTTGAATGCAATCTAGAAGTTGATAAAGGTCTATAAGTGTTGTAAGAGGATATGTAGAAGAGAACCAGAGACAAAGAAGTAGGAAAAGGGAAGAAAAGGATAGTTTGGATAGATTAGTGGATGAATAGAACCTCGGTAAATGTCAACTAGGAGTGATCAATGACAATCGTATCAAAGAATTATGAAGATGAGGATGAAAGGATGAATATGGAAACCTATAGGAAATGGGGCTGAAGGGGTAGGGTGCTAAGTGTTCCTTGGATGTTGTAGAAGTTGTTTTGTACCTATAAAAGATAAGACAAAAGCAATACTAAGATAATTTGATAAAATCTTAATAAAGCAACACATAGATAATGATAATTCTCATGAAATATGATCATGATTGATGCAAACATGTTGAAATGATGTACAAGATATCTGTGATTGTTGCAAAAATGTTTAGGCGAGAGAGAAAGTTCACAGGTTGTAAGAGAGCTTGGATGTTTTTCATGCATCGATTAAGAATTAGAAAGGAAGGATCTTGTTTTAAAGGTTCAATGGTGATTGGGATAGGTTGCCACCGATTATGTGGAAGGTTTCACCAATGGGCTAAATTTTCTGATTTTTGTGTGATTTTTGTGTTTTTAAGGATTGGCTAAATGCTTTAAAGCATGTAGGCAGGATTATATTACTTGGGGATGAATTATAGGTAGTTAGGGCATAAAAATGGATGGGAGAAAATCTTAGAAAAGTAAGGGATGGATTTAGGATAAAATCATCCTAAATAGAAGGTTGGTTGGGGCAAGATAATGGGTATTAATTAATTAATAGGAATTAATTAATTAATAGGAATAAAGATTAATATGGATGGGATAATTGGGCATGTAAGATATTAAATGATTAATTAATTAATTAATGTGGCTTGATTAATTAATGGAAATTATATGGGAATTTAATTAGATAAAGGGGATGGATTAAATAAATATGTGCATGTGAGAAATCAAGGGTATAGATACCAAATTTAGGTGTTTACACTCTCATGGTGAAAGTTTCACTCCTCGTGTCTTGATTTTGGACACGATAGGTAATACCGTAAAGCTTTCCAAAAGTGGCCAAGGAATAATTTTTCACTGACTATCCCCACCTTCTCCTAAAGGATAAAGGGGAAAAGTGGGACACAAAAGTTTGAACCCCACATCATGTCAACCTTCCCTCACATACGCCTCACCACTTATTCCCTAGGTTGCACAACTTAACTCCGTCACTTGTCCCCCTTCATGATGGTTGGACTCAAGTCACATTTTTCACTTTGACTATATTGAGTGTACCTCAAGGGAAAATAGGATGGATTGAAACAAAAGTTTGACCCCCATTCTCCATGCAACCTTTGGTCAATATGGAACCACCTCTCATCCCTCCGAACTCATTCTTAGCCCCTACTCTCCCCAAGTCACACTTTTTCACTTTGACTGTCCCCACTATCCCCAAGGGAAAAATGGTACATAGGGAAACAAAAGTTCCACCCCCTAATCCATGTAGCTCATCCTAACCCTGGTTAGGAAAATATAGTCACATGTGAGTTAAAAACATGTATAAATAAAATTAGCTCTCCATCTCTCCAAAAAACTTAGCTATTTTTCCAAGACAAGGTGTTATTTAAATACCCTCACAACCTCCATTTTTAACGATAAATGTTGTTCAACATTTCACCAAACTTCCATATCCTAATAAATGAATAATTTCTCATAACTCTTCAACCATACACCCCATTTTAAAAGAAAATTTATCTCGTGCATTCCTCTCCAAAACAACTTTAAGCTGATTATAAATGCAACACCATTGATGCTTTATATTACTTACAAAAGAAATATCATAATTTCAATCCCTAAAGTTACATTTTTCATATTTACACAAATCCGGCGGATAGAAAGCTTAAAATTTCAGCAAAGAACCCTAGAAAAAATCATACATTTTTGAAATTGTTTTCATTTCAAATCAACACATGTAAGTCCCCTTTCTACAATTGGAAATTGTACATGGATTTGCATGTCTAAAATAGTAAGTTTCAAAAAATATTTAGTCCTCAATGTTACCAACACCCCAAATGAGACAAAAACATTTGAAAGAGAAAACAATGAAAACTTACTAAACATATCAGTCTAGATAAGACCTTCTATATATAGAAAGTTTTGTAATTGAGTTAAGAAAAAAATGAGGGAAACTCCCATTCACTCTATTTTAGTGCTTTTCAACAATATAAAATTCAAAAGTTCAAATATCCAAGTGTGTAATGCATTTCAATCATGATCTTAGAATATTCTAGTGTGGTAGAAAGTGATGTCACTCACATGGATCTAAAAGATTTTAGAAACAAGATGCTAAAAATACCTTGTGAATCGGTGGAGGAGAAAATATTCTTTAACATGTTATTCTCATTAAGAGGTCACCTAATCAAAAAGGATCTTATATTATATTAAATGACACATGATACAAGAATATTTTCAACAAAAAGCGGGTGGATGGTATGAGAGCATGCCCCAAAAATAACAACAAACTAGGCCAAGCCTAGGAGAACAAAAAAACACTAGGTGAAGCCTAGGAAACAATAAAAATGGAATCAACCGAGATCAAGTTGCCACTATAAAACATTCCAGCTGAGGGAGGGTCATGATCATTGGGTCAGCCGCTACCAGGGAGATCCTTTGCCCCGATATCAAGGATATCCCAACCCGAGCAAACAGGAGCTCCTCTTAAACTTCAATTTCCACTGCATGTGGGGAGATGGAAAAGTGGAACCCGAGGGGAATTTATCGGGAAGGTGGGGGGGGTGGTGGAAAGTTCCACCCATCCTAGAAAGGCCCAGAAGTGATGGGAAGCCCCAACCATGTTGAGGTGGAGGGAGGAGTCCATCCCTGCTGGCGAGTAGGTGGAGAAACACTCCTACGTGAACATTATGTGGGGAGAGATGAGTGAGCGAATGAAAGAGCAGCCGAGAGGCTTTTCATCCTCTCGTGAGGGGCAAACACCATGGGGTAGAGATCACCGAGGAGGTGATGGTGGCTCATGGGAAACATTACAAGGGGCATCCCCAGTGACGCAAAAATTACAGGTGCTCCACTTCTAGGGCCACTTTGTTGGCCTGCACTTGAATCTATAGAAGCACATTGGAGAGAACCATTGATTTGTTATAAATCAAGAATTGTTGATCAACTTCAGAATTAGCAAAAAGATAAAAGCATTCCTTTCTTTCCATAACCAGAATAAAATTTCCCCTCTGAAAACATGCCAAATCTGGGAGAACATTTTTGGGAATCTGGGATTATCTCTAGGAGAACATGGTGCCAGTGAAGCACTCTAGTCTAAGAGGTTTGAAAAAGGAATGAATCCAATTCCAAGCCCGCTGAGCCTTGGGGAAGAACCAAATAAATGCATTAATGTTTCCAAATGGCCACAAAAGGGGCATTTGGGGGCTTGAATGCCAATTTGAACCAGAAGGAGCCAATACAGGGAGACCTTGATGCAAGATGCACCAAAGAAAATGTGCAATTTTGGGCTCCACACATGCAGACCAAACAATATCAAATCTCCTTCCCCAACAGGAGGAGGAAGAATGTAAACCCCACCGGGCATTGAGTTTCTCCACCATAGGTAAGTGTGGGGATAGCCAATGATAACCTTTATTGGCAGAATAATTCCAGAATGGAGTATCCACAAACCACTTCTAGTTCATCCACCAAGGTCGGGAAGAAAGAACAAAGATATTTTGTAGCATATGATTTGGGATAGAATTAATGATAGTAGTAATGCTATCACGATCCTGGTTAGTGATGAAAATCAAGATTTGATTTCAATCCAGGAATACCAGGATTGAGTGTTCTTGCTGAAAAAATATTGAATGGTCGAATTCCACGCTTGAAGAGTTTGAGCGCAAGAATTCCAGGAATTTTGCTAGACACACGATCTAGTCGGTCTTGAATGATAGGTGACCACCATATGGAGTGTTGGTTAATGGAGAGGCCATTGTGAAAGCCATTGCCTTTCCATAGAAGCCATGGTTTGATACTTTCCCATGCTTTCCAAATACTTTTAAGAACAAAGGTGCCAACCACTTTGATTAGAATGGGTGTAATGAGGAGGTTGGAAAACCCCAGACCTTTCCAAGTAGATGACTGTAAGGAGAACCTTCTTCAATGCCATGATGCAAAAGCACTTTCCATGCTTCTTGACCATCAATGCATCGATAATCCATTTAGCACATAGTGTTTTCCCTTATCGCAATATGTCAATAAGGCCCATGCCCCCAAAGTTCTAGGGAGACAACAGGTTTCCCAGGAAACTCTGTGGAATCCACTGGAAGAGGCATTAGACCAGAGAAAATCCTTAAGAATTTTCCAATTTTTGAATGGAAGCTTTGGAAGGCACCCAACATGAGGAGTAATAAACATGGGTGGCCACAAGAACTTTGGAGTAGATATGGAATTTTCCTGCTAAAGACAAGGGTTTGGTGATCCAATATTCAAGTTTTTGGCCACTCTTTGCACCACATACTGCCAAAGCTCTGCAGGTGATGCTTGGAAGGCAAAGGGAATGCCAAGAATTTGAACATTTCACCATGTGTGAGCATTTTCCAATCAAAAGAGGCAACCAATCGGGCATGCAGGGAGAAAGGATTGCTCTGTAACATTGGGTTTTCCTCCATTGAATGGAAGAACCAAGAGGTGAAGTAGAAAATATCCAAGCAGTGCATTGCATTGTAAACATTGATTTCATCCTCAATGAGAGTGAGAAATGAATCATCCATAAAATTCCCATTAAGGAGTTGAGAGTTATCCGCAGATGGCAACAAATTCCTCTAACAAGCCCTTGGGTTTTGGCTTGAGCCAACAGATATCCAAAGCCTTCAGCAACAAGAACATAAAGCATAGGAGCTAGTGGGAAACCTTTTTACCGGATAGAGAAATAAGCCAAATGGCTTAGAACTATGCCCATTAATGGTGATTTGAGTAGAGGCATTGGAAAAAGCATTCAAACAGATTGAATGAAAATGGGGCCAAAACCGAGAGCTTGAAGCATGACAAGAATAAATGACCATTCAATATGATCATAGGCCTTCTCAAAGTCAATTTTGATGAACATGACAAGCTTGATTGGATGGCGGGCCCATTCCATGCCTTCCCAAACTATGATGATATTATCAAGAATGAAACACCCTAGATGAATCTAGTTATTTGGGTTGGATAATAGTAGGAAGAATATGGTGCAACCGAATAGCTAGGGCTTTAGCAATGATCTTGTAAGAAACATTGAGCAAGGTAATGGGCTGCCAACTAGTAATTTTTAGGATCCCTTAGTTTGGGAATGAATTTGATATTTCCCTTGTTGACCCTTGTGCCTGAGTGATTGATTCTAGAAACCTTCCAAGTAGACTTGATGAAGATCAGACCGACAATTGTCCCACAACGATTTATAAAATTTGCATGGAAAACCATCACAACCCGAGCTTTATCATTAGCCATTTGTTGAATTGCTTCATGTAGGTCATCCAAGGTGAGCATGCGGTCACAAACAATCCTCTGCGTGGATGAGAGCTTGCACGACATGACAAGTAAGGCATTGATCAAAGATTATTGCCACGCTCATCCGAGGGTGCTTGGGCTTGAAACACCTGTTTATAATGCTTGACAAAATCCGAAGAATAAGTTGTGTATCCACAACCCAAATTCCATTCCATCAGAGATGCATGAATTTTCTTGGAGGAATTCTTGGGTTTGAGGGAATGAAAGAATTCTTTGGAAACCCGATCCCCTACCTTAAGCCAATGCATGCGAGCGTGAATTTGAGCTCCTTTGGCATTGTAATTTTCCGTAATTTGAATCTTTGATGAAGCTCTCTATAACTTGAAGTTGCAATCGTTTGGAGAAAGGATTTTCTTAGAGTGCCACCACCACCCATTAAGAGTGGAGGTGGTAGTAGAATATGAGTGGCGATGAATTTTAGCTAATTTTCAGCCATAGATTTTGAGGAATCTAGTGGTCCGAGTTAGAGCATCCTCCCACCATCTAATCCAGCTGGCATGCATAGGTGGATGAAAGTGTTGAAGATGACTTGGCCAAGGGATAGGTTCCAAACATGCCTGATATGATTGAGAGTGGGCCCATGTTCCATTAAGGCGGTATTGAGAAAAAATGGCCTTTATGAAAAAAAGGGACACCGATCTTGCCAAGTGATACAAAATCGTATTGGGAGAGGGTCGAAAGGACAACATCAGGCATGACCTCCACGGGTAAGGAATAAATGTTGTCAAACTCAAAAAAATCTTGAGTTGACAACATAGCTCTGTCGAGCCATTTGAGGACCCGATCGATCCACTTTGAGATTGGACCAAGTGAACCATGCTTTGGATGTGGGAGAGCGAGAAGCATTAGGGTCATAAAACCTAAATTTATTATGCATGAAAAACCACGCTTCCTCTCTCTTGTTAGTTGTCCATCAAGTTGGTAGAGCCCACGCTTATCGGATGACAACTCCACCATATTGAAATCTCCACTTATTACCCAATAAGCATCGGGAATTGAGCAAGCTATCCATCTCCACAAGATCGGCCCTTTCGGCTGCATCATTGGAGGCATAAATGTTAATGAGGCCAAAAGGGTGGCCATCAATATTAAATAGGACCCATATGGCACGGTTGGTAGGGTCGATGCCATGATCCATCAAAAGGGGCCACCATTTAGGGGAAAAAGAGAAATTAATCCCCCCATGCCCTCCATCATGATTACTACAGAAAGCCAGGTTGTCATGCAGATGGATTTACAAGCCATCTGTAACTGAAAACCTATAATTTTCACTTCCTGCAAAAACAAAGCATCTAAGTTGGAAAATTTTTTCCGAACATCATGAACAATATACTTATGATTGGAGTTTGTGAGACCCCTTACATTCCAAGAGATGCAATTCATGGGAAATGGTGGTCAAGGGTCATATCCTCCATATCCAGGCCTTCTAAGGTGCCAAACTAGTTTTGTAGGAATTGAGCATTGTTGTGTTGTAAAAAGTCCTGCAACTCAATTTTTTTCACCGGCATGTACTCAATGTTGTACTCCTCTCCGTGGAGTCTACGCTACATGTTGGGCTATGATCCTAGGGGATGCGAGAAGGGATTTGGGCCCTTTTGGGATGGCCATATGAATTGGTAAAAAAAAATTGCGGTATGGAGAAATGGTAGCATTTCTCATAGAGTTAGACAAGTCCATAAGAACCGAGGCTGCCTTGGGCATGTTGGAGAATTTTGGTAACTGGATAGATGAGTTGGTAGTAGTAGTTGGTTCTTTGACCCAGGTTACGGGGTTGTTCCTTAATAGGTGGCTCACGAGCGCCACTGGAACCAAGGGCGAGGCTGTCACTTGTTTATTCTTGTTTTTCCATCCTCCAACCATTTTCCACCCCTCTTCTTGTTGGGGTTTGGCCACATCGGGGCCACCTTAGCTGCAGGATGATTGAGGCACATAAAGAGGATAGTCCTTGATCTTGTGATCAAAGGCCTACAAATGAAGAAAGTATTAGGAATATTGATATACAAAACATGCTGAGAGTAACGTTTATCGCCCATTTGAATCTCCATGAACTCTTTCAATTCTTGGGAGAGGTCCACTTCAACATAGACACATTTCTGTGGATGAGAGTCATTATAGAAATGTTGTGGTTTGTGAGTGACCACCCTTTTCGATGGAGGAAGTAAATTTGATAGGAAGTGAAATGCATGGCAAGGGGAAGGCATGGAATTCCACCCAGACTGGCACTTTGAGGGCAGCATAGTTAGAAACCAAAAATTCCTTGTGTCATGGTGATAGAACTAGTAAGGAATTACGCACATACCAAGTGGCCAAATGGGTCAAAATGGTGGAGGCATTAGCCGAGTCAGAGAATCAAAAAAGGAAAAATCATTTGGTCATGTTCTAGATAGATTCGAGCTAGATGCCATGAGAGGCCCAGATGAATGAACCCAGGATTTAAGCATGCTTTCAGAGGGGATACGACCCACAAAATACCCAATAAGACAAAACTGCTCTAACCATTGACATGCAGCGTTAAACTCAGGAATTGGTAAAACAACATCAAGAGGAGATTCATTACCAGCATGTAAGAAACCCTAGCAGAAAGCATTACCAAGAAATTTGCATCATAGGAGTATGTGAAGACTGATTCCTATTTGCAAGGTCTAACACTCAATTTGTTGCTCAAGAAAGGATGAAAATATTTTTGTGTTCCCAAGAGATTTTCTAGACGTGAATTACATGAAGTTTATTCAAATTTCATTATCCTACTAAGCGGGGGTGATGGGAAAGGAAAAAACATAATAATTATAGGATTGGATGGGTTAGTTCACCCTTGTTGCTAGAGAAGTGAACCAAGTGATAGATTAGGGGCAGATTATCAGTCATAACATCCATTAGAAATTTCCTTAGTTACCTTCCACCTATAATTTCAGCATGGCTTCTTACCTAGTATATGCTCTTTCTTTCACAAGACCCTTCAACAACCTTTCTACTGATCTCAATGTACCTCAAAAATCAACTTCCTATGAGAAGTATTTGTAGCTCACATATAGAGAAAATAATTATCATTTCACTAGGATGAATGATACATTCGCCATATTCATCATCGTGATCCTGAAGGAAATACAGAGCTAAAGATCTCTTCACGAGAAGTTATAGAAAGTATGATTGTCATTAAATCCAATTATATACCTTCACCTACATCAATATATCATGACATGATCTTTATTTATCGGCTACCCAGGAACACGAGTGATAAAATCATAATGTTTGAATTATGAGGCAACTAGTGCAAGTACATTCATTATGTAGAAACAAAAAAAGAACGTTGTATATTTTGCCATCTCTTTAGGGATATATTAATTTAATATTTTCATGGATGTATCAAACATTGAAGACTCTTTCACTTCCCTCGGTCTCTACTCTTACACATATAGGCCTGAATTTGATATCAGGATAAGTCCTAAAACTTTCACATTTCCAATATTACACCATGCACCTCAAATTTAAGACTACTATGTCAACTTCGTTGACAATTTTGAAGTAAGAAAAAGGTCTATATGTGTATGATATTTTACCAAATGAGGGATTTAAATTTTTATTCGTTCATTGAGAGAATAGAAGATAATGGATCAAACTTATTTGACCTGAAGTATTAAGAAGTGAAATGTTCACCCCTTTCTCGATCCTATGGAACACCAAAATTAGGTGATATTAAGGAAAGGAGTGTAATTGTAATTTAGATATCAAGAAAAAAAATTCATTGAGTTTAGTGGCCTCCCGATTCTATCTAAATAGTTTTCTCACACTTCCTCTTTAAATACATCTCATAAGACCATGAGCTCCACTCATTCAAAATAACCCTCAAAGAGAAAGGTTGTGGATGAAGAACACATTAAATAATTTCACCCAAAAAGGACATGAAAGAAGGATAAGGTCATTGAATACCCCATTAAAACTCTTCAGAAGGTGAAATTAACCCTCTATAGTCTCTAGTTCTTCATTGGCTCCCAAGTCTATCTTCTTCAACAATTGATTCACGCCACCATGTGTAAGATGTAATTCCATATAGTGCACCCATGCCTGATATTGAGCCCACTCGAGAAATAATTTCCCTTGGATTCAATATTTTCTTGGAAGTGAATAAAGGATGTTGTAGCACGACACATAATTTTGAGCTTATCTCAAAAATAATGAAAACCAAGCAAGGATAGAAGGCACAAAACCTCTCATTTCTTCAATGGAGATTTTGGAGCCCAATATGTAATGGTTTCGTGACCAAATGTTGTAAAACCTATGGAAGAAATGACTCAAGATGATTATGAAATGACAAGGATCTCTTTGGGTCAAGCAATACATGAAGGTGATTCACACATGTTCAATGAATTTTCCTTTTCCATTTTTTTCTTGAAATGAATAATATAAACAATTAATAGAGCAAGTTGGTGTAACATGTGAGAAGTCTCACTGCTTATAAGCAATCATTCTTAGATCCCAGTGTATTACCACCATCTCATGCAAAATATGTCACTCCTATCAATACCATTGACCCTTAAATAATCAAGAAATATTCTCTCAAGGATACACAATATAAGGAAGGGATAAGGATGGATGGGTTGAATAAATTCTTGAGAAATGAAAGGAATTGTTGATAGAGATTCTTTCATTGTTCAATTTTCCTCGCCACATATTCTAAAGTGAGAATGAGAAAGTAGGATATTGAGAAGGAGAAAACCCACTAGGACAATGTGTTTCCATTGGTATCTCAAATGAGAAATCTAGAATCCCATTCCTTGGTGAGTAAAAATGTGTTCACTTTCATGATTGATAACTTTTCTCATATTTGGTCTCGCATAATGAGTGCTTGGTATAACATGTTGAATGATGATATTGATAATCTTAATTCTCTTGAAGAGTAAGCATCACATATTTTAGAAGGTATCAATAAAGCAACGTGTGAAAGCTCTCGATCACCTCTAATCAATGAAAAATTATCAATTAAAGAGAACCTTAAATCCTTCTAGTAGCTGGTCGAAAAATAGGCAAGAGATCCCTTTTCATTTAGTGAATATACCTTGGAGTCTCTTACAGAGATTATAAGTTCAATTTCTAATAATGTGAAGGATCATCATGTTTGATTCAACCAATGTAGAACTATTGGCAACATACTTGAAACCCGGATCAATGCTTTGAGTTTCATTCATATTCCACACGTGGATAAAGTGGCACTGTTGTGGCTAGTTTCAGTAAAGAATTCATGGGTGAAGAAATATTTCCTAGATTATTCCCCCAAGGTTCCCTAGTAGTTAGTTCTTCATCAACATAGGCTTCATCTTCATCGGAGTGATCATCTCTTCTCTTCTTCCTTCCTCCTTTCTTCTCTCTCCATGTTCTAATTCTTCATTAAGGAGGTAATTTTCACTATTTTTTCTTATTCACTTAAGTGACCTTTAGTGTAACATTATAAAAATTATTTTCAATTATTAACAAAATGCTCATTTCTGTTTCCTAGGAATATGAAAGGTCACAAGTGATGAGGGAAGGTGAAATTTCATGTGGGGGAAGATGAAAAGAAATTTTGTAATTCTATAAATTGGAATGACCTCTCCATTTTAATGGGTTGTCAATTGTGAGTTATTGGTAGATAGCTTTACACTATTAAATAAAAGAAAGAAATTACTCTTTATATCTCCTCATTTTTTATGTTTCTTCTATTCTTTGCATACTCAACTTTGTAAGCATGATGATCTTTACAAACCAAGAAAGGAGTTGATGCCTATAATAGATAAACCAATAAAATTTTGGGTTTATGGTTTTTAGTCTTGTCTTGTTCGCAAGGTTGAATTCCTCTATTTGAGTGTAAATCTAGTCTGGTTAATGTTGTTGAAATTTGTGAGTTCTTATTCACAAATTTAACCCTCCTACACTTATTCTTACTCCCCTCTACCTCCCTACTAAGAAAATTCTTCCCTTGCACTAAGTGCAAGAAATTTTCCATAGGTCTAGTGGAGTATTTTTGTGTGATCCTCGGCTTTATGACCACCTATTGATTTTTTTTTCTGCATTCAATAAATTGGAGCCTCCCCATAACCAAGAGGAAGGACTTAGTCCCAAAGAGTTGGTGAAAACTCACTAATTTTCCGTTGCGACAAATTATTTCTCCATCACATGTACACTCCTTATGTAATTTAATTATCTATTTAAATAAAATAAAAAATAAGTATTCACTTATCCTCGCTTCACTATCCAGATCACACAAGTTGAACTAGCTCACTCCACTCAAGTTCTAGAACCCTACGAAAGAGGAAGCTAAATTGCATGTACAATTGAATAATTCAAGAGCTAATTATTCAAATTCATTGCCCCATAAATTCTTATTCAAACCAGCCAACTACAGCCTGACCAAATCAACATGTTATATCGAAAAATGAATGCATTAACTTGTAACTCATTCAAAGCTTTACCCAAAATCCATGGCCTCTCCTTCAACTATAAATAAGAGGCTCATCCCTTCACAAATCATCTCTTGGTAGTTCAAGGCATTTGCATCATTACTCTTTTTGATTGCCATTGGAATTTACATGTCATGATGTTTCACATTTGATCAATAAATTCATCCATTGCTCATAGCACATCTTTCTTCCATTTGAAATTAATATTGGAGCATCCACAAACAACTCATCAAAAGAGATTCAACAAGTGTCATACTTAATCCCACACTTTAGCCATTTATTGTGTGTTGTCCACTCAAAATTCCCCTGCTTTTAAGAAGTTGAAAATTAAAATTTTGAGGTTAAGTGTCTTTTCTGTTGTCCTGGTGATGTGAAAAGTCAGAAAATTGGGAAAATCTACGTTTTTTGGGTCATTTTGTGTGTTTTTGGGCTCTGGTCTGACATTTTTGTCCCACGTGTCCTGTGTTCATTCGGGCTCTCTGTTCCTCGATCGGCCGGTTTTCTCAAAGGGGAAGTCCATTCTTTTCGGGCATATCGAACTTTTGTCCCAAATTTCCCAAGTTCACCTGACCCATTGTTCCATTTTCATCCAATTCAGCCAAATCACGTATTCCGCATACTTTCATCCCGCATGTCCCAAAAGCATTTGTGCGTCTTTTCCCGCATCGCCCGAATCGGCCGAAACTGTACTTTGCGCTTTTCGTCCCTCGTGTCCCAAATGAACCAAGTGCCATTCGTGTTAATTTTTCAGCTCTACCCAAATATCTTGCTTTTCAATTTGGTAGATGCTTTCTCTCTCTAAACAACCATATAATGAATCGCCCTATGCATTTTTGCACACTGCTTTCATGCTATCTATTGCTCGAACCTTGCAACCAAAATTTCAATGCGTGTATCCATTTCCCTTGTGATTCCATCCCAAGTCTAGCTTGCAGCTTTTCTCTCCGAGTTACTATCAACATGAAGATCAAATTCTAGGGGTAGGAACAAGTTTCACCACTCGAGTCCGCTGCGATATATCGGGGACAAGTGAAGTTCGCCACCTTGATTTTGGGGATTTTTGGGCAAGGATGACAGATGCAAACCCTTCAGCTATGGCACTGATGATTCATGACAGTGGCTTGGCGTTTTGGTGGCTTCCCATCTTCAAGACAATGTGCAGACCACGTACTGGCCATTGCGGAGCTCATTTCAGTCCCGACTCAAGCGAACTAACAAACGTGCATGGAGAACTCATTACCAAGTTAGATGCCACCGCCAACACATCAGTGCCACGTGGCGAGAGACATAGCTGAGGTGTTGAAGAGATTCGCACAACTGATCCTTAAATCGGTGGGTCCCTCCCAATCTTGAACGCTTGTCTTCTTCTCCTTCTTCTCTTCTCCATCATGAATTTATTGTATTTAGTTGGGGTATTGCAATTTGTAATCCTCTAACTAATCATTAGTTAAAAGAAGTAGTTACAGGAGTAACTAATTTGTAAACTATATAATGGCCTCTCCTCGCCATTTTGAAAGGAGAGATAACTTGGCTTATCTATAAAAGTGTAAATAAATCATAAAGAAATCAATACGAAGGATGATTTTTCATTTCTTTGTCTATCTGGTTTCCTTTATTCTCAAGCTATTCGTTTAATTTTATTAAATCATTTTGTCTGTATTATCTTTGAGAAGCTTGTATTCTCGCATATGTTATTTAGAGAACTTTGTGTCTTTTCAAATTACATCTTATTAATGTGATACAAATGATCTTATTCCAATTCACTATACCTCGCATGCATAAGGAATTACTTTGTCATCTATAATTCGAATGGTGCCTTTCTTCTCATTCTCACATTTTCATTCTTCATTCCTTTTGTGATTGATGATCCTTTTAGAAAACACTTTCATAATATCCAAGTTCCACAAGAAAATCATAGTTTGTATATGTGTAAATATGTTTGTTTGAATAAGGGAACCTCTCCCATTAAAGAGGAGGGACTTCTTGTCCCCTCGATTTCTCTTCTTGGAGTCCTTTTTATGACAAAAAGTTTTGGCGACATTTCACTGGGAATCATATTCTAGTGCTATAATCATTTATTGATCATCTTTTGATCTAGCGACTTAATGTTTTAATCAAGGGAGAAGGGCCCTTGGTATTGAAGATTCTCAGTTTCAACTTTTGGAACAGCAGGGTTTTCCTTTCCCTTCAACAAGAAGAAATAGAAAGGCTCGTTTGATAAGCACTCCGCATCAAAGATAGAATCCCATGGTGATATTCCTTGAGAAAAAATCATTCCTAATCTTTGAGCTCGATTCTTGTGCCTGGTGTTTCAGTTCCACTTCAAGCAATTTTTCCAAGAATGGTGGTACCATTGCCCTAGGGCCATCATGTTGGGCCTCTTGCCCTTCCTCAACCTTTACATGAGTTACCCAGAGGTAACTAGAAGAACTTTCCTAAATTCAAAGGTGATGGTAAAGTACATCCTGATGAACACATTGCAGCCTTCATAGTTGCATGCGGAGTTCTGGGAGTTGAACATGAAGACGTCTCCGTAAGGATTTTTGTTGAGACTTTACAAGATAATGTTGCTGATTGGTTCTATCACCTTTCGGCCGGAGCTATCACTAGCTGGAACACAATGAGAACTAGGTTTGAGAACCGTTTCAAACCGGCTGGAAGATGTGCATGCTTTGCTAGCCCAAATTTCTCAAATAAAGAAGGAATCACAAGAGCCCATGAGAGAATTTGTGGCTCGATTCAACAAAGTTGATTAACAAAATTCCACCAAATACTCAACCTGTAGATCAAATTCAAAAATGCTTCTTCTTAAACGCCCAATTGCCTGAAGTTAGTTATGCACTAAGAAGGGATAATCTCGCAACATTGGCTGAGGATCAAACTCTTGTTGTTAGTGTTGAAGATGATTTAATCATGTCAGGGAAGTTGAGGAGAGACCCTTCTAAATCTAAGTCTGCTTCTTCCTCCTCTTCCACTCCTGGACCTAATACTGATCCATTGGTACAAAAACTTGCAAATGATCTCATCGCCATTAAGAAACAATTGGCTCAGCATGCTCCCTATGTAGACGTTCCAAGGAGGAATTTTCAGCCCAGAAATCATTTTCCTACTTCTCAAACAAGGCTAGCGCTTGAAGGACCTCCTATTAAAGTTCCTGTCAATGTAACCTATGAAGTTGAGGAACCAGAGGATGAGGAGGTTAATGAAGATTGTGAGGAATTTGTTGAAGAGGTTGATGATGAAACAGATGAACTTGAGGGATCTCGAGTTAATTTCTTCACCACTGAAGGCATTGATGAAGGGGATGATTACGATGAAGTAGTAGCAGACATGAATAGCAAATCATACGCTATCATGACTCGAGAGAGAAGAAAATCAGAGGGAGAAAGTGATGCAGCCCACCAAAAAATCTAAGGAGTAGCCGACAACTATCCCTGTAATTGCAAAAAGAGGATCTCCTATCCCCATTTCATCCACACCAAAGGTGAGTCCTGTCAATTCTGCTACTAAAGTTACTTCTTTTTCCCTAAAATTGATAAAACTAGGATCTCAAGTGATGATAACCCATCCACTTCTGGGTCTTTCGATATTATTGATCACCTAAAAAAGACTAAGGTTCAAATCTCAGAGGCTGAATATTATCAAACCCATCCCAAGGCTTTTGCTAAAATGATTCACTTTGTCAATTCCCATTCTAAAACTACCTCTAAAGGCCTTTTACCCACTCCTTCTGCTACACCACAGCCTAATCTGGTAGCCGTTGTCACCTCACCCAATGACAAAATCAAACCATTCTATGTAACACTCCTTATAGCTGGCCATAGGCTCAGTAATTACGTCATAGACTCAGGAGCATCAGACAATGTAATGCCTGCCAAAGTAGCTCATGCCTTAGGCTTGACTCTCACATGCACTTACGGATCTTGTTATTCCATGGAGAGTAAGGAAGTTCCCTTGGTCGGAAGAATTAAGGATGCACAAGTGGCTTTTGCTACTTTGCCTGAGAAGAAAGTTTTGGCTACTATCTTAGTAGTAGATATTCCTCCTTCATATGGGATGTTGCTAAGCAGAAACTTCTGTAAGGATGTGGGTGGAGAAATTCAAATGGATTGGTCACATGCCCTCATACCTGTTAATGGGCAAATGAAGAAGCTACTACCTGAGAAGCAGTCTAAGTATATTGTACAAAAAATTGATGATCCCAAAGCACAAATACTCTATGAGGATATGGGGCATGGCAACTACATGATTATGTCTCCAGAAGAAATCCAACTCCCCAAAGTGTCACCTAAAGATCCTAATGGTGTTTGGATATTAGAGTTTGATGGAAGTTGTTCTTCAGCTGGTTCTGGAGCTGGTGTCATATTGGTGTCACCTGAAGGAAGCATTCATCCTTTCTCATTCAAGTTACAATTTGAAAATACTAATAATACAAATAGAGAGTATGAAGCTCTCATTCTTGGACTCCAGGTGGCAAAAGAACAAGGTGTGAAGAATATTATAGCTCGTGGAGATGCAGAGCCGATTGTCAAGCAAGTTAGAAATCTTTTCCAAGTAAAGAATGGAAGGTTGAAACATTACAGAATCAGGTTTGTGAATCCATTGAGTTTCTTAACGCCTTCTCCATCGAAAGCTCTCGGGGTCATTGCTTATTCCTCATCCGACTTTTCTCAAGATAAGTTCACCATTGAAATGATTCATAGACCCGTATACCGATAATACAAGTAACTCGGCAAGTTTTCAATAACGATCAACACTTTCTTTCTTTCTTAGAACTTAAGGATAATTTTGAACAGTTGTACTTTGAAGGAAGCGATAATTTGCCTCATGAAAGTGTGCCCTTTAATGAAGAAGCCACCCAAGAAGAAGAAGTGGATCAGGATGGATGTATCAAACTCAAAGGAAACAAGATTCCAAAAGGATTGGTGAGTTTAGAAAAACTGTTTGACAAACACGATAGGTATGTAAAGTTTAGAGCTTCTACTGGACCCCAACAATCAGCTGAATATGACAAAATCAATATTGGGAGTTCTACTGATCCTAAACTCGTGAACATTGGAAAATGTTGCACCTCAAAAGAAAAGAAGAAGGTAATGAGTCTTTTGAAAAAGTATAAGGATGTTCTTGCTTATTCCTATGAAGATTTAAAAGCTTTCCAACCAAAGGAGATGCAGCATTTTATCCCTCTCAAACCTGGGATTAAGCCTTTTAAACAGAAGTAGAGGCAATATAATCCTAAAATAGCTGACACCATCTTTCAGGAGATACAGAAGTTATTAAAGGCTAAAATCATTTTTCCTATCCATCATTCAACATGGATTGCCAATATTGTGCCCGTTAGAAAGAAAAATGGTGAGATTCGTATCTGTGTTGACTTCAGGAATCTAAATCAAGCTTCCTTGAAAGATAATTATCCCTTACCTATGATGGATCAGGTCTTGCAAGCAGTAACGAGATCCGAAATGTTGTCTATGCTTGATGGCTTCTCAGGATATAACCAGGTAGAAGTTAATACCACAGACCAACACAAAACAACTTTCACTACTCCTTGGGGTACCTTTGCTTACAAAAGGATGCCTTTTGGGCTCATTAATGTTGGTGCCACTTTTCAGAGGGCTATGGATTTGGCCTTTGGAAGTTTGAAAGGAAAGTGTATCGTCGTATACCTTGATGACTTGACTGTATTTTCTAAAACAAGGGCGGATCATTTCCAGCATCTAGAGACAGTTCTGCTAAGATGTAGAGAACATGGGATCTCTTTGAATCCTAAGAAATCTATTTTTGTGTCACGGAGGGGAAATTATTGGGGCACGTTGTCTCCAAAGATGGTATAAAAATCGATCCTGAGCGAGTTCAAGCTATTCAGCAAATTCCTCTTCCAACCAAAGAAAGGGGTGCACTCTTTCTTTGGTAAGATCAACTTTTTGAGAAGGTTCATCCCTGATTTTGCAGAGCTAACTTTGAATATCTCCCAAATGATGAAAGGAAAACAAATGTTTGGTTGGTCTCCTGAAGGGAAAGAAGCCTTTGAAGGTATTAAAAGGGCCATTGCTAAAACTCCTATTTTAGCATGTCCAGATTTCAACAAAGATTTCATTATCTATTGCTACGCCACGGATAACACCTTGGCTGTTGTTTTGACTCAGGAAGATTCTAATGAGCATGAACTCCCAATTGCATTTATGAGCTATATTCTAAAAAATCATGAGTTAAAATACACCATAATGGAAAAACATGCTTTTGTAGTGGTTAAAGTTGTCAAGCAGTTTCGTTTTTACATTCTTAACTCTCACTTCACACGGTGTTGGTACCGGATACAACTATCAAGTCAATTCTCACATAGCAGGAATTTGGATCCAAGAGAGGGAACTGGGTGGCCAAGGTTCAAGAATATGATATTGACATCAAACCGACCAAGCTCGTCCATGGAAAAGGCCTGTGTGAACTCATCGCTGAAGGAGCTAGACATGAGTTACTGGAGGATAAAGTTGGTCTTCCTACCATTCTGTTTCTTAGCTCAATTGATGAATGGTATGCTGATATCACTCACTTTCTCACCTATGGAGAATGATCCTCTCATTTGACTACCAAAGAGAAGAGAGCCGTTAAACTGAGATCAACCCAATATGTGTTGTGGGAAAACACCTTGTTTAAACGTGGGTTAGATGGAAGGTTTTTGAAATGTGTGGACAAGGAACAGCAGAAGAAGCTACTCTCAGCTTTTCATGATCAGGCATGTGGAGGGCATTACTCATCAACTATCACTGCTCATAAAATACTTCGTGGAGGATATTACTAGCCTACCTTGTTCAAGGATGCATCAAAATGGGTTGATAAATGTGAGGCTTGTCAGACTTTCGTGGGTAGACCCAAATTGGCCTCCTTGCCCCTTAAACCAGTTGTGATCGAAGAACCTTTTCAGCAATGGGGTTTAGATTTCATTAGAACACTTAATCCCTCTTCTAGTGCTGGTCATACCCACGTATTAACTGCCACAGATTATTTCACCAAATGGGTAGAAGCCATTCCAGTAAAGAGTACTACTTCAGAAGTAGTATGCAGTTTTATCAAAGAAAACATCTTGATAAGGTATGGTGTGCCAAACAAGATTGTGACAGATAATGCTTCAAATTTTTCTTCAACCGAGATGATGGATTTTTGCTATGGATATGGCATCTCCTTGGCTCACTCCTTAGATTACTATCCTCAGGGAAATGGACAAGTAGAATCAACAAATAAAAATCTGGTGGCCATAATAAGGAAATTAGTCAATGAATCCCAACGGGCCAGCACAAGAAACTCTATGATGCTCTTTGGGCAAGATAGGATCACACCTAAGAGAGCCATTGGGATGTCTCCTTTTAGGTAGTATATGGAGTGGAGGCCCAATTTCCAGTTACAGTGGAGCTTCCAGCTCTGCATTTAATGAAGGCCATTGAAGATACCAGTTTCAATGATTCTTTGGATAAGAGAATCATGTATCTTCACAAATTGAATGAGGACAGATTGGAAGTTACTGATAGGATATCTTCTCACCAACAGAAGGTAAAGGTCTTGTTTGATAAGAAAGCCAGGTTCAGGGATTTCAAAGTTGGAGACACTATTTTGTTGTGGGATAAAAGGCATGAACCTCGTGGCAGCCATGGCAAGTTTGATTCCCTTTGGCTCGGACCTTTCAAGATCAGCACTTCGCTGGTAAGAATTATTTTTACCTTGATTATATGGATGGTTCTTCTCTCCCACTTCCTTATAGTGGGTAGTACCTGAAACTGTTTAAGTCGTAGGTGATTAGGAAGTCCTGTGTATATTTTGTATAGTGTGTGTCCTCCTTTCCTTCCCTTGTTTTTGTGTGTTGTTTGTGGTGTTGTCTTCTGTATTGGTTTGCTTTTTGACTCCGTGGCCCAATGGATAAGGTATTGGTCTACTTCCCCAAGTTTGTCTAAATTCTTGCCTTGTCTCATTCTTTGAATCTATGCCAAGTCATCCCTAGAAGGAGCCAGTTGTTGTCCACTCAAAATTCCCCTGCTTTTAAGAAGTTGAAAATTAAAATTTTGAGGTTAAGTGTCTTTTCTGTTGTCCTGGTGATGTGAAAAGTTAGAAAATTGGGAAAATCTACGTTTTTGGGTCATTTTGTGTGTTTTTCGGGCCTGTCGGACATTTTTGTCCCGCGTGTCCCAAGGTTCATTTGGGCTCTCTGTTCCCCGATCGGCTGGTTTACCCAAAGTCCATTCTTTTGGGCCTCGTTGAAACTTTTTGTCCCAAATGTCCCAAGTTTTCCAGGACCCGTTGTTCCATTTTAAATGCGATTCGGCCGAATCACGTATTCCACGTACTTTCGTCCCGCATGTCCCAAAAGCATTTGTGCATCTTTTCCCCACATCGCTTGAATCGGCCGAACTGCGTACTTCGTGCTTTCACGTCCCTCGTGTCCCAAATGAACCAAGTGCCATTCGTGCTAATTTTTCCCGCTCTACCCGAATATCTTACTTTTCAATTTGGTAGATGCCTTTCTCTCTCCTAAACGACTATATAATGAAGCCCCTATGCATTTTTACACACTACTTTCATGCTATCTATTGCTCAAACCTTTGCAACCAAAATTTCTGCACGCGTATCCATTTCCCTTGCGATTCCATCCCAAGTCTAGCTTGCAGCTTTTCTCTCCAAGTTACTATCAACATGAAGATCAAATTCTAGGGGCAGGAACAAGTTTCACCACTCGAGTCTGCCATTCCCGATATCGGGGACAGTGAAGTTCACCACCTTGATTTTGGGGATTTTTGGGCAAGGATGACAGATGCAAACCCTTCAGCTATGGCACAGATGATTCATGACAGTGGCTTGGCATTCACCGGTGGCTTCCCAATTTCAAGTACAATGTGTAGACACAGTACTCGCTTGTGGAGCTCATTTCAGTCCCGACTCAAGTGAACTAACGAACGTGCATGGAGAACTCATTGCCAAGTTAGATGCCACCGCCAACACATCAGTCCCATGTGGCAGAGACATAGCCGAGGCGTTGAAGAGATTCAGACAACGGATCCTTAAATCAGTGGGTCCCTCCCAATCTTGAACGCTTGTCTTCTTCTCCTTCTTCTCTTCTCCATCATGAATTTATTGTATTTAGTTGGGGTATTGCGATTTGCAATCCTTTAACTAATCATTAGTTAAAAGAAGTAGTTACCGGGAGTAACTAATTTGTAAACTATATAATGGCCTCTCCTCGCCATTTTGAAAGGAGAGAGAACTTGGCTTATTTCTGAAAGTGTAAATAAATCATAAAGAAATCAATACAGAAGGATTTTTCATTCTTTGTCTATCTGGTTTCCTTTATTCTCAAGCTATTCGTTTAATTTTATTAGATCATTTGTCTGTATTATGCTGAGAAGCTTTGTATTCTCACAGATGTTATTTACAGAACTTTGTGTCTTTTCAAATTTCATCTTATTAATGTGATACAAATGATCTTATTCCAATTCGTTGTACCCTCACATGCATAAGGAATTACTCTGTCATCTATAATTCTGAATGGTGCCTTTCTTCTCGTTCTCACATTTTCATTCTTCATTCCTTTTGTGATTGATGATCCTTTTAGAAAACACTTTCATAATATCCAAGTTCCACAAGAAAATCATACTTTGTATATGTGTAAATATGTTTGTTTCTGAATAAGGGAACCTCTCCCATTAAAGAGGAGGGACTTCTTGTCCCCTGATTGTTGCTCTTCTTGGAGTCCTTTTTGACGACCAACAAACTGATATTACAAGAAGACATAAAGAAGGATCATGCTTGTTTGTATTACATGTTTCTTTCATTGTTTCAATTTTACTTGTAGAATGACATGTATAAATTTGACTTTGGAATGGACACCACATTTATATAAATTTAGATACGATAACAATATTTAATCAAGAGATGATTTGTAAGAACAAATTACATTAAAGTATTGGTATAATACGATTACCAATATATGAAAATGAATAAAAACTTCCACACTAATCAATTTCCTAAACTCCACTCTAAACATAAACTGACCTTAAAAACTATGAACTCTCATTGATTTCTACCATTATGAAGTCTTGTGATGAATGCATTGCATGAAGAGAAGATGTGGGTCATGTCATGCTTGTCAATACATGAAAATACACGTGGATGTAGTTACGATCAATGCACACATGTCACACATGAGGTTGAAGAATGAATTAGTTAATAGATCATAGATGTGAATTCACTAGTATTACTTTTCCTTATATGGGTTGCATTAACAAACCAAATGGCAAAGGACATTCAAATCTAATGATACACCATGCATAAAGAATGTAGTTGGAAGTGTGGTAGGTGAGACATAGACATGAAACATAATAACATTAATGAGTTTCCAAAACATAAATATCTTCAATCTCTCTTTCAACTTTATAAGATATGATTTTTTTGCAATATAAAATATGTTGGCTCTCTTACACCTTTATTAGATTGATTACGTAATACAACAAAGACAATGTAGAATATATTTACTAGCAATTGCACATGAGTTGCAATTTACGCTGGAGTGTATAACAATTTTTATTTTGTTGGAGTTGTAATTTGCAATGAAATGTATGCTATGTTAAAATGTTTTATGTTTGTGTGATGGGAAGGAGAGAACAATGTAGTGAGTTTTCACTACCTATTATGCCTTGACAAATGTCCATACATTGTTGCAAAGTTCTTATTTCCATGAGTATGTTCGCAAAAGTGATCTAATCATGGTGAATATCTATTTTTTTAATTTGATAGAACAATCAAAATGGCTCTTGAAGATGACCATGTTTTCTATAAGTTGTAATTATGATATTTACCAAAAATATATCATGTTTCATCATTTATTCGAACACTTGGCTTTTATCTACTAAATCTCCCATTTTGGCATTTAAATGTTCCCAAGGTGTATTCAATAACCCCATTTTGTGAATATCCTTACCAACGTACAATGTGAAGACTAGCCTCAAAGGGAGTATCGACCATTGGATGAGGGAAATGTGTTGTTCAAGGCTAGGGATTGGCATTTTCCATCACTCTTCTAACTCTGTTGTAGAGTTTTTCCAAAATTGTAAACACAACCTTGAAAATCCAAACACACTTGTATGTCGACTTCAACAATAATCTCAAGCCATGAAAGATGTAAACAACATCAAAGTGAGAAACAATTTCATACAAAATGGTTGCAAGGCAAGATAACAATAGTATTTGTGCAATGATTGGGAGACCCATGTTATTTTAAGTTCATCAACTCATATTTGAGAAAAATGCCAAAAATTGGCACAATGTAACCATAGATGTCATAAGGTTAACATTTTGAATCAAAAGAAAAATACAATAACATAGGCCCGTGGGGTAGATAGCTATACCCCATGGATGACCTAGGTGTAGTCAACAAAAGAAAAGCAAGAAATGCTTTCCCAATTACAAACACCTGAGAGTACTTCAACCAAGATGGTTTTGGTCGGAACAATCAATTACCATTATCGGTTACCATTCATTTGATTCTCAATAAATAGACAAACAAAATTCATTGCTAATAAGGATGCTTCGTGATGCATGATAATATCTTTCCTGACATATATGAACTCACCTTGCATTAAAAAATGATTACATCGCTGCTGTGAAAAAAGAGAGCTTTGAAAATGAGAATATTGAATAAAAGAAAGACAATATAGACCATGCTTTAGAAAAAATAACGTTTTAAGAGTTTCCTACACCAAACTTTCAAAAGTTGTAATATACAGAAACTTTTACAGAGTGTTTACGATATCTATAAACTTGTCACAAATAAGATAACACCAAGAAGACAACAGTAATACCACCTAATTGTTTCATGTCAATAGGAAAAAACCAAATTTAGAATCATGGTTCTGAATAAAAGAACCCGTATGAGAGAACTACAACCATTTCCAAAACCACTTCTGAATCATGGGTTTGAAATTTGTACACGTGGTTGGTCATAGCTTTCCCCAAAGAAATAAGTGATTGAAATACAATTTTTACCAATTTAAATCGAACGGATCTGACCACAATCATCTTACCTCCTGCCACTTCAAGCATCCCAGCTTTCAACAGACCCAAAAATCGTCGTTGGACCATCACGTCTTCCAATCCCATCTTTTCAAAAACTTGAAATAAACCATATTCAAGTAGTATTTCAATACAGCCAGGAACATTGAATTCGACAAGTATACTCAACAACCATAATAGGCAATCAAAACCGCAATAGGTGATCAAACAAACCTTTCACCTCATTCCCTAGGTCACAAATAAACATATGCATGGTATTTCACGCTTCTATACAAGTATTTTTTCAGTCGTATCCAACCTTGCGAATTGACAGTAATTTGGTTCTTACCCAAATTATTTGTGAATTGGGGATGGAGCCCTATACCTTGAACAATTTGAAGAAGAGGATGGGAGCAGTGAGGATCGGTTGTAGATAGTGGTACCGGATATACAACATCTTCTTGACCTCTAAGAAAGGATATTGGCCTGTCAAAGTTTTGATGTTTGGGGATTCTATTTACTTCATGAATGGCACATCTCGACATTCGTGAGCATGCAAGAAGTCCATTTTTAGATTGCCCACCAATATGCATGAGCTAACCGTAATGTCCCCATTTCCGAGCAAGTGGCCTATGAGGCCTTTCATCCATCTTAGCCTTGGTAATGCCCAAGGGGCTAGTGAGCGTTGATGGTTATTGGGTATGGTTTGCACCATCATTTCACTTATAGGTTATGTTTCGATGTTGGACACATATTTTGAGGTGACTTAAGTAAAATAAGGTTGTGAGATGCTCCCCTAAGGTACTTTATGTTATATTTAGTTGATGACTTAAGTGATGGGTGAATATATGGTACTTTTATGTTCTAATTCTTTGTTGGGGTGACTTAAGTGCACTTTTGGCATGTGGGGAATAAAGTGACTTAAGTTATTTTAATTAATTAAATAAAATACCCAAGGGGTGATTGGGGTTCTTTTGGGTCTTTTGTTGCAATGATAAGTTATAAAAGGAAGCGCTTGCAGGAGAATATGCATTCATTCATACTCACCTATTTTGATATTAAAGCAAATGTTGTTTATGCTTTCCTTACTTGTGGAGGTGAAATTCCACATGAACGCTAGCTTCGGTAGTGAAAGATATACCCCTAACTAGTAGAGCACTCTTCGGTGGTGAAATATCCAACCCTAGTTTGCTATTGTGGAGTCTATTCAGATTAGATTGTCAGATTCAGAGTTTCAAAGGCTTGTTGATCTAGTTTCAAGTCCAGATTGAGAAGACAACCATATTCAGTTAGAGAGATCATTTATTTTATCAATGGAAACTTGTTTTTATTGCATGTCATTGCATGTTGATGCATGTCATTGCATGTTACTTGCATGTCATTGCATGTTGATGCATGTTACTTGCATGTTGTTGCATGTTAGTTTAATTGCAATAAAAGTGAAGATATTGGTTATTTTCTGATTTTTTGTTGCCATAAGCGTACTTTCTTTGCGACATATTTTTCTATATACTCCATTGTCATAAAAATCATATTGTTATTTGTGAAAAATTGGTTGGAAATCTTGAATATAAATTAAATCCGAAAAGGGATATTTCAGTGGTATCAGAGTTTTTGTTCCTCCAGCCTATGTGGGTTAAAAATGGGTGACATCGAAGATCTCAATGTGGATTTAATGAAAAAATTATTCACCAATATAGTTAAGCAAGCAGGAGACTACAAACCTCTATTTGAGCCAACTCACAAAGAGACTATCACAGGGCAGATCTGGGCCTCTAGGTGGATAGAGGGGAAAAATGTGAGAATAGTAATTCAGGGAAGCGATCTCCCCATTCATCTAACAAGTCTTTTAGTCTTCATGAGCCCTCTTTCTTGAAATATTCTGAAACGTCACATGTAGGGCAGCCAACAAAGGTGATGGATGAGGATTCTTGTTGGAGGAAATACCAATCTTTGAGCAAGGGATTCAGAGATAATATGCCATTTCCAGATTATTGCATGATGAAGATTGGTAGTAAGCCCAAGAGAGGCCATCATATGTCGATACCTAAATTACAAAGGAGTTTGGGGCAGCAAAAGAACTCATTTGAAGAACCAATAAAAGTTCAACATGATAAGCATAGGGAAACAATTAGTGGGTTGCAAGGTAAGGGATCTAACCACTACATTGAGGTAGTTTTAGATAATGAAGAAGAAGAAGAAAAGAATGTTGATCTCGAAGAAGTTGTTCCCGGTATGAGGAATGGTGTTCCTCAAATATTGACACCCAAGAGTAGGGAAGGATCAATCCAAGAAGAGCAGATTGCACAGGATAAGGATGGTGAAGAGAGGAGCATGTTATCACAACAATTGTCTCATGAAATAATTCAACCCATTGTTGATCATGGAGACATCACAAGGTATGAGACAAGTGGGATATTTGATGACTCCTATTTTGATGGATTATTTGTTATAGACACAGAGCACACCATGATGACTTATGTGGAGAGTGATTCGGATGATGTTGAGTTAGGGAGTGAGTCAGTTATGATGGAGACTTTGACTCAGATGGGGTTAGTGGAGTCATGGATGTGGGTGTGACCAGTAGTGTTGCACATGAGACAATTACAAAGATTGGGGTTACAAGTTCAGATCACCCGAGTCTATAATTATGTTGGTTATCAGAGGTTTTAGTAGACTGGAGATCTCATTTTCTTGTTGAGTACTCCAAGAACTGACACACTTGTGAGATTTTGGATGGTCATACACAGGATGATAGCTACATATTGGAGGATGAGATGATCTTCTGTCAGGGAAGATTGTACCTTGTGTCTAATTCATGGTTGAGGATGGAGATACTACGGACATATGCATTGTTCTAACATGACTGGACACTTGAGCTTCGATGAGACCTACATGTTCATATGGGATATGTTCAGCTAGCATGGGTTGAGGGAGGATATCATCAACTTTATACAAGGATGTATAGTTTTTCCTTATGAAAAATCAGAGCTTATAGGTTCATCATTTTCTGAGCCGACATGGGATAACACTCCTATGTATTTTACTACTTCTATGCCCGATGAGCACTTCACCCATGTGCTAGTCAATAGAGGGATGGAGTTGACTTAGTTACTTGGTTATTCAGTAGGTTCACATTCAACACAGGAGGTGGACTATGTAGAGTTGATATTTTTAGTTGACCATTTACTAGAGGCTTGGGACTTTTCCCCAATGGGACACATTGAGACACATTATGAGGAGCCTTTCTCTCACACAAGTATGGGTCATGTGGGAGATTTGGCATGCTTTGTGCTTATACAAGTTGTTTCACAGGTTGATCTAGAGGATGCCATAGGATTCAGAGAGGACTTTTGTACCCATGGTTTGATTGGAGAGGCAATGAGTGATCACATGATGATAGCTTCACATTGGCAGGGACTAGAAAATTTTAGTTTCAATGTGGGTATCTATGGAGAGTTCATGTGGGAATCATACCACTTCAGGGGTAACATTGTTCTCTACATGGCATGGAGATCATGATGACTACATGAGGTGTCTTAGTTACTTCGGATCACACCGATATTTGGTTGACTACAAGGTGAGGTGGAGAAACTTACTTTGTGGTATTCAACTTCTGCAAAATGACAAGATAATTCTTGGGGTCAAGAATTTCTCGGGAGGGGAGGATTGTAATGTTCCCATTTCGAGAAGATGGCCTCAGGAGGCCTTTTATCCATCTTAGCATTGGTCATGCCCAAAGGGCTAGTGACATTTATGGTTATTGGGTATGGTTTGCACTGTCATTTCACTTATTGGTTATGTTTTGACATTGGACACATACTTTGAGGTGAATTAAGTGAAATAAGGTTGTGAGATGCTCCCCTAAGGTACTTTATGTTATATTTAGTTGATGACTTAAGTAATGAGTGAATATATGGTACTTTATGTTCTAATTCTTCGTTGGGGTGACTTAAGTGCACTTTTTGGCATGTGGGGAATAAAGTGACTTAAGTTATTTTAATTAATTAAAGAAAAGACCCAAGGGGTGATTAGGGTTCTTTTGGGCATTTTGTTGCAATGAGAAGTTATAAAAGGAAATGCTTCGAGGAGAATAGGAATTCATTCATACTCACCTATTTTGATATTGAAGCAACTATTGTTTGTGTTTTCCTTGCTTGTGGAGGTGAAATTACGTAGGAACCCTAGATTCGGTAGTGAAAGATATACCCGTACCCAGTAGAGCACTCTTCGCTGGTGAAAGATCCAGCCCTAATTTGCTATCGTGGAGTCTATTCTGATTGGGTTGCTAGATTCAGAGTTTTAGAGGCTTGTTGATCCAGTTTCAAGTCCAAAAAGAGAAGACCGCCATATTCAGTAAGAGAGATCATCTATTTTATTAGTGGAAACTTCTTGCTATGCATTGCATGTCATTGCATGTTGATGCATGTTACTTGCATGTTGTTGCATGTTAGTTTAATTGTAATAACAGTGAAGATATTGGTTATTTTTGATTTTATACCTGCTACCATAATTGTATTTTTTGTCATATTTTTCTATATATATCTGCTATCATAAAAATCGATTGTTATTTGTGAAAATTTGGCTAGAAATCTTGAATATAAATAAAATCTAGAAAATAGATATTTCACTAACAAAACAATGATGGGAAACCCACAATTCAAATTCGTGGGCGTGCCAGAAGTCTGTTTTGAGATTTCCGTCAATATAAGACATCTTTCTTGCTTGACGCCAACATGTGCCCAAGATGATATCTTTCCTTCACTGGAATTTGACTGTGCATATCTGCAAGACTGCAACTAAGAAGGAAATGATTTCTCTTATTACAAAGTCAAGAATGGACAATTGGATTGAAGATTATATACAGTCCAAAAAATAGATAAACATTGAGACTGAAAAAATCTAAAGTAGAACAATCAGATCTTAGATATCACTATAGGAAATATCTAAAATCATGAATATCTAAGATAGGATTGTAAAAAATTATCTAAAATCCGGTAACCTGTAAAATTAAGACCGCCAAAATTTGACACTTTCCAGTGTAGGCTTCTTC
This sequence comes from Taxus wallichiana var. yunnanensis, assembly GCA_018340775.1. NCBI lineage: Eukaryota > Viridiplantae > Streptophyta > Pinopsida > Cupressales > Taxaceae > Taxus > Taxus wallichiana. Next base: position 819,026,372 of record CM031238.1, read on the forward strand.
AAAGGTGGACTCCTATCGCGAATGAGTAATGACAAATGTCGTTCAACAAATGTTTCTATGCAAGCTAGAAATTGATGTAAATAAAAGAGTGACCCGTTATTTGATGCTTGGTCCATCTATTGATCAATGAAAAGTTTTAAGTAGAAAATGTATGAAATGAAGACGTGTGGAAATGATGTACACATAAGCTTATAATCAAATGCACATGATGCTACAACGAATCTTAAACATTCAAGATGTAGATAAGATCATAGATTTGTAGAGATGCATGATTAGAACAAGATGATAAGAGAAATCAATACACATTAATCCATTATGTGGATTAGACATGGCCCAATTTTCATGTATTCACGTGATTTAAACTAAATTACTCTAAGATACTTCTTCAAACCCACTCACTCAAATTCAAAAGGCTAATCTGAAATCCCTAAAGGAAGCCAATGGAGATGCCTTGTCTAAATTTAATAATCCATATTTCTTCCTTAAATAAACTACTCCTAGAAGTTTCTCATTGGGCTAATTAGTAGAATATGAATAATAATAATTCCGTTCTCATTATCAATCATTTGGGAATAATACCTATTAATAGGCTATGTTATCTCCCATAAAATAAAAGGTCTAACAAATCTCCTACAACTACTCATAAAATATAGATAAGTTATTGTAAATCTCACCAACTATACGTAGGTTGTTGTAAAAAACCTCACTAATAATTATATTAGCGTAGATAATATAATTGCTTATTAATTGCAACTTATTATATTAACCCATACAAACATAAGACTCACTAATGTGAGCACTAACATAATGATTTTTGCTAACAGTGTGCAAGACTAGATTTGATCCCCAATAGTAAGAAAACAAGAGGGGTTTCATCTTATCTCATCATACGAATTATTTCGAGACCTCAATTTCATCTTCCCATATTCTTAGGAAAACTTAATTACACACTACATATCACATTTACACAATTTCATATCATTTTCGCTTTACCTCATGTAGATTTGGGTGAATATGTTCTAAACCTAAACCCAAACCCAAACTTCTAAATCTAACTTTCTATAGTTTAATATTTATATAAATTATATAATTGTAGTACATGATTTAAGGATATTTGATTTTACAATCGTTATTGTATTTCTAATTTTTCCATTCATATGTAAACATTTAGTAATTAATTTTAATTAGGAGAACCTTAGTTTTGGTATTACAACTCTAAAGAGGACACGTTTTTATCTCAAGATTAATAGTCAAACATCACGTATCTAACATTATAGCATACTTATTAGTCCATCACTGCATTCCTCTTAGAAATACATATAGTTCAAACAAAATTTATAATGAAATTCAACTATATGGAAAAAAATATTGTGAGTAAAAACAATCCAATTAAAAAAAAGAGACATACCATTACAAAGCTATCAAAAAATAGGCATGTTGAAAAAATATTTCACTAAAAAGACTACCATATGACCAAGATATGCTAAGTTGAATTCAATGTACTAGAAACAACTAATAATCAAAAGTGGATTTTTGTTTTAAAACCGATAACTCATGTTACATACATACATGTAAAATAATAGAATAATATATGTATATAAGATCAAGGTAGAATGATTACTAATACATTAAACTTAAACATAAGTACAAATACAATACAAAATGGGAATATGGATCTACATTCAATTATACTTCCAACTTCTTTTGTAGACATCTAATCGGGTATAAGAAGGGATCTTTATCTTTAATATGGATAAAAGTTAAAATTAGACTAACTCTATTACGATAATAACTACTAACAATATTTCTATTTATATGTGACTTATAAATATGGATAGTGACCCAAACACATGGTCTTTACCCATAAAAGTGTAAAACACAAGTGTGTCTTAAACAATACAAAAATATATCTTAATATACGCTAACAAAAGTAGGTCATCATAACAAGAGGACTCATTATGAAACAGATTGTATGATTCGCACAAAATGATCATGGGAGGAGATGAACAACCCATTATGGAAAGGATTGTATGATTCCCAAAACATGGTCATGCGAGGAAATGACCACTCCTTACAAAAATAAATAAAAGAGAGAAATGAAATTCATAGAAATGTATGTACATTGTGTTGAATTTTTGAAAAGGAGATCACATAATCAAATCTTCATCTTATATTTCACCGTAGGCGTTTACTTTGAAGATGCCCTTCTTTGGAAAGTGTCAAATTCCGGCAGCTCCAATATTTACTGTCTTGTCGGATTTTAGATATTTTAAAGGTTGTCGGATTTTAGATATTTTTTACAGTCCTAGATATTTACTATCCTAGATATTTGATTTTGATTTTATTCTTCATAAAGTAAATTCTATAGTTTACTATTTGGAAAATAATATTGGTCATATATCTTTTTCAAAGTTTTTGAGATTCAAAAGTTTTCTGATTTTGATTTTATTATTCATAAAGTAAATCCTATAGTTTACTTTTTGGAAAATAATATTGGTCATATATCTTGGTCAAAAATTTTGAGATTCAAAAGTTTTAATAGATAAATGTCCGGTGTTTGACCAAATGATGAAACATGATTTAGTTTGGCGACTATCATAATTGTGTCTTACAAAAATATGGACAATAGCAAAATAAGAGCTTTGCAACAACATATAGACATCCAGGAAATATCAACGCGAAATACAACTCAAATAAACTAAGTATTATTACTATCTCCGGCGTAATTTACAACTCATTTGCAATTGCTAGTTAAATTACAATTAAATACCTCCAATAAACTATTAAGTCTTATATAATATACCATAAACTTAAAAGTGAGTGCCTAACATCATACACCTAAAACTACGTTCGAAATGATTTTGTAAATATATAAACTTACTTTGAACAAATAGATTATGGAATTCTATTTGGAGATTGGTTCATTCATTATTATTTCTAGGTCAAATCGCCTTCAAAGGCAGGTGGATCGGAGTATTAATGTTGACAACGAAAGCACGAATTGAGTAAATCAATGTATTGCATATTAATTTTAAAAAGGTGACGAATGAATTAATTTACGATGGTCGATAAAATAAAATAAAGAAAGTGAAAGACCAACAATATTCAACACAACTCGATACCCTCGGTGACATGTATTTAGAAATGACGAAATCCATAGACCATAGACCTTCGATAAAACAAGAAACCGTTGTAGGAATTTATTATGCCGAAAGTGGGAAGCCCGCCAGTTGTAGGAATTTTTCGAATTCGTCCAGCACTACCGTCTGTCGTCGAAACTTCCTATTTCTAGCCGTAAATAGTGGAATGATGTAATAAATTCGCCACTAATCCGTTTGGTAGTCTTCGTTAGCATTACTTTACTGAAAACAGAGGATGAGATTGGATTGTATTGAAATGTCATGTCAACATAAAGAAATTGATTCCTCGGCGAGTGGGATTCGGGATTCGAATTAATGGATCATGTATTAATTAATTACGTCGAAGGTGTTCCTTAAATGAGATTCACTCTCCCAATTCTTACATGTCAGTAAAACAATTCTTATTTTTTATCGTACACATCAACGTTGATTAAATTGATCTCCGTCGTTTGAATGCAATGTTTTGCTATGAGTACAAGTACCTATGCGAAGTGTCATTCGGTTTTTAAAATTGCCAGCCTTCCAAGAATGGGTGAATTGAATCATAGCCATTGTTTTGCAGTTCACATCCTTCTGAGTCCCAACGGTGGTTTCTGCGTGCCAATTTACATCCTCTACCCTTGGTTTCATTCCAAACTGGTCTACCACTACTGGCTCCATTCGAGGAGCTTCAAGAAAAGCTTGTGGAAAAGTTGGGGTCTGATGAGGCAGAGAGATTGTTTTCAGAAGCTGTATATTTCCTGAGCATTGGAAGCAACGATTATCTTGGTGGGTACCTCAACAATCCAGAGATGCAGCGACTGCATGCTCCCCAAGCACAAGAGGATGCCGACATGGTGCTCACCAATTTCAGCAAGGCGATATAGGTGTGGTGCATATGAAAGGTTGAAAATATTTATTTATGTAAATCTCTATACAAATCTAGATTTTGTACTCATTTCTCTGAGGCATTGTTGCAGATTTTGTGCTCCACAGGAGCCAGAAAATTTGGAAACCTAGGATTGTTTCCGTTGGGATGCTTACCCATTATGAGGGCCATGGCCAACGATCCCAACGACAGATGTCTTGATGCGGCTTCCGTTTTCATTACAGCTCATAAGTACTTTGCATTATCCACATCATTTCAAGCCCTTGCCTTTTCTCTACCTGGAGTTACCACTGCCGATTCAAATTTCTACGACTTTTTGAATGATCCTTTGGACCAACCATATAAATATGGTTTGCACAATGGATAAATCCTTCCATGTTACTTAATAATACCTTATGCAAATACTGTTGGAAATATGTATCTGTAATGCATGATTAATTTCTGTGTAGCTTTTTAGGAGAAATAAATTTAGATTTAGTTTGCTTTAGTTAACTCCAGCTTTGTCATATTATTAGGAAGTCAATTTAAATAAAAGAAATTTGCTTTATTGCATGCATAACATGTGTTATTTTAAAGCACAATTCAGATTTAGAGTGCTTTGTTTTTAGAGTTGTAGGTGGTTATTTAATTAGCAACAATTGTTATTGTTTTGCAAGAAGAAAGGGTGTTGCATGCACAACTTGAATGTAATGAGCCGAAGCTCTAAGTATGAAGAATCTAATTAATGGAGAAGCGTGACAACGATGTCGATTGATGTTTAATCTGTTATTTGAAATTTATTTTATTGTTCTTTTTATTTTCTTTATGTTGTTCATTGTATAAGACTGCAATTTTTTCTACAAATTGGTATCAGAGCAAGGTTATTCCAGTAGTTTATTAAATTGTAGCAAGCTATGGCTTCTACATCTAGTATGCGAAGCCACAATTTAATGGAAAGAATTATTAATCTGGTCATTGACCATGAAAGCACTATTTAGATCTCAAGACGTGTGGGAGATCGTTGAGGATGGGTACACAGAGCCCACATGATGTAGCAACGTATACCTTGCACTTTCACAAGCTGAGAAAGATTCTTTGAAGGAGCTAAGGAAAAAGACAAAAAAGCTCGTTTCTTCATTCATCGTGTGATGCATGAAAGAATCCTTCCCAAAGTGGCAACATCCAGTCAAGCAAAGATTGCGTGGGACACATTTCAAGTTGCATATCAAGGTAAGGAGAAACTAAAAACCGCCAAGCTATAGTTACTTCGTAGAGATTTTGAGAATTTGTTAATGAAAGATTCAGATTCCGTAGAATCATTCTTTACTTATGTAGTTGGCTTAGTCAATCAAATAAAATTCCAAGGTGAGACTCTTGAAGACGAGAAGGATTATTGAAAATTTGCTTAGGAGTTTGCCTACGAAATTTGATCCTCTAGTTGTTGTTATTGAAGAAACTAAGGATCTGAGTTAGTTTTCTATTGATGAGTTGCATGCATCACTAATCAATCATGAACATAGGATGAATATATCACATGCAAGTGTAGATCAGGTTTTTACATCTCAGACAACATGTATTCGTGGAAAAAGAAGAGGTAATTTCAGCCCAAGAGGTAGAGGAAGAAGTCCATCTAGAGGACGCAACAACGGTTCAACAAACTCAGGTGGAAGAGGACAAAATCAAGAACAAAGTTATGGTCAGAGACAAGATAAGTCTCATGTTCAGTGTCATTATTACAAGAATTATGGGAACTATGTTTATGATTGCATGAAAAAGCAATATGATCGAGAGAGGAAAAATCAAAATCAGGTTGGAAGTTCTATTTCTAAATCTATGTTTATTACATGCACAAGGATTGCCAAGCGATACCTTATTTATCATCTATTGAGTGCAATTTATCAAAAGAGAGTCCATGTGATGTATGGTATTTGGATTTAGGTAAAGTAATCACATGACAGGTAATCTAGATTTGTTTTCTAGTTTGGATGATTGATTAAGAGTAATGTAACTCTTGGAAATAACAATATTGTGTCTATAAAAGGAAAAGGCATGGTTAGTATAATAATAAGATAGTGGGAGAAAACAAGTATGCAAGATGTTTATTATGTTGCGCAGATTGAAACATAACCTTATGAGTATTGGACACTGCACGTACAAAAAGGATACCTGAGTCCATATGGAAGACAATGAGTGTTTTATTGTGGACAAAGCTCCTAGCACTCAATTGATTGCAAAATTGAAGATTAACAACAATAGGATGTTTCCATTGATTTTAAAACCAGAAAAAGAATAAATTCAATCTTTTAGAAAAAACAACAAGCTCAATTCACAGCCAAGTCCTGCGCTAAGTCAAATCCACCTCTAATGATTCTTGCACTAAGGTAACAAAGTCCTGCACCAATGCAAATCAGGACTACGCTACAACAAACGAGTCCTACGCTAGTTCATGTGCTACTATACGGTTGAGTCCTCATCTGAAGGAACACGATAAAATTTTCATTTAGTCATGAAATATGAATCGTGGCTTTGGCATCTAAGGTATGGACATTTGAATTTTAGAGGTTTGAATTTACTTCATAGAAAGAATATCGTTAAAGGTTTGCCATTGATTCAAAAACCGGAAAGGGTATGTGAAGGTTTTATTTTGGGGAAGCAACACAGAGATTCTTTCCTATTTGGCAAAACAACAAGAGCAAGTGCACCACTTGAAATTGTGCACTTTGATTTATATGGACCCATGCAAATAAATTCTATTGGAGGTTGTTCATATTTTATGACATTCATTGATGACTACACAAGGAAGACATGGGTATATTTTCTAAGACATAAATCAGATGCCTTTGATACATTTTACCAGTTCAAGGCAATAGTGGAGAAGCAAAGTGGATATTACATCAAAGATCCGAGGACCTGACAAGAGAGGTGAGTATGTTTATAATGAATATACGAATATTTGAAAATATCATGGTATAAACATGCAATTTACTACTAAGTATACACCACAACACAATGGTGTGGTAGAGAGAAAGAATAGAGCCATCATAGAGATGGCGAGAAGCATGTTCAAGGAAAATCACCTTCCAAATGACTATTGGGGAGAATAAGTAGCAACTTTTGTTTACATTCTAAACAGGTGTGCAAAAAAACTTGTTAGGAATATGGTTCCTCAACAAGCATGGACTAACAAGAAACACAATGTTTCACATTTTAAATTTTTGGTTGTGTAGTGTATGCACATGTACCTAATGAGCTAAGGAAGAAGTTGGATAATAAATGAGAAAAGTGTATCTTTGTTGGGTTTTTAGATAATACAAAAGCCTACAAGTTGTACAATCCAGTCACTAGAAAGGTTGTGATCAATAGGGATGTTTAGTTTATTGAGAATGAAGCATGGGATGGAAGTATAGAGAAAATAGTAAGTATAATAATAACTATTCTACATGACGATATGACATATGAAACTTTAGAGAAACAAGGTATGGTATCTACAAATCTTGGACATGCACCACAATTGTAGCACAAGCTACACCTCCATATATACTTCGGAGGTCTCCAAGATTTCAGCCATCTTCAGCCATGCAAGAAATACCACAGAGAACACCATAAGAAACTTCATCACCACAAAGCAGTCCTGCATCGAATAGTCTGTGCAAACGGAAAACAAGGAGTCTTAGTGAGATTTATAATGGTGATACAACTAATTCATTTTTCAGTTTTTGCATTGTTTTTCTAAAGTTGCAAAGCAGAGATCCAAGTATATTTTGAAGAGGCTATAAAAAATAAAGTTTGGGAAAAATCCATGGATGATGAGATCGATGCTATAGAGAATAATGAGACATAGGAGTTGGTTGATCTTCCAAAAGAAAATGACTGATAGGAGTCAAGTGGGTCTACAAGACAAAATACAATGCTGATGGAAAAGTATAGAAACACAAAGCAAGGCTAGTAGTAAGAGTTTTTATGCAAGTAATATGGAGTTGATTATAATGAAAAATTTGCACCAGATAGCACGTTTGGATACAGTAAGAATGGTTTTAGCAATTGCAGCTCAAAACAAATGGCCTATTTATCAGATGGATGTTAAATCAACATTCTTGAATGGATTCCTTGAAGAGGAAGTTTATGTGAACTAGCCGGAAGGTTTTGAGATTGAAGGGCACGAAGGAAAGGTATACGGGTTGAATAATGTGCTCTATGGTTTCAAGAAATCATCTAGAACTTGGTATAGCATAATAGATTCTTATTTGATTGAGAATGGTTTCAGTAGGAGTAGAAATGAGCCTACCTTATACACTAAGATAAATGAGCAAGGTAAGATTCTAATTGTTTTTAATAGGTAGACAATTTGATCATTACTTGGAAATCTATCTATAGATTCATTCAAATCAGACATGAAAAGGAATTTGAGATGACATATCTTGGTCTTATGCATTACTTTTTGGGAATTGAAGTCCAAAATTTGAAGGTGAATTTTTCATTTACAAGATAAGTATGCAAATGATGTTTTCAAAAGGTTTAACATGTTGAATTGTAAGCCGGCGCTGCCAACACCCGATTGCAGTAGGTTTGAAGTTGAGCAAAGAGGATGAAGGAACATTTGTGGATCCAACATTGTTTAAAAAAAAGTTGGTTGGAATTCTTATGTATTTGATGGCCATAAGGCCTAACATTATGTATGGTGAGAGCCTCATATCTAGGTTCATGGAATTTCTAAAAGATCCACATTGGTAAGCTGGAAAAAGAATTTTGAGGTATGTGAGTGGAACAAGGAATCGTGGAATTCTATATTCAAGTGCGAGATGAGTTAAAATTCATTGGTTATACAGATAGTGACAATCTTTGTGAAGTATGGATGATAGGAAAAGAACATCCGCTATACTTTTCACTTTGGAACAAGAGTGGTTATATGTGCATCAAAAAGGAAACCCATTGTCATGTTATCTTTAGTAGAAGTAGAGTACGTTAGAAAGCAATAAGAGTAGCATGTAAATCTATTTAGATGAGAAGAGTGTTGAAAAATTTAAAGTAAAAACAAGAGGATGCTACACATATTTTTTGTGACAATAACTCAGCCATGGCAATGTCCAAAAATCATGTTTTTTTATAGTGGATCAAGCATATTGATAAGAGGTATCATTTCATCGGGGAGCTGGTAAATAACTAGGAAATTCATCTTGAATTTTGCAAATCCAAGATCGGTTTGCAGACATTTTTAACAAAGTCTTTGCAAAGGAAGTTTTTCAATATTTGAGAGGTTGTTTGAGATTTTGTGATCCTAGACATGACATGACAGATCTGAAAATGCAAACACAACTCCATAATAGTAAAAGCTACAAGTTTGAAATTAAGGGGAGTGTTGGAAATATGCATGTGCAATGCATGATTAATTCCTCCCATAGATTTTTAGGAGAAATAAATTTAGATTTAGTTTGCTTTAGTTAACTCCAACTTTGTCCTATTATTAGGAAGTCAATTTAAATAAAAGAAATCTGCTTTATTGCATGCACAACATGCACTGTTTTAAAGCACAATTCAAATTTAGAGTGCTCTATTTTTAGAGTTGTAGGTGGTTATTTAATTAGCAACAATTGTTATTGTTTTGCAAGAAGAAAGGGTGTTGCAAGCACAACTTGAATGTAATGAGCCGAAGCTCTGAGTATGAAGAATGCACAATAGTGTTGAATTGATGTTTAATCTGTTATTTGCAAGTTATTTTATTGTTCTATTTATTTTCTTTATGTTGTTCGTTGTATAAGACTGTAGATATTTTCTACAAATACAAATATAAAAACCTTTCTGTTTCTGTTTGTTTGTGTTGAATGTTTTAAGCAAGGCATGAAGGCATGTTGTGGAAGCAGATCTTACGAGGGAATATTCAGCTATGAAGGAGAGAGGGAAGTGAATGAGTCTAAACTATTGTACCGCTTACTCCACTAATGATTTTAAGTATCAAATCCCATTGAAGATATTAAGATTTATGATAGAGATTCGAAAGTATAAATGGGGAGAGAAAGATGATGCATATATGTGTAACATGTATTCTAAGAAACAGGGTCGAGGCCATATCCATTTGGTTACTTGCCCAGAGTCTGCATGCACCAGGTGATCTCGATGATGGTTTTAGGCATAAAGCGCCAAATATGGTGTTAGCGTGAATATTCCCGAAGAAGAGATGTTTTGGAAATATGTCCCATTTTTTTATCCTCGCACGAAATAAGATTGATAAGAGTTTGGACTCTTTAATCACTATTGCAAATCCGAGAAACATGAGGCAGAGGCGGGTGGCTCTGATAAATCTTATTGCACTGAGAAACTAAGACACCCACCTATTAAGAGAACTAGTAAGTATATAAGTTTTGCAGGGTATATAACTGATGATGGGCATCATTTTGGTTGTTATCATTCTAAGAATGTCCCTCACCGAGTCATTTTTGTCATTGATAGATTAGGTCCAATGCGATCCTAGGATTTTATCCCCACTATGACATGGTTTAAGAAACATAATTCTAGACTTGGTTGTGTATATGAGGCCTTTCTCACATTTATACAAGCACACCTTCGAATAGTTTTTAATGATTTTGTTTCAGTGGTTTTGTTTGATAATACTGCAAGTATGGTAGTAGAGAGGGGAGATATGGAAAAGGGTGTTGTTGACTACCTTCTTTAGCATTAACCTTTTGGAGGGACTACCTAAGCACACATGCTTGGATGAAACGGAAAAATATTGATGAAAGGAGCCCGACACCACACCGTGGACAGGGAAAAAATTAGTGGTTGTCTTCTTGAGCAATGGGGTGAATGATGGTATATGGATCCTGTGTATTATGTGGAAATATTAAAAAGACATGAGCCAAAATTGTACACAGTGGTTATTCTCCCCACAAAACGCACCACTTTTACGCTACACATAAAAATACTCCGTTACAAAAGTTGTGCAATTTTGTGGGGAGAATAGCCTCCACCATAATACACATCCTCGTTGAAATAGAAAATGGAAAATAAGGAACATTCAAACGAACACCACATAGGTATGTTGCATGACAATCAATTTGTTTCAACTCTTTGAGGATAAATATTTGTAACTAACCTACATGCATTAAAAACTAAGCATTTATTTCTCAACACCTCATTATATATAGGTACATTTGTTTTGGAAAGTTTACTCACATTATTTTAAAAGAAAATAAGAATCATGCATCTAGTTTATCGATTAATATTATACACCTTCCAACTCAAAAATTATTGTTAAACCTTTTGCCATATTTATATTCGGAAGAGTAAATGTAATTATTAATATATTTATTACGCGAAAGGTGTATACACTGCTGAAAATTCCACCTCCCTCTAACAAGTGACAGACCATCAACGATCATGAGAATTTGGTTGAAGAAGTATAGATACTCCTCCGTTGTACACGCGGCACAAATTTTCACATAAAAATATGCCATAGTAATCTTTTTCATTGTCCACTTCAGCCCAGGATTTAGTAGTGACGGTGTTGAAGCCGAAAACTGTTGTTGAGGTTTAGGTTCCTTCGATTTGATTTGTCCCTACCCTTGAATGATGTGGTGACATGATCCGATGACCTAATCCAATGATTTGAAATAATGTACTTCTATTATTTTTTTTTACTATGGGTAAATAGTTTTTTGAAAGGGACTATACCCTTGTACAACAGTGCTCAAAAGCTAGATTTTACCCCAAAAATCCCAACAACAGAAAATAATCTACCAAGATTAAAACCAGCAAAAGCAGTCCAACTTCTACAAAAAAAAAAACAACAACTTAACATCAAAAAAGCTGCCCAAAAACTATGCAGTAGGCCATTTGCCTAGATGCAACAATAATAGCACCCAAAAAGACAAGAATCATACCTTGTCCGATAAGGTGGGGGATTTAGATTTGGCATTTCCCTTCTTTTTCCTATCCACCACTGTCCATTCCTAATTTCCTACATCCACTACAATTGGAAGAACAACTGCAATGGATTTGATAGGGATGTGACCCATAGGAAGAGGGTCGAAGCCTCCTTAATCACTGAATCAACACCTGCAGAGAATAGTCTGGAGGTAGCTTCTCTGTATTGATCTGCGAACCATCGATGATGGGTGAGTCAACTTTGTAGGGGGCACTAGATTCCACAACCGTATCTGAGTCAATTGTGAGATGTTCGGGTAGAGAATCCTTCCACCAGGTAGTTTTGGTCTTTCGTTTGGAATATTCACAATCGTCTGTAACATGACCAGTTTGGAAGCAAACGTCAATATCTCGAAGGCAAGTCTCTCATAATCAATTATGCGTATGAATTTGAAGGTATCGAGATTGATTTCTACTGGTATGAGTTTGAAGGTATCGAGATCGACCAGGATTTGAGCATAAGTAGTATGGGTTTGGATGGAGGTCTTATCATCAACTCTTGCCGCACAAAAGCCTAGAGTATCTCCTATAGCAATGAGACAAGATCTGCTCCAAAGTGTATTGGGAGTCACGGTGAACAAACCCAAATTAGGTAGGTATCAAAAGACTCCTTTAAAGGGTCAAAAGATGGATACCATGGTTTGGACATAAGCCTGTGTTCCCCCAAACCCAATGTTGGATAAAAATTAAATCCCTATCTTCAAGGGTTTCAAAGACAACAATGAAATAAGCTTTAGCACAAGGATAAAGCTCAATCTTACCTTGTATCTTTTCTCTCCATCTCTGGGCTATCCAGTCATGGAGCTGAGAAAGTTTAGGCCAAAATTTGTGAAATCTACATATGAGACCCAGCTAGGAGAGATTTTCCTCCTCGAAAACCTTTAGAGTAAATCCTCATCGATTTTCAGCATCGGGGTCTCCTGGGAGGGTTTCAAGAACTCATTTATGGCATTCTCCTTTTGTTTGGAGACCGCTGAAGCATAATATCTGGACCTATTAGCGTTGTTATGTTTTCCCTGGTTCTAGACGACCCTTGTTTCTCTCTCTTCATCACCAGATCCACACATAACCGATTTGAAATGAGCACGGGTTTGATCTCCATTTTACGTAAATCGAGACTGGATCTCTATTTTCTTTGTCTCCATCGTTAATGCCCTCGATTTATTGTTTGCACTAGGATTTATCTCCAATAGAGGTTCTTGTGTGTTCTGATTTGATTTTCCTATTCTAATTATGGGAGGTCACTTGAACCTGCGCTACTAGTATTAACACTTCTAATATTCCCCTTGAGACCCTAGAGTGAGCTGGATCTATCTATGCTCTTGGGAGTACATCCGTCATTATTAAGAGCTCCAAGGGTGTCTTTACCCTTCTGAAGATTGTGATTCTATTTCTGCGTGTAAGGACATAGCTATCAAAACCAAGAGAATGATTATGTAAGGAAAATGACAGTCTAAAAAGGCTTCATGGGATGCGTCACTCTCCATGTTTTGCGTTGGGGTTTGAAGAGCACCTAACCAAAGTGGTTGGTTCATTTGACATGGGTCTATTTTTCCTATTCAAATTTTATTTTTCTGTTAAATACATGGAGAAAAAAAAAGTGGATATGATACTTTTGAAGCCATACGATTCATATCATATCTTTCCAATTGTAATGTTATCAATCTAAGGAATATCTATATCAAATTCCTTAAAAAAATCTAAAATGTGTACCAACTCTGTAAACTTGGGAATCTTAAAATTTCATTATGCTGAAAGGCATTTGAACACGCGGAATGCTCCACCCCTTCTAACAACTAAATTGACATGGATGTAAGAGATGAAATGATTGACGAAGTATGGAATCATATATGCCCTTCACGTGGAAGCCAACGGTTTGACAATTAAATTTTTTCGAAATAAGAATTTTTTTTTTTTTTTTTGCATGTACATGCTAGAGAATTTTGGAGCAGGCCAATGGTTCAACAGTTAAATATTTTTGAAATAAGAAATAAATCATTTTTTTGCATGTACCTACTAGAGAATATTTTTGCTAAATTCATCGGTTAGGGGTTTGAAGTAGAAGTGGAGGAAACCATGGGCTCTACATCTTACTACTCCTCAACTAATTGTGGTGACAATGATAGTAAGCTATCACATTGCGGACGACATGAATTCCACAAACACATTTATACGAGTGGGTGTATTCATTTAAAAATTTTATGACGATTGCACTTTGGGAATGAACTCGAGCTTCCCCTCCGACCCCATGCCTAGAAATCTCATGCTTTTCTAGATGACGAAAGGGGCGATGACCTGGAAAAAAATATTAATTTAAGAGAAGAGAATAAAGAGTGATCAACAAATAAAATTACTTGGGCACCTTTTTTGCATCCAGGGCATGTTCAATGGCGAGCTCCAAGCATCTAATTTCTGAACATCCCACATCCACCTAAAACCCAAGCACGTGCAATTTTGAAAAGAAATGAAGAAGAATATGTTCAAGGTGGAGTGACGAGATGGATCGAGAGGGTTCAAAGAGCAAGAAGTAGTGTGTCATCAATCAGAGTAGTGGGCTAGAATGATGTCAGTTTTAAAGGTGAGGGCATGCAAGATGAAGCTCATGCTCTTTATGATGCCCTCCCCTCTAGCCCATCTGTGCTTAGGATGTCGTCACCTTGAAGAAAGTCGAAGATGGATTTCTAATAAACTCCTTTTGGGTAGTTTTCGGACATGGTTTTCATAATGCACTCATATTTTCTCAATCTGGGTGACCACAAAAATAAGTTTTCCATCCATGGAGGCCTAAAATATAGCATTCGATGCAGAAAAGAGGGCGAGAAAAAGGAGTAGAAGCGTCAGAGTGATGTAAAGAATAAAAACAAACCAAAAATACAGAAATCATGTATTTTCCTAGAAGCTATGAGTACTGATAGCAATTAATGACGAGTTGGACAACCACAATCTTCAATTGTTGAAACCCCTTTACTCTCTTGTTGTCAAATCAATTTCTCAGAACAACGGGAAAACTGACTCATGATATGTTGATTATGGCTAAGAACAAATATAATCAAGAGTGAGCAACAAATAACATTACTTGAGCACTGTCGCATCCAAGGAATGTTTAATGACGAGCTCCAAGTGTTTCAATTTCTAGAACATCCCACATCCACTTAAAACCCAAGCATGCGCAATTATGGAAAGAGAAATGAAGAAGAAGATGTTCGAGGTGGAGCGGTGAGCCGGATAGAGAGGCTTCGTCGAGTAGTAGAAGCAAGTGTGTCGTCAATGAAACAATAGTGGGAGAGAATGATATGCATTTTTAAAGTTGAGGTCATGTAGAACAAAGCTTATGCTCTTTATAATGTGCATCCCCTCTAGAACATATGTGCTCAAGATGTTGTCGTCTGAAGAAATTTGAAGATGGATTTCTAATAAACTCCTTTTGGGTGGTTTTTAGACATGGTTTTCAGAATGTACTCTTAGTTTTTCAATCTGTGGTGACAAATAAAAACATATTTTACATCCATGGGGGCTAAATTGTAGTGTTTGATGTAAAAAGAGGGCAAGAAAAAGGAGGAGTAGAAGCATTGGAGTGATGTAAAGAATAAAAATAAACCAAAAATAAAGAAAACATGTATTTTCCTAATAGGTACGAGTACTAATAGTGATTGATGATGATTTGGATAACCAAAACCTTCAATTGGTAAAACCCCTTTATTATCTTATTTCCAAATCAATTGCTTAGAACACCTGGGAAGACTAACTCATAATAGGTTGATTATGGATCTTTTGCAACACAATTTTTTTCTCTACATCAACCAAAAAGTCATGCTTTGCGCAAATTTGTGGATTGAAACATGTCTTGTTAATGGTCCTCTGAGTAGGTGTATTCATTTGAACAGGTCCTGGTGATTGCAATTTGGGAATGAACTCGAGCTTCCCCTCTGACCCCATGCCTTAGAAATCTCATGCTTTTCTAGACGAAGAAAGGGGCGATGAACCTACAAAAAAATTAATTTAAGGAAAGAGAATCAAGAGTGAGCAACAAAGAAAATTACTTGAGCACTGTCGCATCCAAGGCATGTTTAATGGTGAGCTCAGGCATCCAATTTTAAAATCCCAAAACCGCCTCAAACCCAAGCACGCACGATCGTGGAAGGAGTAAAGAAGAAGATGTTTGAGGTGGAGTGGTGAAGCGGATTGAAAGGCGTCCGCAAGCTGCAGAAGCAGTGTGTCATTAATGGAGCGGTGGTGGGCAAGAATGATGTGAATTTTAAAGGTGAGGGAGTGCAGAATGGAGCTCATGCTCTTTATGACATGCTCCCCCTCTAGCCCATTTGTGCTCACGATACTGTTACCTTAGATAAATTCAAATATGGATTTATAATAAACTCCTTTTGGGTAGTTACCAAACATGGTTTTCAGAATGTACTCATATTTTTGGGATCCGTGGTGACCACAAAATAAAAAAATTCCATCCATGGAGGCCTATATTGTAGCATGTGATGTAGAAATGAGGGTGAGCAAAAGGAGGAGTAGAAGCATCAAAATGATGTAAAGAAGAAAAATAAACCAAAAATATAGAAATTGTGTATTTTCCTAGTAAAGCTACAAATAATGATAGAAATTGATGACGAGTTGGACAACCTCAAGCTTTAATTGTTGAAACCCCTTTACTCTCATGTTGCTAAATCATTTACTCAAAAAAATGGGAAAAAGGACTCATAATAGGTTTACTATGGATAATTTACAACAAATACATTTTTTCCACGTCATCCAAAAATTCATGATTTGCACAAATTTGTGGGTTAAAACATGTTTGGTTAATGATGCTACTAACTCTATGATCAACATTGTTTACCACAACTCATTTCGTCCACCTTTTTGTCTTAACTTGTCATCAACAAATTTGATCGATACACGGTGCTTTATTGTCTACTTCAATTTCCTTTTCCACTCACCATTATTTCTCTTTCAGCATTAACATCACACATTTCACATGTGATTGCTAGTATTAAATGAAATTTTTAATGGTAAAATATGATTTTTAATAGAAATTACAAATTACATTTGGTGCTTTGAAAGAGGGTTTCCAATAATAATATACTATAACTAATTCACTAGAAATCGCACCAAAGGGGTGCAATGGAAACATTGATAGTCGTGAAAAACAATTATGTCATGTGTAGAGGAGGATATGAAATCCAAGTGAGAGTTTAGTCTCCTAATTTCCTATGGTCAAGTTTTGGCTATGATTTGTAGTGGGAATGCCGGTCAATGAGATGAGATGGGGAGTAACTGAATTTGGATATCCCATTACATCGGAACACTGACTCAAGGGCCTAGACATCCACAACTCCAAGGAAAATATTGATTGTTTTGTTGATTTTTCTAATCTCTTAACGAATAATATAAGCTAGTTGACGAGGATGAGATGGAGGGCACGCCAATTAAGAGAAAAAGCATGAGAGACTAAAACATGATGAAGCTTACTATCCGTGAGTGGTGGTGATGAGAATCATCTAAGCCTTTGAGGTGATTGAGAATATGGATAACATAATTAATGGTTCAAGGCTTGCCCCCTTAGACAGGGGTCATTTTTGTCCCTCAATGGCGTATGTAAAGATAAGGTTTAGAATTAGATAAGATATTTGAAATTATGATGCATCCTCTACGAGGCTGTGCATTGTGCAAAGGCCTATGCTTAGCATTGTGGGAATGGTGATGAGGCCATTCACAACATCTCATGGATTTTATTGAGATCATGCAACTATCTTACCATATAGCGTTTATCTTTCATGTTGTTCTGTTAGGGACTAACTTGTTTGAAAATGAACATGATTCCATCCAACCCTTTTTGGACATGCACCAAAAATCACTACAATTGCACTAAAATGGGAGTTCATAACAACACAAAATAAACCATAAAGGCTTAATAGAAGGTAGATTTTGTGGATGGTGTTGTAATGCCAATGGTGGCAAGACCTCTAGTGCAATTTTTTTGTTTCACACAAAGCACAAGGTTATGGAGGTACAACTAAAGGCAATACCATCCAAAGAACAATAGAAACAAAATTTTCTTAATGGAAAATAACACCAAAGAAAGAATTTTTATTTTATTTTCTTCAAAGCTTTTGGGGGTGCATGTCAACATCAACAATAGTACAATATAATTAGGTCCATTCATTGCAATATTTTTGGAATGAAAGATAATGTTTGAACACATACAACATGACATTAGAGTTATTTTAGAAAGTTATCAATGAAGTGGGTAATGAGATATCCACTATGGGTTAAATTTGACAGTTGTCTAGACATTTTTCATGATTCTAACCATAAAATACTTGCAAATACTTGAAATAATTGTTTTATACGACATGTAAACTTTAAATATGATCATTACACACACACACACATGTATATAAATAAATATATAATAATATTATATTTCTTTATTAATGATATATAAATAACATTATTTTGTATTTTTAAAAGACAATATAAAAATATTTCTTTTATTACAAATAAATCTATTTTATTATTAAATACATTATATAATTTTATTAAGAATAAATGTTATTACAAATGTTAAAATTAAAAAAATATAATATTAAGAATGACTTGTACTACTTTATTTCCATTTTAGGTATATGGAGGTGTCGCTCGATTAAAGCATTAATCGACTGACTTGTGAAGGCGTCGTCATTAGTTGTTGTCAACTTGGCCTTACAAGACTTGGGAGAAGGCCTAGAATTTCGAATTATCTCCGCTTGTCAAATAAAATTTTGTTGACAGTTTAGTTCTTCTATGTGCCTATAAATTTTAAAATTTTCTATATTCAATTTTATCACGTCCTCTTATAAATTTATATATTTCCATATATTTATATAATACTATTTAGAAATTTTGACTATTTTGTAAATGTCATTCTTTATGGCTACGATTTTTGTACTAGAAATGTACGACTAAAATCACAAAAAGGCCCACACCCTGTCAATTTCCAAGCCTTTCAAAAGTCGAAAAATGGTAAATTTTAAGAAACATAGGAATAAAAGGGTTTTATTACACGTGTAACTTACTTGCATGTCCCACACCTATCCTGTGGTTTAAAATGTTCCTACTAAATAATATTTTCTATCTTGCTCCACTTTATTTTCTCTAGGCCACACACATTATTCATGCACTAAAAATGGGACTAAAAATAGGAAAAAATCCATTAGGTTTGAGGTTCGAAACCCAACCACAATGCTTTCTTTTTATACTACTAGGTAGCCCCCTTTTAGTTATAAGCCCCAATTGTACAAAAATAGGCAATGCGTGAATGGTCGTCAATAAATAAGCCCTTTCTCATAGATTATCCATAACAATTAATAATTTTAATTTGGCAGGTTGAAAGTTATAAGTTGTTGGATTTAAGTATACCATGTAATATCCGAGTCTGAAAGAGATTCCTTGTAATCTTTTTGTGGCAGAAAGTTTCTCCTGGTTGAAAGAAACTTAATGAGGCCATAAAGGAAAAAACTAAAAACCTCCACCACTTCACCGTTGAGCATTGCATGATGCCTTAGACTAAGTGATTTTTATGATTCTTGGTTTAACGTAGATGACAGTTACAAATGACTTTTGAAAGCCTCTTTAAATTTGACAATTTATGAAAAAAATATTTCAAAATAGGTGTTATAAGGGAACACAATGAACACAAGATTGGGAGTATTAGTAACACTGCAACCACATATACTAAGCAATACTATTAAGATTTCAAAATTCCCAAATTTATTGTCTCAACATGTTTAAATTAATCACAATTATACGAAGGTGTTGGTGGCCCATACCATATTATGCTTGTTATTTTCACTACGGTATGCCTACGTCATGTATAATTGAAGTGCTAAATTTTAGGAATTTATATTCTAGTGATCACATTATATGAGCTAGTTATATTTTTGTGTTTTAAATAATACTTACTAGGTTGTTGTCTTACCTAGGTAAGTGGTTAGTTTGTTAGACCCATGAAACCATTGAACCGATTGTTTGTTATTTGTTATGTATACTTCCTTATTAGGAAGTTGTTATATTATCTCTATGGCTATAAAATAGCATTTGTAATGTTTTCAAGTATATGTTGAATAGAAGAATATTAATTAGTGTTAACTTATTATGCAAATATACTTGTTACGCTTTATTTGGTATTAGAGCAACATAATGTGAGAGCAGATTATATATTTAACCATGAGAGTATTTTTGAATTAATTTAGTTTAGTTGAGAATATGAATTTCTATGTAGATCTGAAATAGAATCAAGTAGTCATTTCATTGTATTTTATATGCTTTCATCGTATATGCATTGACGATTGAAGAACTAGAGATTAATGATTTGGGGATCTGTTGGAATGCATTGTAAGTAAGAAGGTTTGTTCATGGGCAGCTATAATCATCTGGGTGCCCCGTTATAGATCCATCAAGTTCGGCGATTTAACATTGACTCCAACAAGTGTATAAGCGTATTTATTAGTCTTGCATTACATAGTGTAGACCTTCATGACAATGGATTCCATCAGTGGTTTGCACATGTTTCAACATTCGAATCTCACTCTCTTCAAAACACTGTGGTTTGATCTGTATTCGTTGAAAAGCTCATTTTTTAATAGATATTTCCATGTAGTTTGTATATGAAGTCATGGTCCATGCACATTGAGATTTGGTTATTGACCACCTTGCTTCAAGCATTGGTTTCAATCAACCAACAACCCACATCTATGCGAGGATTGACATTGTTGTGTATAATTTTGTAGACAAGAGTCATCCCTCACCATGTTGGGTCCCTATTGCATTAAAAATTTGCATGATATTTCTCATGCATTAGTCGATGGCTCTAGATCTATTCTTTGCCAACATCGTAATCATTTTGTGATGGGATTGTTCTCCATCCACATTTTCACGTCTACATAAAGAGACCTTTTGCATTCAAAAGTGTTAGATCCATATCGATTCGAGCCTTGTCGCCCATGTGTTTATTAATCAAAACGTTTATCCATTCATATACACTTGACATCAGTTCACTGATCCAAATCATTAGACGCCGCTATGGAGATAACTATTACACATGGTGGCTATCTCTCATTTGATACTGGTTCGACCAAGTATTTAGTATGACATAAGTATTGCGGCTCATGGCATGTGCATGCATAAGCAATGCCTCCAAAGGCTGCACCTCACATTGTATTGGAATTTTTAATCAAACTGGCTTGAAACCAGGAAGACTTTCCACCGTTCCAAATCATCTTGCCCATGATTTCACGGTTCGAGTTTCTAAAAACATTCAAATTAAGTCTATAGTTTGTATCTATTTATTTGCATAATCAAATCTAGAGTCATTTTTCTCCCATTTAGGTAATAATCATTTTCTTTAAAATGGTCTATGTAAATAAATTCTAAATCAACGTCATTGATTTAGTTTTTAGTATAGGTAATAGTTTGAGTATTTTTTGTTTTGTTAGTATCATAATTAAATAGTCAATTCTTCAAATAATTTTTAGTGCATGTCAAGTTATCAAAAGTGTCATTACAAATATAAATGGTCATAGTTTTGTATTGAGTTAAGTCAATATTATCTTTGTATGTTGTTCTCAAGAGTCAATTTTTGTCTAGTCGGCAAAATCAATGTCAAAAATTCAAGTTGTCAAATTTTTGAGTTGTCATCAAAAGTCATGTCATTGTAAAAATCCTAAAAATTAAAAATAAATTACCTTATAGACGCATTTTTGGTGTTACCGGAAGTCCGGCAAGATAAAGTGTTTCACATTGTGGAAGGGAAGAAAAGAATAAGCTCAATGTGAAAACAAATGTGCTTCTTTTTCGCATCTTGCTGAGTTAGCGACACATACACTGGAGGAAAGAGGTATAAGAGGTTAGAGGTCAATCACCGACCTCTCGTCGATCCAACACGAGGCCACACGGAAGTTGTGGTGATAGAGTGTGAGTTTGCTTTTATTGTTGTTTGTTGTGATTCTATTTCAGTGTTCCTGTTCTGAATAAGTGGAAAGTTCACATTGAGGGGGGAACATGATCTCAATGTTCCATTTCCATTTATGCCTCCTTTTCTAAGTTTGTATTCAATTAGTAGTGTTTTCTACATAATTCCATGAAGGAAAAACATAGTGGACAGATGAAAGCACAAAGGAAAAGCAATATCATGATATTTGGGTGGTTGGTTGTCTTGTAAAACCATCCTTTGTTGAGATTGTTGGTTGTCCTGTAAAACCATCCTTTGTTGAGGTTGTTGGTTGTCCTGTAAAACCATCCTTGTTGAGGTTGTTGGCTGTCTTGAAAAATAATCCAGATCATGAGCACGCATGGGTGGCACGCTTGCAAAAGGAAGTGTGATTTTTTTTCTCCCATGTTCACACTAAGGGGAAATGTTAGGAATTAATATTCTAGTGCTCACATTATATGAGCTAGTCATATTTATTGTGTTGTAAATAATACTTACTAGGTTGTTGTCTTACCTAGGTAAGTGGTTAGTTTGTTAGACCCGTGAAACCATTAAATGGGTTGTTTGTTATTTGTTATGTATACTTCCTATTTATTAGGAAGTTGTTCTATTATCTCTATGGCTATATAATAGCCTTTGTAATGTTTTCGAAATATATGCTGAATAGAAGAAATATTAATCACTGTCATTTTATTGTGTAAATCTACATGTTATGCTTTACTAAACTTGTCACATTCACTTCCACGTTGCCTGCATCCCCGTCATAAACAACCATGTTCACGTCCGTCTGTAGACGGAGATAGCAGCCAGTTCCACGCCCTGCAGTGTTACTGCTCCACAACAGTCGATTGTTCTTTTGGGTATCAGTCAATACAAGATTACAATCCTTTTGCATTGCTAGCTGTATTCTCTTGTTCGCAGATGTCAAATACTCGCCTGCTTTGAGAACGTCCCAAATGCCATTAAGGTGGCTCACCAAAACCAGAGGCAAGACGGGACAGTCTACAAAACCAGTAAGGTAAATAAGCGAAAACCTTGACACGGTTGAAGACAGAAACCTCGGACCAGAAGAAAATGGAGAAGAAAAAGGATGCCCAAATGTAGCAGCATCATTAGCCATGTCAAAAAACCCGACCAATCGGTTTAAGCGCTTTTCAAAAGCCAAAGCAGAGCATGGAGAGGACACAGACCTGTCATTTTCCTGTTTTTTGATTCCAAATTGACACCAATGCACCTGATTACATCTGTGCTTCGTCGCATGTATCCACGACCAAATTCGAACCACGGATTGAGTGCATCCACATCAGAAGTTTTTCACTTGGCTGTGAAAGAAAACGCCTGTGGGCGTGATTATAGTTAATTAGAATTAGGAAAAAACAAATTTATATATGGTTAGGATAAATGGTGGCTTGTTACGCCGAAGGCTTTCTTGTAGTGAAGTGAGACCTCTTTTCTCTGACAAATGACAGTAAACGAACGACAGAGATTTAATTTGTCGTTGATGTACTACACATTTTCATCCATCCATGTGGCGTGACCATGGTTTGTCGAGTGCAGGCACGGCCCGGACTCCCAAGCTGAAACATGGTGGAGCTTCTTCAAGTTCAAGCTTATTCATCCTCTGCACGATGATGTCGACGGTTCCATCTTCGGCGCAGTGTACAAATGGAGCAAAAAAGCCGCCGGCGTGCCATTCCGTCCACTGGGCGCGCCCAAGATAGTGGTCGCCTTCAGAGGCACGGTTAAAACATCGGTGACCTTGCCCAGAGACGTCCGCCTGGATCTCCACATTCTCTCAAACCGACTCCACACCACCACCCGCTTCCACGCCGCATTCGACGC
This sequence comes from Taxus wallichiana var. yunnanensis, assembly GCA_018340775.1. Classification (NCBI taxonomy): domain Eukaryota; kingdom Viridiplantae; phylum Streptophyta; class Pinopsida; order Cupressales; family Taxaceae; genus Taxus; species Taxus wallichiana. Next base: position 819,050,091 of record CM031238.1, read on the forward strand.
AGTGAAAGTCAACGTTCACCACCACGGGGTCGACAACGTTTGGATCGCCGGCCATTCCCTCGGCGCCGCCATTGCAATGTTAGCGGGAAGGAAAATGACAGAGGAAGAAGAGCTTGTTTTATAAACGCATCTATTCAACCCGCCCTTCGTTTGTGCGCCCGTGGAGAGGATTAAGAACGAGAAAATAAAACACGGGCTCCACTTTACGAACAACCTGATCAAGGCCGGACTGGCTAAGACGCTTCAACGAAAGCCCGCACGGGTCGAATCCGAGAGGACTTTCTCCATCCTGCAGTCGTGGGTTCCTTGCTTGTATGTAAATCCTAGAGATGGTTTGTGCTCTGGTTATATCAGGTATTTTGGGAACCGGAGGGCGATGCGGCAGATGGGCGCGGGGGGTGTGGCGAAGCTTGCGGCGCAAAGCATTCGATCAGGGGAATGGTGTTTTCTGCATTTGGAATAGATTCCAAGGCAGGGCATTTGATTCCTTCCGCGAGACTTCTTGTGACTCGGAACCCAGCGCCGGATTTTAAAAGGGCGCATGGGATTCATCGGTGGTGGGCACCGGATATTAGAATTGAGTCCACCGAGTATAGACTCGTCTGAGTTGAATGCGGGGTAAATAAAACCTGCCTTCAATTTAACAACGCTTCTACCATTGTAATTTTTTTACTGATTTTATATCCTTTTCTCGTCTAATCGGACAGATTACTGCTGTTTTTGCTCCAAAGTCGAAGCCAATTACGCTTCTACTTTTGTATAGATGTAATCGGTAGAGATGTGAATATGAACATATTGGAAAAAGTTTTGAATGGAATTTTAAAGAATTGTATAAATTTATGAGTGCATTAGTTTATTCATGATAATTATATGGACAATTGAATTATAAGGAATTCATTTTTTTTTTGGAACATCCTTAATTACGCCGAAGGCATTCTTGTAGTGAAGTGAGACCTCTTTTCTCTGACAAATGACAGTAAACGAACGATAGAGATTTAATTTGTCGTTGATGTACTACACATTTTCATCCATCCATGTGGCGTGACCATGGTTTGTCGTTTCAACGCCGTGTCTGGGAATTAAAGTAATGTTTGTACAAACCAAAGGATACGCCTGTCAAGTGCCTTGGCTTTTAGGTAATGTTTGCGTTTTTACGTCCCCATTCTCGAATGCTCATAACATCCACCCTAAATCCAGATCCAGATCGATAATGGCCGAGGAGAAGGTTCATGATTGGTCGAAGCTAACGGTGGTGCTCGGAAGAGTTTACCCGCTCTTGAATTTGGATTACATATGCAGCTGCACAATGTCCGTCTAGAGTGTTGCTACAACATCCTCAACAAGGAGGAGAGATCGGATCTGGTCATGGCTGCACTGGCGAGACAACAAGTGGGAGATCAAGTGCAGCGATGTTGGAGTTAGGGTTTTGGTGGCCCCTATTGACACGCCTCTCAATAAGTAGCTTTGAAACACCGACAGATGTTCCAAGTTAAAGTTGTGTCATTGTGAGAACATTTCCTCCGACCCTTCCATTTCCTCTCTCTCATACATTCAGGTGAGTTTTTGGGATCATCGTTTGTTTCTCCTCTTTCCCCAAAATTAACGGGAAACTGCATACAATTGCATTTAAATGTATCTGAAGGAGGGGGAATGGCGGTGGGGTTAAGCTATGGTCACATGCTGGTGGACCCAAGTTACATAACCCTGTTTATGAATTGACACTCTCCAAAATATTGTGTTTAATCAGGGCCACCTCTGGAAACACCTTCAGGCATACAAAATTCCTCCTTCATGTCAATCAGAGGATTTCCATCTATTGCAGCTGAAAAGTCACCACCCTTGTCAGCATCATTACCTGATTTTCCATCACAGATGAAGAGTTAACATCTGATAGATCTTCTCCCAATTCAGAGAAAGATCTTCTAGATGGAGGTTTCAGCCCCAAACCAAATGACACAGTTCATTCCAGCTCATCTGAGAAAGGGGGTGAATCATATGGAAAATCGGTATTTACTGAGACAAAAGGTAAAGTATATTGCTCAACTGAAACATCATTTATAATGAACAGATGCCCCATCTTATGATATGTTGGAGATTAATTCTAAACTTATGATGTTCTTGAGGTTTCACACATGATCTAATAACTAATTAAATGTAAAAGAATTGCAGTTCTTAATAATATTTTGTGAAAGAATTGCAATTGATAGTAATATTCAAACCAAGTGTAAAGGTTTGATTACTATTTTTGATGAAATTGTGTCCTTTTGTTTCAACATGTGACTACACTGAAGGAAAATGGGTTGAGGATAGCCACAGGCCCCTATATTCAGGCAAGATGTGCAAACATTGGTTATCAGAAATGTGGGCATGCAGGCTAACACAATGGAGTGATTTTTCATATGAGAATTACCGTTGTCAGCATGATAACTGTGACATGCCTGAATTTGAAGGACATGAGTTTCTAAAAAGGTATGAACAATCAGGTTTTGGTGGTTCTTGCCACAGTAGTTTTTATGCATGTGCATTATTCTCTTAGAGATTACAAAATTTGATAATGGTAGGCATTAATTTCATTTGCATTTTTGCCAACAGAGATTCAAATTAGCTAGGCGACATGTATTTTGTAGAATGCAGAGTAAGACACTAGCATTTATTGTGGATTCATTGGGAAGATAACAGTTCCAATAGATCTCATGTGCCTCATTACCGGTGGAACAGACAGTCCAAATGTTCAAGATGTAGGTAGGGAGTATGGTATGGTCTGTGCTCATCATGCAATAAGGACATATGGATGGGCTTATAGGTTTCCTAAGACAAACACAACTGTCTTGTACTATTGGTCAGCAAGCCTCTGTGAAATTGAACCATTGAACCATAGTGACCCATCCACTAATTTCGCAATGCATCTTGATCGACCTGCATGGTTTTTGCATCAAAATCTTAACAAGTTTCATGTTGTGGTTTTAAACATGGGGCACCATTGGAACAGAGGGAAATTAAATGTAAATAAATGGCAAATGTATGTGAATGGAAAGCCAAATAATGCCAAGCATTTGAGAGACATCAGAAGTCCGCTAAATTTTACCGTACACAGTGTTGTGAAATGGCTTGATGGAGAGTTGAATGAGCATCAAAATTTTAGAGCCTTCATAAGAATTTTATCACCTCGACACTTCTTTAATGGGGATTGGGATTCATGAGGTAGCTTTGTGATAACACCGCACCATTATGCAGAGTGAATAAAGCTTCAGGAAATTGAGCTCATGATCCAGTTTCCAAGAATGCTGTGAAGGGTACTAGAGTTGAACTTTTGGATATCACTGACTCTTCACAGTTAAGAGATGAGGCACATTTATCAAAATATAGATTCAAAGCAATGGTGCTCATGAGTGTCTTCATTGGTGTCTTCTAGGAGTTCCTTATACATGGAACAAGTTTTTGTTTGCACAACTTTTTTTTCCACAAGGGAAAAATTTATCGGTCAGTATGGTATCTTAGTACTGTTAACTACACCAGATGTTACTTCACTACATGAATGCATGGTACTTGCATGTTACAACTTCTACATCAGCCAATGTACAAAGCATTCTTATACCTTGAGACTCAACTATAGAAGACATCTGAGGATTAATTTTTAAAATGCGACAGTAATTGTATGTACAAAGCATATTTGTACAATTCTTCAGTTCCTATGTGAAATGTATGTTCTCTTATAATTTGAAGGCATCAATCCTAACAAAGGCATAGAATAATCAACATCATGGGTGTTCTTAGTTTGGATTAAAGAATATGCTTTGTTAACATGATAATTTTTTTTACTGATTACTATGAATGAATTATGTAAGTTGTGTAAATTATATATTTATACACTTATTCAGTTCCTTGTGAATCGTACATTCTCTTGGAATTTGAAAACTTTGTGATTGGGGTCTGACAAATGAATCACACACAACTCCAAGGATGTGATTGGCATTGAACAATGTATCATTTTGTGTTTCACAGGTAGAAAAGCATGAGTAGAGATATAGTTTTACCTTGCTTTCTGACACTAATACACAGATTGTTTGATTTTTTTTCAGGCATGCCCTTTCATTTTAGGTCTTTGAATGATGCTTAAATTAGATTTGAACACGTCCATTCCTCTTCAAAACTATTTAGAACTGCAAAACCCTCCATTGTATTCTATAATTACCCATTTTTTCTATGACCAAAGCAGTTAAGAAATGGAGTAGCAAGGAATGCAAGGTTCACATTTCAGTGCCTAAAATGTAGGATATTGATCTCACCTTGAAGTTCTTGTCATAAATTATGTTTTGAGAAAGGTCACTTGAGGGTGCTGAGGTACTCTTCAGAATTTTGTATTTTTTAAAATAATTTCAAAAAAAATAGTGTTGTATCTTTCTATTTCGAATAGAAGATATTTTTCATCCATGGAGGCTTCTCAGTTCTCCAGAGGCATGCTGATGATTGCCTTCCTCCTCTGGTTAGTTATCTACCTCAATGTTATCATTGATTTCTGTGTATTGGATTTCTTGGGGTTTTAACTCATTTTTTAATCCAATGTGCAGGGTAGCCAACAACCTCCCCACCCAAGAGTTCGTGGCCAAAGATTTTTATTGGATGGAATGGCGTTTCATCTCTATTTTTAATTCTTTCGAGTTTTATTTATTGCACGATAATCAGTCCAGTGTTTATGTTAGGGGATATAAATGAGAGCAACTTTAGGATCCACAAGCAGAAGTGGGTCTTATTTTGTATAGTAAGCTCTTTGAGGTTTTATTTCCACTTCATATCAGTATAATGTCATTTGGTCTAATCTCAGAGTCTATTTGGGATCTTAGGATCTAGCACTTGGTTAACAAGATGAGCATCTTAAGCAACACAATTTTTGTCTTTAAAAAGTTCTTGTGTACTGTAAGGGGAAAGTACAGCCCCCCTGAAAAAATTCTGATGAATAAATCCAAAGACCACTGCTAACATTATGCAACATGTTTCATGTTGCTGCATAAAAGGTGTTCGATGCAAGGGGCTGCGTACAAATGCTTGGAAGCACAAATGTTGTGCACAAAATTCATTGGTGTGAACCGAGCGGAATCTTGGAAAGGCTAGAAAGCCGAGCAAAGGGAAGCGGAGCCTTCGCATGTTGCAGAGTCCCGAAAGGAGAATACAGTAAGAGGCAATTTTATTTAAACAGAAACCCTTGAATACTGAAATGGTCGCCAAAGCTTTCAGATTAATGTGGTGAAATCTTCTTCGCGGCTTTCAGATCGGTGCTACCGACTATTTTTGACACTCGAGGAGCAATTTTTCTAGCCCAGAATCATAGGTTTTGGCCGTCATTTCAGCCCGAGGAAGCTCTGGTATGTAGGGTTTGTTATAAATCGGTGTTTTGGTTGGGGAAATTTGTGAACATTTTTGGTTGTTTGAGGGTTTACATTTCTTTCCCATTAGGATTGTATTGTTATAGACGTTTTGGCCGAGAAATTTGTTGATTTTTTGTTACAATTTTTGTTAGAAAATGTGCGTATTTTGCCACATTATTTGAGACTATTTATAGAAGGTTTAACAAGAAGTCTAGGATATAGTTTTTTGGTGTTGTAAAGGAGAGATTTTAGGGGGAAGGGATTATGTAGCATAAGCTCTTTGGCAATCATGTTGGACGGCTGGGGCAGTTGTTTTCTGCCACAAATTTTACCCAGCTCCCGTGAACAGCTAGAACAAAGCAACATTGGTATTTATAAATTATTTTACTCTCTAAATTTTTCTTCCAACCATTAGTTATCTTTTTTATTTGTTCTATATTATTATTAAATTATAGCGACCATTTTCCAAGACTTATGATTTCATTGTTAATTTAAAAGAAGCCAAGACTTCCGATTTTAATGTTAATTTAGAATATAATATTCTTTCTAATCTCAAAGTATTGTATTCTATATATATACTCACATTAACAAAAAAAAATTGCTTTTCATTTAGATGATAAATATCAATCTACAAGAGATGTGGATACAATTTGTAATGTACTTGGAAGTCAGACAATCTCCTTTGTGGATCAAGGAAATGGTTATTTAAATGATGGAGGACACTTCACAGGCTATCCATGATCGATTCAACCCTTCGTATGCGGGCATCTGGAGTATGTCAAAGAAATGATGGCAATTAACTTCAATCCACCAAAATTTTAAATGAAAATGAAACTATTTGTGCTGGAACCGTCGGTGCATACCAATATGAACTTTGTGACTTGGAACTTAGAGTAACTTTGTCCCGTATCCACTTTGTGTAATCACATAAAGAGGATAATGGATTTTAATTCGAAAAGTTATGTCACATAACTCACATACTTATACGCTCTTTAAACAATTTGAGGCATATTTGGGCTTGCATGACAAATAAAATTTGTCTTATGCTATTCGAAAACCTTGAGGCCATTAAATAAAAATATACCATAACTTGATTACAAGATTGGAAGTTCCACTTTGACTTATTTGTAGTGTCATTTTTGATGGTATCGTTTTAAATTGTTCCCCTCTCCATTTTTGCCACCTTTTCACTTCCCCCCCGGCCTTCCAACCCCTGCTTCTTCAGCTTCTTTATGACCCTCTTCTTATGATATTGTTTTCTCCCTCAAATTTGAATCCCTATTTTTGGTCATTAGTTAATTTTAGTCTAATAATTGCATTATGAGTTAGAAATTTGGCAATTCCTCTAATTTAGGGATGTAGAAGATGCATGGAAATTTCTGTACCCGTATGAATAAGCATGCAAACTTACTAAGAATAGCAGGTTCTAGTAAACTGCTAAAAATAGTAATTTTCGCCACCTAAAGTAGATTTAGTCAGAGTTAGTTAGAGTTTACTTGGCAACTCGAGTTAGGAGTTGTTTTCCTATTTAGGAAACATTGTAATTCATTATTCGATAACGAAGAAGGAGATCTATTTTCTTTGGAGTTCATATTATTTGCAGTAAATCATGTTTGGTTAGAATTGGCTACATTATCTAGTATCAGAGAGTGGTTCGAGTCTTTTATAAAAAAATGGTAGGAAGAGGAAGAGGAAGAGGAGGCGGTATTGCCAGATGAATAGAAATATGCAAGATCTACAGAGGCAAGTTGTTGCGCTTGCTGCAATGATAACCCAAAGAGGAAATCAAGGTGGAGATGACACAGATGAAGAAGAAGTTTGTGAAGAGGAGGAAACACAAGCACCACCATTAGCCTTTAAAGAAAGGATGCTTCGCACATTAGAAGGGAAGAATGATGGGATAAGAGTTGATGTTTCAGAGTATGGTGGTAGTCTAAAACTAGAGGAGGTGATAGGTGGTAGACTAGCATGGGAAATTTTTGAGTGGAAGGCTATGTCAGAAGAAAAGAAGGTAAAATTTGCATGCACGAAATTGAAAGGTCATGCTATGTTATGGTGGGATCACCTATAGAAAGAGAGGTCAAGAAAGGGTAAAGAAAGAATTAGGATGTGGAGTAAGATGGAGAAGAAGCTGAAGGATAAATTTCTCCTTGTGGATTATGCACAAACCCTTTATAGGAGGTTTTAGAATCTCGAGACAAAACCTACAAACAGTGCAGCAATACACATATGAGTTCTACAAGCTGTCCATTCATGTAGACCATGAAGAAAGCGAGGAACAAATGGGCAAGGTATGTAAATGGATTAAAATTTTCTATTCATGATGAGATAAGTATGCATAGGATTAAGGGCATGGAGGATGCCTATCAATTAGCCTTAAAGGTGAGGAAAAGAAAAATCGTCAAAGTTTTAGGAGATCACACGGAATGAATATGGGGCCTCATCTTCCTTTGGGGGATGAGCTGGTTTCAACCAAGGTAGGGGAGAATCATCTCATGGATTGGACAAGCAAGAAGATATGAGACAAGATTTCCAAAATCAACAAAGAGACAAAGGATTTTATAGGGTCAAAAGATGCGCTAGTGATAGAGGATGGGAGGCTCCACGAAGACCATTTGTTTATTCTGAGATGTGGTGAAGAGGGGCATCGGGATTTTGAATGTCCGCATTCTTATAGAAAATATTTTTCATGCATGGAGGCTTCTCGGTTCTCCGAGGCATGCTAATGTTTGCCTTCCTCCTCACAGTTAATTATCTACCTCAATGTTATCATTGATTTTACGTGTATTGAATTTCTTGGGGTTTTAACTCATTTTTAATCCGAGTGTGTAGGGTAGCCAACAACCTCCCACCCAAGAGTTCGTGGCCAAAGATTTTTATTGGATGCAATGGCGTTTCATCTCTATTTTTAATTCTTTCAAGTTTTATTTATTGCATGATAATCGATCCGGTGTTTATGTTAGGGGATATAAATGAGAGCAACTTTAGGATCCACAAGCAGAAGTGGGTCTTATTGCGTATAGTAAGCTCTTTGAGGTTTTATTTCCACTTCATATTAGTATAATGTCATTTGGTATAATCTCGGAGTCTATTTGGAATCTTAGGATCTAGCGCTTGGTTAACAAGATGAGCATCTTAAGCAACACTGAGTTTTTGTCTTAAAAAAATTTCTTGTGTCTTGTAAGGGAAAGTACAACCCCCTGAAAAAATTCGATGAATAAATCCAAAGACCAAATTCTTAACATTATACAAGATGTTTCATGTTCTTTGCATAAAAGGTGTTTGATGCAAGGGGCTGCGTACAAATTCTTGGAAGCGCAAATGTTGTGCACAAAATTCATTGGTGTGAACCGAGTGGAATCTTGGAAAGGATAGAAAGCTAAGCAAAGGGAAGCGAGCCTTCGCATGTTGCAGAGTCCCAAAGGAGAATACAATAAGAGGTAATTTTATTTAAAAGCAGAAAACCTTGAATCTTGAAATGGTCGCCAAAGCTTTGATTAATGTGGTGAAATCTTCTTCGCAGCTTTCGGATCGGTGCTACCCATTTTTTTGACACTCGAGGAGCAATTTTTCTAGCCTAGAATCGTAGGTTTTGGCCGTCATTTCAGCCCAGGAAGCTCTGGTATGTAGGGTTTGTTATAAATCAGTGTTTTGGTTGGGAAATCTGTGCACATTTTTGGTTCTTTGAGGGTTTACATTTCTTTCCCATTAGGATTGTATTGTTATAGACGTTTTGGTGAGAAATTTGTTGATTTTTTTGTTACAATTTTTGTCGGAAAATGTGCGTATTTCGCCACATTATTTGAGACTATTTATAGAAGGTCTAACAAGAAGTCTAGGATATAGTTTTTGGTGTTGTAAAGGAGAGATTTTAGGGGAAGGGATTATGTAGCATAAGCTCTTTGGCAATCATGTTGGGCAAACCAAGGGCGGTTTTTTTACGCCACAAATTTTACCCAGCTCCCATGAACGGCTAGAAAATGGCTGAAAGACATTGGTATTTATAAATTATTTTACTCTCTAAATTTTTCTTCCAACCATTAATTATCTTTTTTATTTGTTCTATATTATTATTAAATTATAGCGACCATTTGCAAGACTTATGATTTCATTGTTAATTTAAAAGAAGCCAAGACTTCCAATTTTAATGTTAATTTAGAATATAATATTCTTTCTAATCTCAAAGTATTGTATTTTATATATATAATCACATTAACAAAAAAAAAAAAATTGCTTTTCATTTAGATGATAAATATCAATCTACAAGAGATGTGATATCTGATTTGTAATGTACTTGGAAGTCAAACAATCTCCTTTGTGGATCAAGGAAATGGTTATTTAAATGATGGAGGACACTTCACTGAGCTATCCATGATCGATTCAACCTTCGTATGCGGGCATCTGGAGTATGTCAAAGAAATGATGGCAATTAACTTCAATCCGCCAAAATTTTAAATGAAAATGAAACTATTTATGCTTGGAACCGTCAGTGCATACCAATATGAACTTTGTGACTTGGAACTTAGAGTAACTTTGTCCGTATCCACTATGCAATCACATAAAGAGGATAATGGATTTTAATTCCAAAAATTTATGTCACATAACTCACATACTTATACGCTCTTTAAACAATTTGAGGCATATTTGGGCTTGCATGACAAATAAAATTTGTCTTATGCTATTCGAAAAGCTACTGGCCATTAAATAAAAATATACCATAACTTGATTACAAGATTGGAAGTTCCACTTTGACTTATTTGTAGTGTCATTTTTTGATGGTATCGTTTTAAATTGTTCTTTTCCCCTCTCCATTTTGCCACCTTTTCACTTCCCCCGCCCGGCCTTCCAACCAGCTTCTTGACCCTCTTCTTATGATATTATTTTTCTCCCTCAAATTTGAATCCTTCATAAGATCCCTTCGGCGAATAAAAGCAAACCACATATCCATCCTCTTTCTATAGATAGAAGTGGATGGTCTAAATTATGTTGTTTATACCCTTAGTAGAACTACTCAAAGTTGAATGTTAGATGTGGAATGAAAGTACAATAAAAGGATATTTTTGGTTGATTCAAAGAGCTCGGAAGACTGGTCTAAAATACTCTGTATCATCTCTTTAAATGTTAACAACAAACAAGGTCGTAGTGGTAAATTGTATAGGAAGCAATCTCCTTTGGGTTTGATCTCTCTATGGGAAAACAATTACAAAGTACCAACTCTTTTTTTTTTAGAAATCTCAAAATTTGGGATCACAAATGAGCACACAAATTTCGTAATAAGAAAAACCTCTAAATGATCAAAATCCCAATTCTATATCTATGGCCAAGATTAGACCTCTAGGTGGTGAACTCAAGTGGGGTGGGGTAAATATAGGAATATGAGGTCAAAAATAGATAAAATGGATGTGGAATTGAAAAATCATGCAAAAGGAAGAAGGTCATGCATGAGGGAAAAATTGGCGTACGCAATGCATGACAAAAGCATCACTTTATTTATAGGGGTAGTTCGCATGGCGCCACAATGATTTGAAAAGCGACCTCTGGAGAAACTAAACAATTGTGGTAGTATCAAAACTGCCGCAACATAGGAATAGCAAAATGGTTGCACAAGCCATTGTGATAGATGTGAGAACCACTATGGAGGTTGCATAACTACGATGATGATTTCATCATAGATAAGAAAAGGAGAGAAAAAGCTTAAGGAAAAGAAGGAAATCTTTCTTCCTATCAATTAGGAAAGGATGTAAAAAGCAAAATGGAGACAAGAAGATAAAAAAACAACGATAAAACATAAATCGGGAAAATAGAATCAAGTTCTGAGATGCATTGAGTAGGCGTGTGACTTTGTTTACCATTATGGAAAATGAGGTGGTGGGTTTTGAAGCAATAAAGGGTTTGTATTCTTTTGATATTGATTTCAAGGATATTGTTGAAAGGTTAACTTGTCCATTGTCAGAAAATGTAGGAGATGTTCTGGATGAATACATTTTACAGGATGGCTATCTATTCAAGGGACGCCAACTATGTATTCCAGTTGGGTCTATGAGAGAGAACATAGTAAAAGAGTTGCATAGTGGAGGATTGGCTGGGCATTTTGGTAAAGATAAGACGATAGCCTTGGTAGCAGAGAAATACTATTGGCCAAAGCTGAAAAGAGATGTGGTAAGATATGTGGAGAGGTGTCGAATTTTTCATGTCTCGAAAGGCCATGCCGAGAATACGGGGTTGTATATCTATTACTTGTTCCTAAAGGGTCGTAGACAAATTTGAGTATGGATTTTGTTTTGGGATTACCAAAATCACAACGAGGTAATGACTCAATCTTTATGGTTGTTGATAGATTTTCTAAGATGGTTCATTTTATTTCTACAAGAAAACAAGTGATGTGACATGCATAAGCATGATTTGTTTTGTAGAGAAGTTCATTTGCATGGTGTTCCAAAAACCATTACTTCAGATAGGGACACAAGGTTCTTAAGTCACTTTTGGAGACTTTATGGAAGAAATTGGGAACTCAATTACAGTTCAGTAGTGCCTATCATCCTCAAAATGATGGGCAAACATAAGTGGTAAATCAGAGTTTGGGAAACCTGTTAAGGTGCATCGTTGGGGAAAAGCCAAAACAATGGGACTTAGCATTACCACAAGTTGAGTTTGCATATAATAGTTCCATAAATAGATCCACAGGAAGGTCTCCATTTTCAATTGTGTATGGGAGTAATCCAAATGGGGTGTTAGATTTGGTACAACTACCAGTTGATGGCAACGTCATTGATGATGCAGAAGCATTTGCAACATATACAACAATTGTAGGAAGAAGTGTGGAAGAAGCTACGAATAGTAATCATAAGTATAAAGAAATAGTAGATGTGAATGAAGGAGAAAGGTATTTACAGTTGGTGAGTTAGTTATGGTATATTTTTTGGAAGGAAAGGTTTCAAAGAGGAACCTATAACAAGCTGAAGTACAAGAAAATTGGTCCTGCAAAATCGTGAAAAAAAAATAAACGATAATGCTTATGAGGTAGAAGCGCCAGGGGAATTTTGATATTTCTCCAATGTTTAATGTTTCAGATTTGTATTATTTTCATGGGGATGGTGCAGAAGGGGATGTTATTGATGAAGTAGTAGATTGAAGGCAACAAGTTCCGGTGAAGAAGACAGAAGAAGTGATCCAGATTCTAGATAAGAAAACAATGGACACGCGACATGGGAAATACAACAAATATTTGGTACATTGGAAAGGACTGGAACAAGAGGAAAATACTTGGGTCACATGGTGGGAGATTAAGAAGTTGGATGCTAGATAAATGGAAGTAGTTTGAAGAAGACAACTTGTAGGAGCTGCGTTTTTTTCAAGCAGGGGAGAATGATGTGCCAGAATTAGCAGGAACTTGACAAGGTCATAACCTGAGCTCTGGGTGTCCGTTTGGGTCCGTTTGTTTTTGAAACCACATGTTTCGATGAGACAAACGCAACCAAAACCCACATTACCAGTTGGGGCAAGTTTTAGACATGTTTTTGGGCCCTAAATCCGCCATCTTGAGGCCGAAAATTAGGATTTAAGTTGTAGTTTAGGTTTTTCCTATTTTTGGGAATTAGTTAATTTTAGTCTAAGAATTGCATTATGAGTTAGAAAGTTGGCAATTCCTCTAATTTAGGGATGTAGAAGATGCGTGGAAATTTTTGTGCCCGTATGAATAAGCATGCGAACTTACTAAGAATAGCGAGGTTTAAGTAAACCGCTAAAAATAGTAATTTTCGACACCTAGAGTAAATTTAGTCGAGTTAGTTAGAGTTTACTTGGAAACTCGAGTTGGGAGTTGTTTTCCTATTTAGGAAACATTGTAATTCATTATTTGATAACGAATAAGGAGATCTATTTTCTTTGGAGTTCATATTATTTGCAATAAATCATGTTTGGTTAGAATTCAGCTACATTAGATCATCACCCTACCAATACACATCTAGTAATTACGATAATGTGAAATTGATTGATGATATGGTTTGTGTACTTATGGGCTTTGGAAACCTCAATTGCTTTCTCATTAATTCCAGACAATTTGGTAGGAAGTTGGTCTCCTTCTTTGAAACTCCAAATTTTTATAAGAACTTACAAAATTGTAAAAACATTGAGATTTAATGGGGACAATTTGCAAAACAACACAAATATAATATAGTTCAGCATGTACTAAATATAATGCAAATGCTCCAACCCATATCCTTTCATTCTTCTAATCAATGAGAAAGTAAATTACATATCTTCTTCTCTAAGTGCTTGAAATATATTTTTGACACATGGATGATTTTGAGATAACGCATTCCTTCTCTCTACACAATTGGATGCTCAATTACAAATGAATGAGTGTATATCCCAAATATACTTATCGATTTATAAACAACAAGATTTAAAACTAGAATTGTATTGATATGCGATATGCAAGAAAACATTGCCAACGAAAGACCAAAAACCTTGTAAGACTTGAAACAAAGTTTAAAACAACCCAAAAAGAGTGGAAACAAACAAAAATGGTAGAGTTCTAACGAACCCTAACCATATTTATAGAGTTATGAAAAAATCTCAAAAACATGAGAAAGGGGCATGGCAAAGAGAAAACCAAAGAAATGAGAAAAAAGAAATATATAGGAAACATAGACATTTAGAGAATTATAACAACTTTATAAGAAAGCAATACAAAAATGATAAGTGCTTAATAAAATATTGTGTCAAAAGTTGAACAAAGCTTTAAAAATACATCAAAAATAAAACAAACACAGAAAAACAACACAATAATAATAAAGAGACAAGAAATCAATATGGAAAAATGTTTTTAAAAATCAAACAAAATATAAACAACACATTAAGAATCGAATAAATAAAATTTAATATAAAACAATAATCATTAAACATATACAATATCACCACCACAAAATGCAAACAACTATGTCCATCCAAAGATGAAGTACCCACATAAAATATCATATTACAGGATAATAATATCATGATCTTGTTACCTATTGACACGTTTTATTACGAATAGTTTACAAATCTTCGCTGAGATTAGGGATATTCATTTTAATGTTACTTTTACAAAAGAAGAAAAAGAAAAACTCAAGCTTTCTTGTTTTCAGACTATGATGTTGAACTATCGTACTCGGAGTGATTATATAAAGACTAGCTCTTTACTTCTTTTCACAAATTGTTTATTAAAGAAACAAAAACTAAAGCTCGTGTTGATTTATACTCTATACCTTAGAAATTTTTGAGATAGAAATCAAGATGTACTGCGTTGGAAAGGAATCTTCCGTAAATAGTCATGTTAAAGTTATTAGAAAAGATCAATATTATTACTAGAAATGTAGCGTGTTTTGAAATACCAATATTTGTACATGGTAGTTATGTTTATACACAATGCAACAATAATTTAACAATGAAACCTTATGGACCAACCTCATTCATTTTATGTAGGTTTTCCACCTAATAAATTTATTATTTGTATATCAATATATTTTTATGTAGGTTGAGAGGGTTTCTAAAGTGTGAGGGCATACAATTATTAATTTTTTTATCAATTTATTTTATAAAATATTTTTATGATTGATGTTATGAAACATTTCGTATAAACGAATTTATGTTCATAAAATTTGTATTAAAAAAACATATATATACTTATTAATTAAAAAATACAAAAACAATTTATAATAAAAAATCGCATTATTAATATTTAAGTTTTAAAAAATAATTAAATATGTCAAAACTATCAATTAACAAACAAAATTAATTGCAAGCAAACAACCTTGAAGATACAAATGTGAGTATGTGCAATTGATTTTTTCTTGGAAAGAGAAATTTCCTTGACTCATATTCATATTTTACAAAATTATTATTTTTAATGTGAAGGTGGCTTGTTTTTAGGTACATAATAACACATAATTAAATAATCATTATAATGCAATTATAAGGCTTTATCATTATAAAACATTTCATATTTGTGGAAAAAAATCATATTATAGTATATAACAAGTATACAAATCCTAAATCACGTTTTGATAAATAACAACAAATTATAATAACATAGGCAAGATGATCAATGAAAGTATAAGGGTTAGAGAGGATTGCACCGGTTTGACACCAAAATGATATAGAAATAATATGAGAGTTTGTAGGGTTTGAAAAGCATTGCCAACATATTTTGAGAATTTGGAGATGTTAAATTGAGTATAGGATGAAGTCACATACTACAAACATAGTTACAGCTACTTTGTCCATCTTTGGATAGATTTGTCATCCAATAAATATGACTAAATATCACCTCTACCACTATGTTCCTCTTTACTTTTAACATTGATTTCTTTGGTTGACATTCACTATCATAGTTGTGCAACTAATTAGGGATTCCTATTTTTATTCTTCACTTAGAGGCCTAAAAAGGGGTTACTCCAATTGGGTTGAGTGCCCCCCAAAATACCTACATACGAGTACTTCAAAGAGGCATCAATTACTCCTAGTTTCCCACCTAATGTATGTGAGGAAGATGTATATCAAAAATTATTTAGAAATGAATACCGTAAGAGGATGTTTAATGATTAATAAATTATCTTTGGTGTGTGATATGTAGCTTTGTAAACTAATTTAGGGTAGCCTCATGAAATGTTTGGATACATAGAGTCGATTAACGTTACTTTGATACAACGATATAACAATTAGGTTCATTATTGTGATCTCTTAGGTATCCTAAAGTTGTGAGAGGTGAGACCCTTTAAATGGGTTATATGAATGTGGTTTTATAGGCTAGTACTTGACAAGATTTCCCAATAAAACGACACTAACACAATTGGGATAATTTGAGAAATTAAAAACATGACCATTAAAGATTTTAAAGATGATCTCCTTATCTTAGATCATTTTCAAGAGGCTTTATTTATCATGACTAACTTTATCCAGAAAAGTGTGTTGATATTGTGGAGCTTAATTGCTTCAAAAATAACACGTTTCACAACTTACAAGTTTACACATTAACCGGCATTGGTCAACTAGTATGAAATGAAATCGGTTGGGGTAATCGACATCGAGTCTTTTGTGCGTGAAATGTTTTTATTTAAGTCACAATATTAGATATAACCTTTGATCAAAAGGTGATTAGGTTTTGTAATTGTATTCGCTAAAGTGCCCTATGTTTGTATCTGCTTATATAAGCTATAAATCTAGGGTAAGAAGTTAGAATTAGAAGAATTGTGAGAAGGAATTCTTGGAGAGAGAAAAGAGAATCTTGAGAAGGAAAAGTAATGTCCATCGGGAGAGGTGTGGAAGATTGCAGATATTCATTGTACATTTCCTCTGTAAAGAAAATATTAATAGATTGGTTGTTTCTAGTGAACGTAGCCCGATTTGGGTGCACACATAATATCTTGTGTATTTATCTTGGTATATTTCCATGTTTTATTGCTTGATTACTTAATTCTAATTATAGATGCATGCAAAAAGAGTTTGTTAACCCCAACAACTTGTATCAAAGCTTTTTGTTTGAGGGTTTTGTGTGTTGACAAATTTACTCACAGAGGGATTTTTGATTGAGTGGGAGCTAAAGCAATGACATAATATGGGAAATACATAGTTGAGAAATTTAAAACTTTAATTATCAATTATGGAAGATGCAAGCGGAAGATTATATGTATCATAAGTATCTATACTTACCATTGGATGAAAAGGAAAGACCTACAAAGATGAATGATGAAGAACTGAAAATTCTTGACAAAAAGGCTTTGAGATCTATAAGATTGAGCCTGACAGCATCTGTGGCTTCGAATATTACCAAAGTAGAAACCACGGTAGATTTGATGAAATATTTATCTAATTTATATGAAATACCAAGTGCTTCCAATAAATTTTACTTGATGAAGAAATTATTTAATTCTAAAATGCAAGAAGATGGATCTATATCAAACCATTTAAATGATTTCTGGTCTATTGTAAATCAATTAAAATCAGTTAATATTCCATTTGAGGATGAAGTAAAACCATTTTTATTCTTACGTTGTTTTCTAAATAGTTGGGATAACTTGGTTATGGTTTTATTAATACAATGTCTCACTCTTGATATTTTGAAGTTTGATGATGTGCTAAGTATAATCCTAAATGAAGAAATATGTAGGAAAAGTATAGGAGAATTATCATCCGGAAATGATTTGAATGTAGAAAGTAGGAGCAAGTAGAAGGAGAGACCTAAGAGTAATAAAAATAAGAAATAAAAGTCTAAGAATGGCATATCTAAATCGGGAGGTAGAGAAATAATATACGGGGAATTGTAGAAAGAAAGGACATGCAAAGAAGGATTGTTGGTTCAAGGAAAACAAAGAGAATGTACTAGAGAAAGGTAAAGAGGAAAATGTTGCTTCTACATAGGAAATGCAATATACCCTTATTCTCTCCTTGGATAATAAAATAGAATCATGGCTTTTAGATTCGGGATCTTCTTTCCATGTTACCCCTAATAAGGGCTATTTCAGAAATTATGTCGGGGTAATTTTGGGCATGTTTATTTAGGAGATGATGAATCATGTAATATTAATCCTAAAGGAGAAGTTCATCTTAAATTATAAAATGGAAATACATGCATATTGAAAGATGTGAGGCATGTACCAAGCCTTAGGAGAAATCTTATTTCGTAAGACAACTAGGTGAATCTGGTTGCATGGTTACATCTAGATCCGACTCTTGGAAATTTATTAACAGATCTCTTGTTGTAAGAAGGTAGGAACATTGTATTTGTCTACCTTTATTACTGATTCTTTTATATGCTATCTACTTCGTATTCATATGCAACCATGTGGCATAATCAGCTAGGCCATATGAGTAACAAAGGAATTCAGATCCTAAAGGAAAAGGGTAAGTTATTTTATTTGAAAGATGTAGATCTTGATTTATGTGAGCATTGTATATTTGGAAAGTAAAAGAGAGTGATATTTCTCAAATTTGGGTAAAAACGAAAGATCAAAAATTAGAGATTGTGCACTCGGATGTGTGGGGACCAACCTATGTAGCTTCTCATGGAGGAACCCAACATTATGTGATTTTATTTATAATGCCCCAAGAAAGGTATGGTTTTATTGTATGTTGAATCGTGCAGACCATGTATAACACTAGGTATAAGTTGTACAAAAGATTTGCGCGGGAAGAGTAGAGTGCATTCAAAGCTGTGGGAGGATCGAGAAAGGAATCACGCGTGGAGGATAGAGACAGATTCAAGACTTAGCTGATTTCACGATTATGATCTATTTTTGAAGATGGCGTGCGAAGCACATAAACAAGAAAAGAGTTGCGTGACACGCATCAACTATTTTTGGAAGAACGACTATGGAGCGCTTTGCATGGGTGTGAGATAAGAATAGGATTACTACTTCTACTTAAAATGTGAGAGATATATTGTTAGTGCACTTGCATGTGTGGCTATAATTATAAAGGCACATGGTTATTTTCAACATGTAACCTATTTTGGGATTTGATAAGCGGTGAAGGGAAATTCCCCACCCTTACACATATGTAATGAACTGCGTAGTATACTAGTGGTATGTAAGAACTAGATTATGATGATATTATGCTGGGTAAGTGCACCAAATTAGGGGGCCAAAGGGGGTCTTAAGTGGACACATTTTTCTGAAAAAAAAACTTCAACTTGTATGATTTTTTTGAAATAGTTACACTCAAAAATGGAAGATGTTGTAGACATGAATCGTAGCATTTTGAGTTTAGTTTCTAAGATACTAAATTTTATGGAAAATGGATAAGTTTAAGTGGGTCAAATAACTAAAATACCAACAAATGCTCCTATTTTTGTTAAAAACATAATAGAGTGACTTTCGTGTCCCCCACCATTTTTAGCACCATTTAGTATTTTTGAAAACCCTTTGGTAGAAAAATACCTAGGAGCATCTAGTTTGGGCTCCATTTTTGTAGATTTTAGCGAATATTTTTTTATTTATGATTTTTCTAGTATATAAATTTTATGATTTTAAAAATAACAAAGCTCGACCATGCTCCCCCTAATTACCTAAAAAATATCAAAAATTAATTTTTTTAATATGTATATAATAATGCTTAGTTTGGGCTAATATAATTTTTTAAAAATTTCGATCACCCAAAAAAATGATACACCATGAAAGATAGACATATTTACACTTCAAAAAATAGCTATAAAAAGGCATAGTTAGAAAATAAATAATATGGAAACCTTATATTAGTTAGAAAATTTGAAAAATTATATTTTTAGAAAGAAGAGACTCTATTCTACGTCATGGTATAATTTTTTAAAATGGATCAATTGTTTTATTTTGATTTATCATAGAGGAAGTGGCATTTTTACATTTTCTTGTAAAAACAAGTTGTTTGTTGTGTTTGTGCAGGTCCATGCCTCAGGCTTGGGGATCCAAACTGGATCCCAAGCCTTTAGGCATGGCTTGGGAAAAGAGAAAATGCAAAATGCGTACGTGTTCTATGTAGTATAAACATTATGTATGCTTTTGACATGCTTCTATTGACATAAATATATGTTTAAGTATACTTTAAATTTATTTAAATATAAATATAAGAAATTAGGGTCACTCTGCACCTGATGGAATTAGCCTCATAGCTCCATAAGTCATGGTTTAGGAGATAGTTTTTTAAAGTATAATCTCATTCAAGTACATAGGTAATTTTTAGATTTGACATTCACCTAAATATTTTAGAATTTAACTTCTACAATCAAAACCCTAAATCATAGGCCATAAACCTAAACACTAAGCTATAAACCTTGAGCCCTAAACCCTAAAACTTTAAGCATGATCCCTAGCCCCTAAAACCTAAACCCTAAACCCTAAACCTTAAACATTCAGCCCTTACCCGTGATCCCTAATCCCGAGCCTTAATCTTTAAACACTAAGCCATAAGCCCTAAACCCTAAGCCATGAGCCCTAAATGTTAAACCCTAAACCCCGAATCGTAAAAACTAAACCCTAAAACCCTTACCCCTAAAACCTAAACCTTAAACACCAAATCCTAAACCCTAAACCTTAAGCCTTGAACCCAACCTTATCCCTTATCCCTAAAATCTAAACCCTAAACCCTAGACCATATACCCTAAGCCATAAGCCCTAAAACCTAAGCCCTAAACCATACATCCTAAACCCTAAACCCTAAACCCCGAGCCCTAAACCATAAACCCTAAACCTTAATCCCTAAAAATTAAATCCTAAAACCTGAACCCCGAACCTGAGAACCATAAACCCTAAAACTTGAACTATAAACCATAAACCCTTATCCCTAAACACTAAATCCTTAATCCAAAACCCTAAACCCTAAACCCTAAACCTTAAACCCTAAATCCTTAACCTCGATCCATAAACCCTAACCATAAAGACTAAACCCTAAACCCTAAACCCTAAAACCTAAAACCTAAATCCTAAACCATAACCCTAAACGTTGAACCCTCGAACCCTGAATCCTAAACCTTAAACCCTAAACCATGAGCCCTAAACCCTAAACCCTAAACCCCAAACCATATTTCATCAATATTTTCTAGTCTCATGCCTAGAACCATCATTGATTCTACTTATAGAACTACCTTGTTTATGAGAGGTGGGACAAGTAACTAAATGCATATGACATCTACCTTGTGCCTTGTAATGCATATATTACACATCTCTTCCAAAATTGTTTCTCCCCACATATACTTGCGCTCTTGAATGTAAATTTATTCACACTCTGAAAGAAATTTCACATTTCTCATATTTCCATGTATGGTATTATGCAAGCTAGGATGACCCATTAGAAGCTAGAAAAAATAACCATCACAACAAAAAAATTAGTGTTAAAGGAAACAAAAGAAACATAGAGAATGCAGAGGTGTAGTTTCATAATTGAATTTCTTGTAGTATCCTCTCCTCTAGAGAAAGATAAAGTTCAAGTGTTCTACTAGAATGGATAGTAAATTTGACATAACTTCCTAAAGTGTTCAAAATAAGCATAGAAATAGGGGAATGGCTAAGAATAGTAAAGGGTTATCAATCGCCTAGTAAATCTTTCTTGTTTAGTTATAAATGGGAGTTACTTGGCCTACAACTTAGTGACCTTCCATTCATTAATAAAATCTTATATGATAAACCCATGGATGTTTTCAAAATCCCCTGAACAAAAAGATAGGGGTATTCATCAATCCTAGTGAAGGGTGTGATGGGATTTCTAAGAAACTTGAAATTCATATAGATTTAGATGTCATAACATGAATTTTCAAATATCTCTATCATTATAAATGGAAGCCAAGTAACAATGTCTCCTTGTACATCTAAGGATTGAGGACTACTGGGGTCTTTGGAAGGATTGGAAAATCAGGAATATGACATTTCTCCCTTCAAAATATCAACAAATGAAAAACATCAAATTTTGATGACTCACTTTGAATGTTCGCCTACAAATTCGATGAACCCTAAACTCGTGACCTAAACCCTTAAACCTCAACCTTAAGACCTAAACCCTAAAATATAAACCCCTAAAAAAAAATCCTAAACCCTAAACACTAAATACTAAAAAAACTTAAACCCTAAACCCATAACCCTAAACCCTGACCCTAGACCCTAAACCCTAAGCCCTAAGCCCTAAACTCTAAATACTAAATTCGGATCCCCGATCTCTAATCCCAAAACTTAAACTAGTAACTATGAACCCTAAACCTTAAGCCTTAAACCATGAACCATGAACCCTAAACCCTAATCCATAATCCATAAACCCTAAACCTTAACCCCGAACCCTACACGCTAATCCCGAGCCCTAAACCCTAGACCTTAAACCCCTAATCCATAAACCCTAAATCTAGAGCCCCGATCTCTAACCCCTTAACCTTAAACTATAACTCTAAACCCTAAACCCCGAGTCGTAAACCTTAAACCATGCACCATAACCCCTAAACCCTAAACCTTGAGCCTTGAGCCCGAGCCCTAAACCGTAAACCCAAAAGCTTAAGGCCTAAATGTTAAATCTTAAATGTCCCTAAACCTTAAACCCGACCCTAACCCCTAAACCCTAAACTCTAAACCCTAAGCACTAAACCCTAAAACCTAATGCCTAAACCCTAACCCCCAAACCCTAATCCCTAAACACTAAACCCTAAACCCTGAACTCTATGACCTAAACCATTTACCCTAAAATCTAAACCCTAAACCTCGAACCTTAAACCCTAAACCCTAAACCCTTTTCCCTAAACCCTAAACTCTGACCATTAAACCTTAAACCCTAACTCCTAAACCATAAATCATAAACCTAAATCCTCAACCCTAAACCTTAAACCAGAGCCCTAAACCCTAAACCATATACCATAAACCCTAAGCCCTAAACCCTAAACTCTAAGCCCTAAACCCTAAACCCTAAAACCTAAACCTTGACCCCTAAACCCTAAACCTTGAGCCCTAAACCCTAAACCCTAAGCCTCTGAACCCTAGGCCCTAAGCCATAAGCCCTAAGCCAAAACCCTAAACCTTGAACCCTTAAACATAAACCCTCAACCCTAAACCCTAAAAACTAAACCCTAAGCCCTAAACCCTGAACCCTTAACCCTAAACCCTAAACCCTCAACCCTGATCCCTAAACCCTAAACCCTAAACCCTTTGCCCTAAACCTTGAACCCTGACCTTTAAACCTTAAACCCTAACTCCTAAACCCTGAACCGTAAACCCTAAATCCTCAACCCTAAACCTTAAACCCTAACTCCTAAACCCTAAATCCTCAACCCTAAACCTTAAACCCTGAGACCTAAACTACCATAAACCCTAAGCCCTAAACCCTAAACTCTAAGCCCTAAATCCTAAACCCTAAACCCTAAACCCTAAAACCTAAATCCTGACGCCCTAAATCCTAAACCTTGAGCCCTAAACCCTAAACCCTAAGCCCCGAACCCTACGCCCTAAGCTATAAGCCTAAGACCAAAACCTAAACCTTGAACCCGTAAACGTAAACGATCAACACTAAACCCTAAAAACTAAACCCTAACCCTAAACCATGAATCCTCAACTCTAAACCCTAAACCCTAAACCCTAAACCCTCGATCCGTATACCCTAAACCTTGAACCTTGAGCCATAAACCCTATTCCCTCAACCTGACCCCTAAACCCTAAACCTTTAACCTTGAGCCCTAAACCCTGAGCCCTAAACCCTAACCCTAAACCCTAAACCCTAAACTCAAAACCTTAAACCTAAACCATTAACCATTAACCCTAAGCCCTAAGCCCTAAGCCCTAAACCCTAAAATTAGACTATGAGCCTTAAACACTAAACCTTAAACCCTAAACTCTAAACCTGAATCCTAAACCCTTAGCCCTAAACCCTAAACCCCGAGCCCTAAACTCTAAAACCTAAATCATAAACCCTCACCCAAAGGAAAGTCCTAAAAGATCATTCAACATGTTTCAAGTGTGTAAGGAATAGTGTTTAAGGTGATCAATCGACTCATTTAGTTTTTCTAAGAGACTACTTCCTTTGAAGGCCTAAAAAGGCATTTTTGCCATTTTGTAGTTAATTGAACACCCTTCGAACAAGCTAAAATGAGCTAGTCATGTCATTTGAGTTATCAAGGACCATTATTTGTGAAGTATTAAGGCATTTTTTTGTCTCCATAAGAGACATATGAGAAAAATCATGTATGAGAATCATGAATTTGATTCCATGAAAGGATGTTTTTAGAGCTAGGAAAGGTGAGGGGATGATCTTTAATTGGAGCACCATGTTTCTAAGAATGAGAAATCATCCGAGTTCACTTGATGTAATTCACTTAGTACTATTCGTAACAACTAATTCAACACCTAGTAGTGTTATCACACCTTAAGGAGGGGCACATTATAATCACCTCATTTTGGCCATAAGATAGGAATCCCATTCGAGAACAATCTTCTATATAGAAAGTGAGGATCTATTTTTAGTAAGAAGTAGAAAAACATCGTAGAGTTAATTCATCATCACTAAAGTCAATTATGGACCAAATTTAAAAATTAGTACCAATTCAAGAAGTGGTAGGGTCAAAATCCATTTTAGAAGGTCAAAAACCTAAAAATGACTATATGATTTCCCAAAACAAAGACCGACTATAATATATATGTCTTGAAAGTTTTAGGTCATTTGTTGAAATCCTGAAAATGAGTAAGTACGTGACTAGATTAGATTTTGAAAAACCATATTCTAGATTATAACTGTTGGAGCTACGAGACCACTTCCATAAGGTGCAGAGTGACCCTAATTTCTTATATTTACTAAAATAAATTTAAAGTATAAGAAATAATAAAAGTATAAGAAATAATAAAAGAAATATTGTACTTGACTTGTTTGAAATGTGTTTTGACTTTTTTAAATGTGTATGCGTTATAGTTTGTGATTCCCGAGCTAAAAAATTAAAACCCAAGCACGTTTTGATTTTTTTCAGATTCTTGTCCACTTTTTGGCCCCTCAACTTCATGCACTTACCCTGCTATCGGATCTGTTATGCACATGAGCATATGATGCTATTATTGTAAGAATCTTTTATGTATTCCTATGTTTAAATATAATGGGGTGTATTGGCTGAATCAAAGTATTAATCCACGAGTATAATTGGCTCTTACATGTGTTGTTTTCATCATGGTTATCATTAAGTTGTTATTCTTTAAATACATATATGTACATGCATTATAGAATGATGTATTAATTATGGTCCCGAATGCATTAAGGATTCATCATGCTAACCTCCTACAATAACAACCCTAAAGAGGGCCCTGGTATCTTTGTGCACTTTGGGTTAGTGCTCAGTCTAGGTTGAGTGATTTACTACCACGTTTGGGTTTTACTTAGTAAATTCTAGGTTACATCATGGGTTCCGTTAGCAAGACCTCTTTCTCAATTGTTTTCAGGATGGTTTGTAATGAAGAAATACCGATTGACCCAGTAGAAAGTGTTGAGGAGTGGATACACAACCTAGAAGAAGAATGGACATAGAGGTTCAATACTGGATCTGATTTTGATGCACACACATGGGTGGAGCAAAATTTGTATGACTGTTTGTATGAGATCTTTTTGGTTATTTTTTAGTAGAATTGTATGAGTGGCTAGTTGCTTATGCATCTAAACAGAATTGGAGGTATTGCACACTTATCTGGACATAGGAAGAATTTGCAGACCCTTTATGATTCGATCGATTTGGAATCACACTTTGTGGATATGTGGTTATATGGTGTTTCAACACCTATATCTTGGAGTACTAAATTTCCGATTATTCGTGCCCAGAGGTAGCAAAATTCCAATGTTTACGATATCCTAGGGAAATTACCTCCACGGCATTCCACTTATGATCAAAATTTTGATGGTAACCCGAACTTGGAGAGCAAACCGATGGCTAACTAAACCCCACCATGTGCACGTGCAAGAGCAAGTTTGGTGAAAGATGACATACCTAGTAGCAGAGAGGTAGAGAGAAGAAAGGGGTCTTAAGTATAATGAGGCACACAAGAGGGAGATAGAGAAGAAATGGCACATTATGGAGATGATGGCATTGAGGAGAGAGATGGCTTGAGAAGGATTTGAAGTTCACGTAGAAGATGTGGAACACGAGCATTAGGAACTCCCCCATTTGAAAAAGCATGACAGGAACCCCCTTAGCCTCATGTAGAAGCACACCAACATAGATGACCTAGGCCGTGGGTGCGCATCCGAATCTACCTTGAAACCTTTCCCTTGCGCTTGGTTTTCCAAAGATCTATTATGAAAAATAGTCAGAAAGATAGTTTATGTAGTGGGATACTAGGAGTAAGTCATATGAAAAGCACATTGATGGCATCAAAAATGTCTTCTTTATTGTTCGAAGTACCTTTTCAGTGTATATTTTGCACAAAATTTAGGTTCACATAATTTTGGACTCTCTTCGGGGAGTAGTAACACTCCATCGAGATCATAGGGGTGCAATTCAAGACTAATGTTGGGACACAGGGAGTACATCTTGGTTTGACTCGGCTATAGGTTAAGGATTAGGAGGTATATGTGGTTCTAGTTCGTGGTTTACGGAGGCAGAGGAAACACTGGAGGTTCTGGATCAGGTGGGCAAGGTCCGCACCAACCCCAAAATATTTACATGGAGATGTCTCTTTGTCTTCTAGAGTACATGGGCATAAAATATGTTGCTAAACACATACACATGTGCGAAATACTATGACGTGCTAAAGGAATCACATCTTTTGAGCGTAGGGTAAGTCAATTCATTACTACGTTACAAGGGCACACACACAATTGGTACCTAAAGTTTGACCCGATCGACTTGCGTAGACTATGCAGCTTTAAAAGATGCTTTCCTTAAAGAGTTTCACATCCCGAGTTTGAGGAGAAGAGTATTAGCGCTCAAGGAATATTAAGCAAGGCACTATTGAGAGTGTCAGAGAGTATGATGCTCATTTCAAAATGTTGTTATCCAAGATTTCTTATGATATTCATGCAAGCCAACATGTGCAATGGTTTGTTGGTGGTCCGATTACCCCTTTTAGAAGGGATCTATCACATAAGACATACATTGATATGCACGAAGAACTGGAAGCATCCTTATGTTCTGAGGCAATTGGAAGTATAGACACTGGGGTG
This sequence comes from Taxus wallichiana var. yunnanensis, assembly GCA_018340775.1. Lineage (NCBI taxonomy): Eukaryota > Viridiplantae > Streptophyta > Pinopsida > Cupressales > Taxaceae > Taxus > Taxus wallichiana. The sequence continues at coordinate 819,077,066 of CM031238.1, forward strand.
AGCCCATTTTTAGAGGCACCGATCATATCTATGGAAAATCAGTTGGGGAAGCTATCAACAAATTAAGCACATGAGACACGTACAGGGATTTGGTGCACACATTGTGAAGTGGAAGGTCTCACAAAAGATAGTTTTCCACACAGATCAGTATGCACATTACTGCTGGAGTGTGAGATATGTCATTTAAACCATGATGTTAGCCACTACTCATTATTATAACACATAATGTTAGGAATTTAGGACTATAGAATATTGCTATGATTTAATAACATAAAAATCATGCACACAAGATCTAAATAATTCCCAAAATCTATAGCGGTGGAAATATAAACTAGATTAATCCAAATAAAGACAAAGTACACACACATAACATAACATGTACCATGGTTCACCCAATGTAGGCTACATCCACCAAAGATAGAGATCTCATATATATAATACAACAAGAGTACAAACCAACTCTTCAATACAAGAGTATAATGCATCTCTCCAAGAGTATCTCCTCTCCTCCAGATCTCTAAACGGATCTCCATGAGTGCACTACAACTGTGCCTCCAAACACCACTAGTAGATCTCACATAACTAGGAACTACTACATCTTTGAACTACTACCAAGTTCTATGTGGATCTATAACAAGACCTCTCACATGGGTCTACCAATGTGCAACCATGAATGTGCACCAAGAAGTAAGTATGTCTCTCCACCACCGCATAACCTCGTGCAAAAATAAATAAAACCTCTCTACGATATATAGATCTACATGGATCAAAAATACAAGATCTAGATCTACAATAGATCTATAATACAAGATCTCACCAACATGTTGATCTACAAGAAGAAACTCTATGTGCTTTACATACTATACAAGCCATTACAATGAGATAATAACTATACAAAGGAAATATAGTAGAAGATGTTACCCTCTTCTCACCATTCAGATGTACCTGCTTATTTCCTTCTGTCCATCTCCTCTCCATGGAGACTCTATCTTCATGTAACATGTTCTTTCTTTCTCTTCTTCTTCTTCTTCATCTTCATCCTCTCAATCTAGGAGAATCAAGGATCTAATTCAATCCTTCTCTTAATTCTACTTCTAAACCCTAGATTTCATGCTTATATAGTCATTTATAAACTTAGGGCACTTAGCCATGCAATTACAATCAATAGATATACTTTAATGCTAAAAATAGATCTAATTAAGGAGAGTTAATTAAAACAATCCCACACAGGTAACCAACGTCGGTTTTTCCTAACCTCTACCGGTTCCTCCTTTCTGAACAATTTGGTCATAGGTGAATGATGTTGGTCTCTCCTAATTGATGACGGTTACTATGTTTTCCAGTCACTTTGTAATGCATTCTCCAGTGAAGCTATTTAGTTCTATAACCTAGAAACGCAATAAGGAAGAATGTCTCTTGTTACTATAAAATTTACAAGTCCACAATGCATGACATCGAAGACTTCCGACTAATTGGTCAGATCTAGGATGCTATAGACATTGGTGTATGACAGACGGGGAGTTTCGAGATAGCTCTAAAGGCAAGAATGAGCACTAGGATCAAGTGCGCTATGATCAGAGTGAAGGACATTTTTAAGGTGGTTGTGGAAGAGGTCAAGGAAACTATGGTGGATTTTGGGGACAAAGCCATGGTAGTGGATGAGGCGAGTTCCCTAGCGGAACATGTTATGTGGATCTCTTGACCACTACAGGTGTGAATTTCCTTAGAATATTACATGTTCTTTCTGTTGAAAGAATCATAGTTATGAGGAATTATCAGAATTTTATGACCATATTAGTAAGTAGCATAAACAAGAAAACAAAGGCGCATGAATGGTTAGGATATAGGCACTGTGGAAAATTAGTGGATGCCCAAGTTGGAACCAGAATCTAAGGCATTGTAGGTAAAGATCACTACCCACATTGAAGCGGCGCACGCCAAAGAAGCATTGCAGAAGAAGCCTACCATCACTAAGGAGGAGGTTCTACATGCATGGTACCCAGATCCTACCCATCAAAAGGAGGTTTATCAGGAAACCATGGAGGTACTCAGAAATATTTAGGGTGAAATACAGTATTTAAAGGAGTAATCACGGAAAGTGGAGAAAAAGAAAGCATTAGAGACGGTCCAATCTGATATGAATGACTTGAAATAAGTATGCAAGATGTTGTGCCAGGAGAATATCATTCCACTATTAGGGAATTGGTTAAAGGGAAACACTCTGCTCACAAGTATTGAGACTAGATGAAAAATCTTACATGTGAATCTTCCCCCTCATAGCCTAGATTATGAAAAGGAGATCACTCTAAACGTTGTTGTGGATGGGTGACTTTTGAGTAATATATTGATTGATACAAGCATGAAAGTCAATGTTCTTCCCTTAGATGCATGGGTACAAATGGGGAGACGTCCATTACAGTGATATTCGAATGTTTTTTCATGGCTAACCTGACTAAGGCCACTCCTATTGGATTTTTAAAAGATGCCTCCATTACCATACAAGGAGCCAAGTTCACTAGATATTTCAAGGTCTTAGATCTTTGGCAGAGGCAGATAGCTTCCCATATCTATTGGGGCATCCTTGGTTCTATGAAAATAATGTTGATCTTGATTTAAAAAGGGTTATATAAGCTTTGAAAACAAGGAGGAAAGGGTTATCATCCCATAATATGAGATGGAAAATATGCACCCTATGTTGATCCTTTGAGTGAGGAAGACTGAATAGGATTTATGTACGCGACGTCCGGGACCTAGAGGTGTATGAGCCATATAAAGAAGGAATCCTTCAATGGGAGGATGAACAATATATTAGCGATACTACAAGTATTGCTTATGATAATTGGGCTCATAGCACTTTTGAGTTGGTAGGGCATGAAGTAAAGAACATATTTACTAGGGAAAATAGACCACATTGTATCAAGAGAATAGGTAACAAATATGTACCTCATTATACCGATTAAGGAGACTCTATGGTGTTGGAGAGACAGTGGATAAACTAGTTAGAGAGAGAATATGCTAGCATATACCTTACGAGGGATAGTAGCGTATTGGTGGGTGGTTCATAAGGATAATCTTGTAGGATGGAGTGAAATTAGGATTGCTCTTTCTACTAGGTTCTTCGGGAGTAATGCACCTACTCAAATCTGTACTTAGCATGCTAATCAACCATTCAAACACCATGTTCAAAGCAGTGTGAGAGACTTTGAACAAAGGGGTAGGAAGATTTACCACCTTCTCTCTAGGTACACAAGTTTTATTCCACTTTACAAGGTTGTGCGTGTACTTTATATGTATATGCGAGAACTCCATATAGAGACTAGAAATTGGAAGGATTTAACTACAGGAATGACCCACATGTTTGACTTCTTCTCTAATAAAACTTAGGTGGAAGAAGCATTCAAGGTCATAAAGTTCTTAACTATTGTGGATAGTGCCAAGGTGGAAGAAGTCATTCAGGAGTTATTTGATGAAGCGAGACTCGGAGAACACATTTTTTTGAAGAAGCATAAGCTGATGCCACACTACTTCAATACGATTGCCTTGAGAAATAAAAAGTAAAAATTGTCTACTTAGTGGATGATGAAGAAGTATAAAATCTAGATGTAGACCATTCAATAGGTAGGCGTGAGGTGTTTGACAGTGCAAATAAGACTATGCATGCATATCATGAACCTATGAAGACAAAGAAAGTGAATATTGGATCAGATGTTGAGCCTAACGAGGCCATAATTGGAGACTATTGGTTAGACTCTGAAGTGGCAAAAATCATTAAGTTACTACGGGATTATCAGGACTTATTCCATTTAGGGGTACCATGAACTTGCAGACATGCATAAATCATTAGGGGAGATGAAGATAAAGCTTAAAGAGAGTGAACACCTAGTTATAAAGATACCCTAAAGGATGAACCCCAACTTGTGTGAGAAGATCAAGGAAGAAATTAACAAAATGTTGAAGTCTAGGATCATCAAGCCCCCTAGATGCATTAGAATGGGTTAGTCCAATGGTGATTAGTATTAAAAAGGATGGTCGGATTAGGATCTATGTAGACTATAAGGAGCTAAATGTTAAATGTCGGTGATCCCTTTCCTACACCATTCGAGGAAATACTAGAAGGCATTACAGGTCAAAATTTATTTGTTTAGAAATGGGTTCTATGGGTATCATCAGTTAGGATTGCCTAGGAGGATCGGAAAAGACAACTTTTACTACCGAATGGGGCATCTTTGTCTATAATTTGATGGTCTTTGGACTAAAAACACGTCGATTTATTTTTGTGCATAGTTGTTCAGAGTATAAAAATTTTATTCACAACTTCTTACAGGTTTATTTAGATGATTGGACAAAGGTGTATGGATTGGTTAAAAATCATTGTGACAATTTACGCTTAATGTTTGAAAGATGTAGACAGTTGAGTATCTATTTGAACATCAAGAAGTGCATATTTTCTACACCATTTGGAATACTATTAGGACACATAATTTGCAATGAAGGTTTTTGGTTGATCCAGCTAAGGTTGTAGTCATTATCGGCCTAAAAGATCCTACCATTCAAAGTGAGGTTCATAGATTATTGGGTAACATGGGGTATTATAGAAAATTCATAAAGGGATATGCCAAGGTTGTTGCACCTTTATAGGAGTTATTGAAAGAAAAGGTACATTCTACTGGGAGAACAGCAGAAGTGCGCATTCGAGACATTGAAGGAGAAACTTACTACCGTACATATTCTATGTTTTACTTCATGGGACCAACCATTTCATGTACATGTGGACACTTCTGGCACGACCATTGGCACGGTGTTGGTTCATCCAGGAGAAGGTATTATAGATCATCCTATCTAGTTTTCTACTATAAATCGACTCCTACAAAGAAGAATTACGTAAATACAGAGTGTGAAGCTTTGTCAATGATCTATGCGCTACATAAATTCAAAAATACCTGCTAGCTACACCATTTTTCTTTTATACATATTACATGGCATTGAAGTATTTGGTAAATAAGCCCATTTTATAGGGGCACATATGCAGATGCATCCTCTTATTTCAATAATTTGATTTCAAAGTTTTGGTAAAGCCAGGAAAAGTAATTCGGACTGACCATTTATCCGAATATAGTTAGAGAGGAAGCACATGCCATTAAGGATACTATTCATGATGCAAAATTATATAGGTTACAATGCACACCATTAGAATTAGAGGACATTGTTGTCTTTCTATGAGTAGGTATGGCACTAGACGAAATGAAATCCTTAGAGAAGAAATAACTTGCTATATATGCGCACACCCTACATGTTGATTATTAGTGACTGTACAAGTTAGGTTGGGATTAAATATTGCGCCACTATGTACTAGAAAATGAATGCACAGACATCATGGAGGAAGCTCATGGTGGTATTGCAGGTGGCCACTATGCAGGTGATGCCACTGTGCATAAGATTCTACTTGCTAGATTATGGTGGGAGACCCTGTATAAATATTTTAAAGCATATTGCAAGGCTTGTGATCACTATCAATGCCTTGGGAAACTAGGTCAATGAGATGAAATGCCTCTAAGACCTATTACTAGTGCAAAACCATTTGAAAAATGGGCTATTGATTTTGTGTGTCTATTTCCCTAGCCATGCGCGAGGACTGGTTCACACTATATCATTACCTACATAGACTATCGACAAGGTGGGTAGAAGTAGTGCCTACAAAGGATTGTATAACGGCTACAGTAGTTAGGTTTTTATGGGAAAATATTATTACAAGGTATGGATGTCCTTTGAGTTTGACCAGTGATAGGGGAACACATTTTCTGAATGAGACAATCATAATTATATTGGATGAATTCATGATTGCACACCATAAAACTACACCATATCATCCTTAAGCCAATGGACTGTTGATGCCTTCAACAAATTTTGGATCCAAACATTGACAAAAATATGTGATGTTGGAAGAAAGGATTGGGATGATAAAGTGTCTACATTGCTCTGGGCATATCAAATGACATATAAAAGGTTGAACAAAGCTACACCATTTCAGTTAGTGTATGACTTGAAGCATTTATTCTATGGAGTTCATGCTACCTTTTTGTGTATTATGCACGTTCGAGGTCTAGGCTGATGAACAAGCATTAGAAGAATGGATTGAAAATTTAATCAAGATGGATGAGTGACAAGAAATAACACATTGGAATCAAAAACAAGAATAGGCCAGGCAGAAAGCATGACATGATAAGCACATTAGGGATAAAGAGTTTGAGATTGGACCGATGGTACTTTATGATTCTAAGTTTTTGCGCCATCAAGAAAACTCAAGGTACATTGGTTGGGGCCGTATGTTATCACTCACATACTTGAAACATGCACTTTTAGTTAGAGGCGCTTGATGGAATATGGTTACCTAGGTACTTCAATGGGAGTAGGCTGAAGCCCTACTATAAATAAGTCTTCTTGGTGTTTGTAATAAGGCAATGTTGTCATTTAGATTAGTTTTTCAATTTTGTATTTCCTTAATGTATTTCCTTCTTCGTCATTATGGCTTTTCAATTTAGTTGGTGTTTTTGTGTAATAAGTGTGTTTTGTGCTAGAAGATAATTATTATTTGAAGAAATTTTTATGGATGAGAGGAATGCACATACCATTAGTGTGGGGTGGATACCACTATATAGGTACAAGAATATTGAAAATAAGTGCACATGAAAGGAACAAACTACTACGGGTGCTTTATCAAGTTGGAAAATTGTTAAAAAGAGATTACTTCGGAAATGAGGACCATAGATGGAAATAAATGAAGAAACAAGTATAACACGAGGTAAGCAGGGGCCATGGGAACTACCAAGGGAAGGCGTAGTGATGAGGTACTCGGGCGCATGGAAGCGCGTTGAAGAGAAGTCTGTGGCTAGAAGGTATGAATGTGTGCTAGAAGGTTATAGCTTGGGTGCGAAGATGTACCACATGGAAAGAAGAAAAATGGTCGATTAATGAGAGGATTATTGGTAGGTGAAGGAGCAATAAATGCACTAACTTTTTGAAAATCTATAGAAGGATGGGATGCAAGTTCATTCTTACCATTGAGATTGCAAGAATTTGAAAAGAGCTAAGGGAAAATGAGCGAGAGAATCATGTTGAGGTGTGAAGAGTGTGAAACCAGATGTGGAGAGAATATTTGTGTAGAAGAATCTTGCGTCCCCATAGGTGAAGGGTTTGTGTGAAGAAAACATGTTAGAAAAGAGTTAGGGTACGTGATTTCCACTAGGGCACGAAGATTCAAACTAGGGTTTTAACTTGCTTATTGCGAGGATAGAAAGGATATATTTTCAAATTTCATTGAAGAAAGCACCCGTAGTAGGTGTAAAATGGAAGAATAAGGTTGAAGGGGAAGAAAAATTACCCCCAAGAGTAATTTCTCGAAATGTAGTATCCAAAGGGCATGATTATGGGACAAGAATGGGATTCCCACATCGTAAATATAAGATAAGTGATTACAACTATCGCACATCGGATAATAAGAAGGAAATAGATGTGTTGTTGAGCACGAAAAACAAACAAGTGCATAGCAGAAGACATACAGCGTACGATGATCTGGAGAAAATTTACTAAAACAGATTGGAGTCTAGCAGTTTACAAGCTATTATACTTTGGAAAATATGAACCATTATATCGATGGTTGATGAGAAGAGTCCATGAGGACTTCTTCTACTTCGTAGGATGGAGGGTTAGAATCACACTCACCTTGATTTTAACACGGTGATAAGATTAAGGGTTTTAGGAGTAGATCTAGAGAGTAATGTAACTAGTAAAGCAAAAATCTCCTGGAGACAAGAAAGGAGATAGGTATACCAAGGGTCCGCATGGCATGGACATTTATAAATTAAATAATTGCCTAGTAGTATAGGTAGCTACACATCTAGTAATAAATTTGAATGACCAAGAGAGGTGGTCATAGGTGAATACAATGTGTTTGAATGTTTCAAGGAAAATTTATCAAGGGGTGATCTATAATATCGTGGATAACATAGAAAAGACAATCATTGAAGAAGCACGTACATGTGACATAATTATTTTGGTGCTATTTTATTGTCTTTGGTGGTTATGGAGTTTGGAGTGCTCGATGGGCCAAAGGAAAAGATTTGGAAGTACCCCACATAAAATAAATCTCGGTGGAAAGATTTTATAAGTACTTATGCGAAGGGACCATGAGTGTTCCATTTAAATAGAGGGTAGAGATGTGGTATGACAAGATCCACATGATGTTTGAAGAAGAATGGCACATACCCAAGGAGTTACCTTCGGTGGTGGCTAAGGAAGTACAGTTCGTGATATACCAACACATTTTTGCATCGTGTAATTTGAGATGAAGGATAGAGCTTGAAGCCCTTGGTCTAAAATACCATATGCCTTCATATCACACTACTTACTTAGATATCAGTTCACTAGTTCATAGATGTGTGCCACCTAAAGTTCAAATGCGAGATAAGGTAGATTGTGATTATCACACTCGAGAAAAACATATGGATATTCAGGATAGACTACCTATATTGAGAGGTTACCTCAGATGTAATAAGCATGAATTCGATAAGCTTGGAAGTAGGATTTGTTGGAGAAAAGCTTGTGTATCTTCAACTCAAGCCCAAGATGGAGAAAAAAAAATAAGTAGAAAATGAGTTCGCGCTTCCAGGGCTACCTTAAGGGTAACCATACAGTAGAGATTGTGCTAACTCCATAGCCTGCAAGACTATAGTGGTGGATGAAGAGGAGGATGAACAAGAAGATAGTGGTGGCATGGAGCATAGAGGATGAAGGTAGCCTATAGACAAGGTAGGAACTAAGTGTGCAACTACACCACCTCAAGTACAAGAAGGAGGTGATGAGGACATGGATGTAGTATAAGGAGAACATCATTTCAAAAGGGTATTTAGAAGAACCAGAACCCAAGGTGCTACACCACAATCAGTGTGTAGATCAACATGACTCTCTCCAAAGAAGGAGATAGATGAGAAATGAATGAGAAAGTTGAAGCTAGATGAGGAGGCAAGAGATTCTGAGGAGAGCACGTCCAAATCTCCTACACCACCAAAGGACATATAAGAGCTAAAGGATGAAGAAATGAAGGATGGAGGAATAAAGGAGGTAGATGAGACAACGCAAAAGACTTCTCATAGCATAGTAGGACAAGCTCAAAATCTTGGTGCTCAAGTTCCTAAGGGGCCAAGATTGAAGAGGATGAGTGGGGAATATATTACACCGGTCATGGGCTACGTGAGGACACCAAGTAAAATTGTCCATGCCCATTTCCAAAGCATGACATGCCTTAAGGAATTTTATGGCTGAGAGATAATGGATGAGGACATGGCCACCATGTGCTCAAGGAAGTGGTTGTCTTGGTCAATGTAGATACATATGGACGAACAGAGTTCAACGCGTTTGTGAGGAGTCTTATTTATCAAGAAGATTGAAGAAGACACCTCAGGCTAGACACATAATAGTAAAGCCTACTATTATGTCAGATGAACAAGTAAGTAATGCCTTGGTAAAGGTATCTACAAAGGTGGCAAGGAGGAATGTGGATAAAGCTACAACTATTAGGGCACTGAGGGAAGAGATTAAAGCCAAGGATGTAAAGATCGTGTGCTTGAAACAAGAAAAGGACTTAGAGTAGAAAAATAATGGGGTTCTTATTGGCATGGTAGAGGAGATTGGGGATCACATCCTCCAAGCAAGACCACACTTAGAGCCCAAGGTGCCCAAAATTTTCCCTTTGGCTATACACTATGTGCGAAATTTGGTTGATATGGTGCTTGAAGATGGACCAGATAGGATGTGAGTGCCAAAAGACCCTAAACATGAGGTAGAAAGGGCAAAGGATGTAGTGATTAGAAAAATTTCATCATACGAGGCACTGCTTCAAACCCTTCGGGAGGAGCTAAAGAAATCAAATCAAGCATTGAATATCTCCACAACTCTAGAAGCAGTCATCAGAATAAGAATAATAGTAGAGGAAAATGAAGTCCTAAAAGCTATAAAGGATGAAACATTGGGGCGCACAGAGAGACCGGCAAAGTGGTGAAGCAAAAGCGCAAGGCCCTTATAGCAGCACAAGCACCCCATAAGGAAAGATTAGATGAATTAGGGAAGACTATAGCACATAAGATGGATCTGCTAGAAGGAAGAATGTTTGAAATTGCTAACATTATGTTAGTATTACAAAATGAGAAGGGAGAAATTACGTAGAATGAGCTAGAGCCTATTGCATTGAATATCCTAGAAAATGCACAGGATGCGCTGACTGAATGGAAGACATTAGAGGTAAATATAAAAGAAGAGTATCCAGAATTGATTCTTCTAGTTGAAGCAGAGGATATTGTTGAGTAAATCATTCCTTTGTGTAGAAAATTCTTTACTATCTTCCATTTATGATCTTTCTATTCTTTGAACATTCAGGAGGTAACCATTATCGAGGATAATGCAGTTAGTGTGGGGTAATGTTGAGTAGACCATGTATAACACTTGGTATAAGTCATATAGAAGATTCACGTGGAAGAGCAAAGTGAATTTAAAGGTACATAAGGAGGATTGTAAAGGAATCGAGCATGGAGGACAAAGACAAATTTAGGACTTAGCCATTTTCATGATTATGATCTATTTTTGAAGATGGCGTACAGAGCACACAAATAGGAAAAGACTTGCATGACATGCATCAAATATTTTTGGAAGAGAGACAATGGAATGCTTTGCATTGGTGTGAGCTAAGAATAGGATTACTACTTCTACTTAAAATATGAGAGATCTAATGTTAGCGCACTTACATTGGTGGCTATAATTATAAAGGCACATGGCTATTTTCAGCATGCGACCTATTTTGGGATTTGATAAGTGGTGAAAGGCAAGTCTCCATCCTTATAAATATGTAATGAATGCGTAGTATAGTAGTGGCATGTAAGAACTAGATTACGGTGATATTATGCTTTGACATATCATTACGCACATGAGCATATGATGGTATTATTGTAAGAATATTCTATGTATTCCTTTGTTTAAATATAATGGGGTGTATTGACTGAATCAAAGTATTAATCCTGAGTATAATTGGCTCTTGCATGTGTTTATTTCATCATGGTTATCATTTAAGTCTGTTATTCTTTAAATATAGATATGTACATGCACCTTTGTAGAATGATGTATTAATTATGGACCCAAATGCATTAAATATTCATCATGCTAACCTCATGTAACATCAAACCTAAAGAGGGCTGGTACCTTTGTATGCTTTAGGTGAGCACTCGAGTCTAGGCTAAATGATGTGCTAGTGCATCTAGGCTATTACTAGTAAATTTTAGGTTACATCATTGTATAAAACATAAATTTGATGTTTTTGAGACATTTAAAAGATGGAAAGCCCTTGTGGAAAATGAATCAAATTTAATCTTAAAATACGTTAGATGTGATAATGGTGGTGAATATTGCAGCAAGGCTTTTAATTATTATTGTTCAGTGAATGGAATATGCAGAGAAAGAATGGTTCCTAGAACACCACATGAGAATGGTGTTGTAGAAGGAATGAACAAGACTATTATGGAATGTGTAAGAAGCAAGAGGATACATGCTAGATTACCCTTACAATTTTGGGAAGAATAAATAGATACAATGGGTTATATAATCAACTGTGGGCCTTCAAGTGCACCGGATGGTGGAATACCAGAAAAATATTGGATTGGAAAAGAAGTAGATCTTACTTTTCTTAGATTATTTGGTTTAGAATCTTTTGTACACATTGATAAATAAAATAGGAAAAATTTGGATGCTAAATCCAAGAGATGCACTTTTATTGGTTATGGATCGATGATTTTGACAACTTTTTTTGTATTTATAAGATTTTGAGATTGTTAAGAGTCGTGACATTAAATGGAATGAAAAGATAATGTACATGGATCAAATCTTGATGCCCAAGGATGAACCGGTGGAAGAGTTTGTGGAAGAAAATGCATTCTCATATATAAAATAGTCATCTACAGGTATCGGCATCGGTGAGGGTAACCGGTGTTAAGCGCTGAGGACTAGTGTCGGTAGCCTAAATCGAAGTCGATTACAAATTAGAAAAACCGTGTCGATTGCGAGAATTGACATCGCAGCAGGTGATTGATGTTATTCACCGGCATCATAGGTTCATACAAATTTGTAGAATTATCCTCCGACACCCCATATTTATTTAAGAAGGTTAAACGGGTAAGTAGACCTCTAGAAATATTTACACCTTCCTTATTTTATATATTATTGACTAATAGTGGTGAACCAGAAATTTTTGAAGAAACTATGAAGGATGAAACCCACAAGAAGTGGGAACATGACATGGATGAGGAGATGGACTTATTAGAATAGAACTAGACATGGGATTTAGTCAAGTTGCTAGTAGGTAAAAGGACATTGTAAAACAAATGGGTTTATAGGATTAAGGAAGAAGAGGGTGGACATAAAAGATTCAAGGCAAGGCTTGTGGTAAAAGGATTTGTAAAAAAAAGAGGTATTGAATTTGGTGAGATATTTTCTCCTATAGTAAAAATGAATTCTATATGTACTATTTTGAGTTTAGTTGGAATAGAATATTTACACTTAGAACAACTTGATGTTAAGACAAATTTCCTTCATGGTGATTTTGAGGAAGATATATATATGCAATAGCTACTTGGGTATGAAGAAAATGGTAAGGAGAAACTTGTGTGCATGTTGAAAAATATCTTGTATGGGCTCAAACAAGCTCTAAGGTAATGGTATATGAAGTTTGACAGTTTTATGCATGAGCATGGTTATATGAGATGTGAATATGATCATTGCATTTATTTCAAGAAGCTTAAAAATGGAAGCTATATTATTTTGTTACTACATATAGATGACATGCTTGTTGCAAGAGATTAAGTATCCAAGACATTTTGAGCTTAAAGAAAATTTATCTCATAAATTTGCAATGAAGGATTTAAGAGCTACAAATAAAATCCCTAGCATGCAAATTCACAGAGACAAAAAGAAAAAGAAGTTGTATTTGTCTCAAGAAGATTATATCAATAAGGTGTTGGAAAGGTTTAATATGGAAAATCTAAAATTTGTAAGTACACCTATGGTTGGAGACTTGAAATTATGCAAAGATAAGTTTCCTATATCACATGAGGAAGTCGAGTATATGGAAAGAGTTCCATATGCTTCAGCAATTAGAAGTATGATGTATGTTATAGTTTATACCAGACCGGACATTATACATGCGGTGGGAGTTGTGAGTATATTTATGACCAATCAAGTAAAAATCATTGGAAATAAGTCCAATGGAATCTCAGGTATTTGAGAGGGATATCCAACATGCAGTTATGCTATGGAGGGTTAGATACTTCTTTATGTGGCTATGTTGATTCAAATATGGTTGGTGATTTGGATGGTAGAAGAAGCATCACTAGATATGTTTTCATGGTAGGTGGCACTGTGATTAGTTGCATTTCAAGATTGCAGAATGATGTGGCTTTGTTTACTATAGAGGCCAAAATTGTTGCAGCTACAAAGGCTAGAAAAGAGATTATATGGATGAACAGGTTCATGGATGAGTTGGAAAAGGAGAAAAAGGATTGTATATTATACATTGATAGTCAAAGTGTGATTTATTTGGAAAATAAATAAGCATTTCATTCAAGATAGAAAAACATTCAGTTGAGATATCACTTCATACGGTAAGTGTTGGAGGATGGGCAGTTGAAACTGGAGAAAATTCATACAAATAATAACCCTGTAGATATGCTAACGAATCCATTAGAAAATGAGAAGTTGGAGATTCACTCCAATTCTATTGGTCTTCAAGTTTGAGACTTGAAGAGGGAGAAATATGCCAAGGAAAGGATCCAAGAATGGATTTGTATGGTATAGTGCAAAAATTTATCTCCAAGTGGGAGATTGTGGAGCATAATTGCTTCACAAATAAAATGTTTTACAACTTGCAGGTTTACACAGTAACTAAAATCGGTCGGCTGACCGATGTTTGTTAGCTAGTATGAACTAGCTTTGGTTGGGGTATCCGACGTTGGTATCCTGTGCATAATTTTTTTATTCAAGTCACAATATTAGATCTAACCTTTGATTAAAAGCTGATCTAGGGGTTGTAATTGTATTGCTAAAGTGCCCTAAATTTTTATCTACTTATATAAGATAGAAAGCAAGGGTTAGAAGATAGAATTAGAAGAATTGAAAGATGGAATTCTTGGAGAGAGAAAAGAGAATCTTGAGAAGGTAAAGTATTGTACATCTAGAGAGGTGTGGAAGATTGCATATCTTCATTGTATTTCCTATGTAAAGCAAAGATTAATAGATTGTTTGTTTCTTGGTGGACGTAGCCCACACTAGGTGAACCACGTTATATCTTGTGTATTTATCTTCTGGTATATTTCTGTGTTTTATTGCTTGAATGCTTAATTTGATTATAGATATGTATAACAAGAGTGTGTTAACTCTCAAAGAAAGTGCACAATGAAAAATTCCAATTAGAGATGATGTATGGATGTCATAAGATGTATTATTATATTATGAGAATGGCATTTTGACTAGTCAATGAAAAATAATGAGTGTGACCTAATAGCTATATATAGTAAATTGCACACTTGGGTACATTTGTAGGTCCTAATCACATACGTTGATTTGAAGTGAGAAAACTAGTAATCGACATTAGTCTTTGGCCTCTTTATTTTCATTATTTATTTCTCCGTGGTCTTCGCATACCTCACTATCGAGTCTAAATTTTATTGATTTATCTTTCTTGGCTCGACACGTGTGTCCAACCATGACACCCGCCCCAGGCACCCTCGTCCCCCTGGATGCTCCCGTCTACTTTATATCTTACTCACCCCTTTTGGGTCTCTTTTGTCTTTTAGGAATCTTATTTTCTTATTGGATGACCTTTTAGTTTGTAATTAATAAATTCAAATAAATATAAACCTATATGACCATAATAAAGGACCAAGCTATAAGCATATATTATCACCACGAGGTTATATTAAAAGGCATTCTAAAAGCATCTAAGCATACATCTAGCTATCATTCAAGGGACAAGGGGCGGCATACACTTCATAGGAGGGTAAGTTAATTTTGACATCCACACATATACTTACATTGCTACATCTAGCTATTACTCTCTATTCAAGTACATCTTGCACATGAGCCACGTATGGCATGATTCTTACATAAACACAAGAGAAATGTATGGAGTTTGATATGAGGTGAAATTCTCAATTGTAAGTTCACTTTGTTAGGTGGCCACCGGGGTCAGTTCGACTCCCCAAATGCATCTTTTTCTTTTTGGTATTTGATGTGTTTTGGGGTTTTGTAGGAGATCATTTGTTTTACAAGTTGCAGGTTAATTTTGTGGGCATAGTGTGAGTTATAGGAGACAAAAAATGAAGGTACGTAAACACATTGAGACAAAATAAATTTTATATTTTACCATTTTCACAATCATATGCACCCAGAAGTAGAATTTGGCACCAAGGCACCGATGACCCGATCCATGCGCCCTAGTATAGGTATATTTGACAATCCTACAATTTTTTGAGTGTGGTTGTGAGATATTCCTCCTCTTTTTTAGTATTTTTTCAACCCAACACACTTTTAGATCTATTTTGAAATCAACTAAGTCATGTATTATTTCTCTTGCACCTAGGGTTTAATTTTTATCTAGCTTATTACTTACGTCAGATATGTACTTTATTGTTTATCATTGTGTTTGATTTACTGTAATTAGGATTTCATAAAATTTTATATTTGCTATATTATTTGGTGAACCCATCTCTCAACTCCAACCTTATTTCTAGGGTATTCATCTTATTCCCATCACTTGTAGTGCTCATTTTGGGTCTTTTTAACATCTAGAGCTCCCTCCATCTATCTCGTAGGGTTTCTAAATCAAAGTGGTTGAATCTAATAACCCTTTTCCCACCTCTTAATTTGTTCCTCTTGTAAACATCAAAAGATATGATAGTGAGCAATCATATGATGAAGGCATCAATGTTGATAAAGAGAAATTAAAAAGATTACCAATTTTTGTCAATCTTTACGTGATACAATTTCCCATCCTCCACATATTCTTCATGCTTTAATTTCTCCTAAAAATATCGACATTCATTTTTGCACCCCTTTTCTATTCTACATCAGCTGCCATAACCTCCACTCAACCCCTTCATAATCCCACTATTAGAGCTCCCATCATTCAACCTAATGCTTCTAATGCATAACCCGAGTTTCTTCAAATACTCTTGATTTAACTTCTTTATACCAGGATTTACAAAAAATATTCGTTAACTTAAAATGGCCATTTCTCATGCATCTCCATCTCTTGATTCCACTTTACTCCTTCACACTCCTTTTACACCCCCAATTTTAGCTTACCATCTTCCTCCAAATTTCGTCACCACTAAGTTTTCCTTTGTAAAAGGCTTTGATGAACCTCAAGAGCATCTTTGAGCATTTCATGTGGCATTTTTGGATTATGTAGATGATCATACTCTATTAGCAAATCTCTTTCCTATAAGTCTCCAAGACTATACTAGGTGTTGGTTCTATGATCTATCTGTCTATTTGGTAATTTCATTTACGCATTTTTACGATGCTTTTCCCTCTTATTTTCCAATCAATATCTCCTCTAAGATATCCTATGTGTAACTCACCCAAATTAAACAAGTATCTAATGAACATCTAATGAACTATAAATTGTTACAATACAAGAACAACTTAGCTAAGATGTCTAATGTACTCGTGGACTCTGAATTTCAAGATCTATTTTTCCAAAGTATCTTACCACCTCTACAAGAGAGTTTCATATTTGATACATTTCACTCATTTGATCTTTTATGTTATAATCTTAAGCTACGAAAGTGAATTTATTATCGTGTAAATGTGCAACAAGAAAATTAGAAGTTTCCAAGGACAATAACTATACCCCTCTACAAAATTTTCATGTTTTACCATTCCTAGGCACCCCAGGTCAAATCTGCCATTCTTTTCACCCCGTATTTGATGTCAAATTGGTCCCTAGGTGATTTAGGAAAGTAAATTTAATCCCCAGAGATGATTTTAGGAAGTTCTAAAAGATGTTATTGTTGGCTGTCCTAGATTTGGATTAACCCCCTAAAGTAGAATGAAAGGAAAAATTTAACATGGAGGTGAATAGAATACCTTAGAATATCATGAAAATTATTTTGGAAGGTTTGGGGAAGTTTTGAAAGACTTGGAGTAGTTTGAGTAAAAAATAGGGTTCACAAGCCTAAGCAATACATGAGCCTAAAACAAATGCTATGCTTCAAAAGAAGATTTTGTGAGCTCCAGATGGATTTATAAGTAAAACCAAAAATATCCACAAATAGGATTCTAAGAACCGCATGATGGTGAAATAATATTTTTGACAACACCTTGGTGCATAGGATTTGTAAGTAGTTTTTCTCATGCACATGTGGAGTACCAAATAAAAAATCTTCTTTCTTAGGTATCAAATGGATGAATCCAGACATAATAACCCCACAATTGGATTCAAAATTCCATTTCTAGTCATTATCATATAAAATTTCACCAATAAATTCTACCGGGAGCTCAAGTTATCATCGTTCCAAGTTACCCTCTTAAAGGTAGTTTAGGAGTTATCCAATTTTGGGAGGACACATGTCAACACCAAGATCTTGATGGGATTTTATGTCCCTAATGTCCCTTAGGTCAGGTTCCCATCACCCAGTGACCTCTAATACCCTCATGTGACCTTCAAACTTGACAGGTTCAACGCCCGGTGCATTTTGGAGCTCAAATTTTCTGCCGTCAGATGGAGGACACATTTCAACTCCAGGAAAACCATGGAATTTTATGTTCCTCATGTACCTAAGGTCAAGGATAGAAGACATGATTTTTTTTTACATCCCCTATAGGGAGTCTTTTTGTCATCCATGTGACCGACTTTCAGCCCCCAGTGCTTTAAAGCAACTTTTTTCACCTCCATTCCTTGTTGTCGGATTGAGGACACGTTTCCTAATCTTCACGATGGTGGAATTTGAAGTCCCTCACATCCCTAAGGTTAGGGAAATCAAGTCATGAAATTTTATCCCAGCCCTCTCCCTCCATGATTTCAAAAATGTAAATATTCACCTGTTTCTAGTGCTTCTAACTGTTTGCACTCCGTGCACAAATTTCTCCATTCTTCCTCTGTAATTTCTCACCATCATTCCGCCATTGCTGAACCTTGAGAAAGATCTTACACAAAGGTACTTCCCTTCAATACTTTTAAGAAGATAGATCCCATTAGGAAATTTGAGCAAACACAAAATAAAGAAGGTGAAAAATATAGAAAACTCCATGGCCATGAAACGAGAAGTTGAAGAAATCTCTCAAACAGATGCATAAAACAACAAGTTGTATTTTTCTATTCATTCCTCTATCCAATACCATATAAAATAAACCTTTAAACTCTCCTCTTGTGCAATAGAGCATCCACAGTGAAGAAATCCCACTTTTGGCTCAATGAAGAAAAAATCCAATTTCCCGTCAAACCATAGGCGAAACAAAGTAGAATTTCACGTGAAGCACTAGAAGAAAAAAAAACATATCAAAAATAATTTTTTTTTTTACAAAAGAGTAGTAAAATAGACCTGCAATTTTGAGGTCCATTAATGGCTACCACATCTAGAAGCACTATCCAGGTCTAAAAATTAAAATTTTAAAATCTCCTAGAGTTTTGAGCGGGTAGAGGAAAAATTTCAGAGGGGAAATATTGGGGAAAAACCCATATCAAAAACCTTGTTACACGTCAATCCAACATCCATAATCTCACTTTATAAAAATAGTAGGTCTTACACATAGGGGACTGCTATTTTAGAAAAAAACATCAATAAAAGAGCTGCGAAGGAGATGGTGACATTGAAGATGCACTGCGGTTGAGAACTCACCGTAACGGACATTTTTGGAACTTACTAAAAATAGTGAGTGGGCCCATGAGCACCTAATAAAAAATACAAGGTTAATCTATAATGAATGAGGAATGTAGGAAGAAAGGGAATTCAAGGTCACAACACTCAGTGGAGGTTCCAGGGAGTTGCTTTTATGTAATTACTAAAAATAGTAAGTTTCTTTTTCTAAGGGAAACATGAAGCAAAAGTGGATAGGACTGAAGCCACCACCATAGCCCTTCACCTACGAGTATGAGATAGAAGATAATGATGTCTTGTAAATATACCTAAATGATCTTAGGTATCGTATGACGATCAAGGAACGAAAGAATATTGAAGATCGAGATATTCACAAGCGGCTTGTTTGTTGTTGTGGGACACCCGGTGAGTGTCCAAAGTCATGAATTGGTCATATCCTTCTTTAACCACTATGAGCCTAAAAACAAACCATCCAAGGTGAAAATGGTACAATGATTTTCTTCATCATCCCTAGGACCATTTCACTCTCTTTGTAGATATAGACATCCCCCAACATGGTCACCATTTTAAAGGATAAAGCCTTGCATGATTGGGAAACAATGGATTCATATGTCCAAGGAGTAGAACTCAGCTCATGGTTAAAAAGAGGAGAAATAACTCGAGGAAAAGTCATGGAAAATTTTTCCCATCCCCTATGAGGAGTCTTTTGGTCATCCATTTGATTGAATTTCAGCCCCCAGTGCTTTAAAGCAACTTTTTTCACCTCCATTCCCTGCCGTAGTCAGATCAAGGACACATTTCCTAATCTTTACCACCATGGAATTTTATGTTCCTCACATCCCTGAGGTCAAGGAAATAAAGTCATGAAATTTTTCCCATCCCTCTCCCTCCATGATTTCAAAAATTTAAATATTCACATGTCTCTAGTGCTTCTAATTGCTTGCACTCCCGTGCACAGATATCTCCATTCTTCCTCTATAACTTCTCACCATCATTCCACCATTGCTGAACCTTGAGTAAGAAATTCCACAAAGTTACTTCCCTTCACTCCATTTAAGAATGCATGTCCCATCAAGAAATTTGAGGAAACAGAAGGAGAGGCACAAAATGAAGAAGATGAAAAATAGAGAAAACTCCATGGCCATGAAACGATAAGTTGAAAAAATATCTCAAACGAGAGCATAAAACAACAAGTTGTATTTTTCTATTCATTCCTCTACCCAATACCATAAAAAAGATACCTTCAAACTCTCCTCTTGTGCTACAAAGCATCCACAGTGAAGAAATCCCACTTTTGGCTCAACGAAGAAAAAATCCGCTTTCTGTCAAACCATTGGGTGAAATGAAGTAGAATTTCACATGAAGCACTAGAAGAAAAAATCGACATCAAAAATTAATTTTTTCCACAAACGGAGGAGAAAACCAGGCTTGCAATTTTGAGGTCCATTAATGTTTGCAACATCCAGAAGCATTGTCAGGTTTGAAAATTAAAATTTTAAAATCTCCTAGAGTTTGGAATGGGTAGAGCCAAAATTTCAGAGGGGAAATATTGGGGAAAAACCCATATCAAAAACATTTGTTGCATGTCAATCCGACATCCAGAAGCTCACTTTCTAAAAATAGCAGGTCTACCACATAGGGGACTGCTATTTTGGGAAAATCATCAACAAAAGAACTTGCGAATGAGATGGTGACATTGAAGATGCACTACAGCTGAGAACTCACCAAAATAGACATTTTTGGAAGTTACTAAAAATAGTAAGTGGGCCCATGAGCACTTGCTATAAAATATAAGGTTAATCCATAATGAACAAGGAATGCAGGGAGAAAGGGAAATCAAGTTCACAACACTCAATGGAGGTTCTAGGGAGTTGCTTTTCCATACTTATTAAAAATACTAAGTTTCTTTTTCTAAGAGAAACATGAAGCAAAAGTGGACGGGGACAGAGAGGCCGACACAACCCTTTGCCGACAAGTATGAGATAAAATAAATTGATGTCTTGTACATGGATGTGAATGATATTAGAACTCACATAACAGCTAAGGACGAAAGAAGAAGGAAGATCGGATATTCACAATTTTCTTGTTCATTGTTACGGGACACCCAATGAGTGTCTAAAGTCATGAGTTGGTCCTAACCTACTTTCACCACTATGATCTAAAACATGAACCATCTGAGCTGAAAATGGTACAACAATGGTCGTCATCATACCTAGGACCATTTCACTCTCTATGTAGATACCGAAATCCCCCAACATGGTTGTCATCTAAAAGGGTAGGGCCTTGCATGATTGGGAAACAATGGATTCATATGTCCAAGGAGTAATGCTCAACTCATGGTTAAAAATAGGGAGAAATCCCTCGAGGATGCCCAAGAATATTCCAAGGTGTGAGTTTCGAGAAGGGTCTTATAATATCATCAATCTCCTCAGTAGAGTAATGGGAAAAGGAAGTGCAAGAGACTTGAAGACTAGAGGGGTCTTTTCATCTTGACATTGACTGAAGGAAAAAAAGAATTGGTGGGGTAGATCATTGGTGTGACCTCCATCTATAACTACTCCAAGTACCAATGACAAAAAGTTACACATGAATTATTACTTGGTATATCTCCTTGTAAGCTCAAGATCATTTAAAGGAATGGCTCTCATGCAAAACATTTCTCCCAAGGTTCCTGCATTCGAGAAACTTACACAATTTGTAATGGAGGAGAGAAATAGGAATTTCACCCACGTGAATGATGCATTCACCATGTACGTGGTCCAAAGATTAGAAGGGGATCTTAAAGCTAGGATGTCACCACAAGTGGCATCCTTGATCAAGAATACATATCTTACTTCCTAAAATTATAAACCTTCTCCTACCTACGAGTCGTTGGCTTCGACCAAGCTCCACTAAGACTAAGTACCTTAGTGACCAGATTGTATTGTTTGAGCTCTGCAGGAAGATCAATCAAGTGAATAAGAAGCTCAGAAGTAGGAGAAATAAGTTGATTTCATTCCTTATATCTCTAGTGGTGTTCACATGCAAAATCTCAAATGACGCATCTCACCTAGAGGTCACTTTCACACATCTAAATTTGCATTCCTACATCACCAGGCCCAACTTTGACATCTGAGAAGATCTTGACTCGTTCTATGTCCCATAATTATAACATGAGCCACAAGTCGAGGACTACTAGGCCAACTGTATTGACGAGTTTGAAGTACATGAAAAGGACCACATGAGGATGACAATCAATGAGATGAATAAATTCAAGTTCTCTTGGTATGAAGACATCTTACATGATGATGGGATAGAGATGTAAAACCTTGAGTACGTAACATTCAAGATGTCCCCAATGACCTAAATCAACTGGCATGTTCATGAATCAAGAGATATATTGGAATGGACTGAAAATTTGGTGAGGAGAACAAGGAACTGATTTTAGAAGAAGAGGACTATGGTCATCCAGTCATGAGGAATTTCTCCAAGCTAGAAGAAAGCTTCACATCATTCATCTTCAAAAGTGGTGGAGGTGACTTCCATCTCTAAACACTCTGGAGCAAGTTCAAAAATGAAGGCCATGGAATTGGAAACTTCTTCCCGTGAGAAGACACTTGAGAAATTCAAGGTAGAAGAAGGCTCATTGGCGTTGTTGCAGGAGGAAAACTTGATCTCAGTAATGCAAATAGAAAATCTAGTAGTAGAAGCATAGGTGAATAAGGAGTACATGGTTCATGATTTAGTCTTCGAGCTACCATAGGAGGTTTAACCTCTTGTTGAAACAAACACCCCTCATATTCGGGACTTCCTCCTCCTCCAGAACAAGGAATGGTTGGTGTACCCATCATTAAGCTTGAATCTAGATAAATGTTTCTATGGATGTGGGAAATTATCATCCCTGACACTTGCACTGTGCATCAAGTAACATCCCCTGATCTATCAGTGATTGTCTCATTGGATAAAGAAAAAAGTTCAAGAAAGATCGCACATATAGCCTCTTCTTCATGATTCTACGGTGGGAGCTAGGTAATCAATACATTGAAGTAGCTTGGCCAAAGGTAATCAAGCCAATGGATGAAATGACACTAGACAACTATGAGATGAGAATGATCTAATGGGAACCAACTACTCATGAGGGATATTTACACATATATCAACAATCTTCTACCCACATAGTGGAAAGGAAAAAATAATATATAGAGGAGATAGAGGTACTAGAGGAATAAGTATGAAATATTTCATCTTATGTGCAAACACTTGGTGGATCATGTACTAAAAAATTCCTATTTAGAAAGTGGTTCCCATTAGTAGCTTTGATCATGAGATCACAATGCATGGGTAAGAAAACAATGAATAGATCGACTCAATCTCCAAAAAAGGGAAGCCAAAACTCCAAGAGGAAGTCAAGATCTTTGCATACATGTGCGCAATAGACAATAGAATGCAAGCATTAAAAAAGTATGTGGAGAAATAAAGAGAGTATTGGGAACCTCTTGGACCAATAGTGAGTGAGATGAGAAACAACCATCATCGGGAGTTGATCAACATGAAGGTTTTGAAACTCCATAAGACTCAACACGTGTATGGGTGAGGGCCTTAAAAATCATGTTTGAGGCAATCAATTGGGCTTTCACAGAGCTACAGGAGAAATAAGAACAAACATACAAGCTACAAGATAGTATAAATCGGAAAGTTTGGAAACTTGGAGTACCTGCAATGAGTGAACACATAACTATTGATGAGTTGATCATCCCTTTCGAATAATATGTTAAGAAAGGGGTTGGAAACCTAATGTCCTTCACTAAGGATAATCTCTAATTCCTCTCAAAGATCCAATCCTCCATTGTACTTATCGAAAAAAATAACTCATCATGGTTTGAGAAGTGTAAGGAAATCAACAGTGTGATCGATGGATGGTGAAACCTTGAGCTGCATTCACATCCCTCATGCCGACAAAGTAGAACCTGCAGTGGCTTGTTTCAAGAAGGAGGTTGGAAATAAAAAAGTCTTCTCAGGAACGTGAAGTGGAGAGAAGTCAGAGAGCGGAGCTAAGTCCACCATAGAAGCTCATTCTTCGCATGATTATTCTTCTTTCTTCTTCTTCTTCTCTTCTCACTCAATGCTCTATCTCATCAATGTTATATTTTTTCATTCAAGTTTGCAATTTTTAATATTACTTTAAGTGACTTTAGAAAGATAATGTAATATTTAAGTTTCCTTGATTTTATAAAATGGATTTAAATATTTAAGTGGAATATGAACATTCTAAAGTCAAATTAAAGTATTTGAAAAGTCACTGGGAAGATGAAGAGTTGCATCCTCTTCTATAAATTGTAACTAGCTCCTCATTTGATGGTTTTCTTAGACAACTTCTAAAATATTATTAAAATTCTTGGATATTGGAGTTGTCTTTTTGTGAATTCATGAGAGAGATATCCTTTTAAGAGAGAAAAGAGATAAAATTTATTCTATTTTACCTACTCAAAATGTCTTTCATTTCTATGATATGTACAATTTCTCCTTCAGCTTCAATAAAGGAAGAAGGGATTTTAGCATTTTTTCTTTGAGGGGTTTATTGGTACTTTGTGTTCATCAAACTTTTTTTGGTCTTGTTGTTGTTACACTTTTTTTTCTTCTAAATTCAAGTGCATGTAATGAAGCTTCTTGATGGTTTATGTAAGTCTTTGATTTTCTACTTGCATCATTAGTTTATCTTTTCTAATTTTCTCACTCCCTTTTTCCACTCTCCTAGCAAATTCTCCCCTTGTAGATATCTACAAGGTTTTTCCACAGAGTTTAGTGGAGTGTCCCTTTTGGATCCCCGGCCATAACACCATAGGATAAAACTCATTTTTACTTGCACATGCACATACGATAGCTGCACTAGTTAAGTAGGGACTTATACTCCCAGAGCATTGGCAAGATAACCACCAATTTGTCCCCGACAATTTTCCCGGAAAAAGAACTATTTTTATGGGAAATAATAAATATAATGATCAAGCTTCATCATCTTCTACTTTATTTGAAACCAAATCTACTTTCAAACAATCTAAAAAACCTACTGAAGCTAAAGCTAATATCAATGTTGTCTCTATTGTTGAAAAAATTCAATGGCAGCCTCTAAAGCGTACGAGTCATAAAATTGCCTTGTGTTGCACGTATTTTATTTTAATAACTTGTTGAGACAAATATGATTACGTTTCTTCCTACGCTTAACTGGATTCATATAACTTACAAGATTCGACTATAACAATTTTTTTGATTTGACTATAAAATTTTATATGGGATGTTCAATTGATCGATGTTTCAAACTTCGATATCTTATTTAAGATCTTGTCGATAATAATGCAATTAAAATTCCTAAGCCTATGGTGTCTACGTAGGTCAATGAAAACCACAAGATCAATATCTTCAACAATCCTATTCCTAAACATGATAATAAAGATCCTAACTCTTCATCCAATCATACATATCAGAAGTGTTGCCTCCTTCATCGGGGATCTTAATTTTCCAGTTGCTCACACTAGTGCATCTCCACCATTCATTATATTCTATAATCATGAATATCATGTTATATTATCTTCTAACACATTACATATCAATTCTTATATCATGCCTCATGCTATCAATAATACAATGATTGATCCATCGATTCATATGTGTATGCTCTATTGCACTTATTTTTGTTATCAACTATCCACTATCACATATTTCATATCTAGTTCCTAAATCATATGGTTATGTCAAGCTTCTAGTCACAGTTGGTCCTCTTACCATGCTTGTGTCATTTCTTGTGGCACCTTCAATCAAAGGGTGTGACATGCTCTTAGGTCTTCCTTGGCTCCATGCTACTCAAGCTATAATTTCTATGAATCACTTGTGTCTAAATTTAATTCACAAAAAATAATTAATGAACATCAAGGGTGTTCCTTTGTGTGCACCATGGATGCAACATCCTCTTAAGAGTTCCATTGCATTCACTAGAGTATCTAGGTCCTTGGACCTCTCAAATCTAAAGTCAATATGCTCCTAGCTCTCTTATTCTCACACGACCTACTTGGTCTCATCAGTCCACTAGTCCAACAAATTATTCCATGTCCATGACTTAGAATTATCCTTCACATAGGTGTACATCACTTCCATGGTCTCCTTCACATAGGTGTTTATCACCTCCAAGGTCTCATGCACACAGGTCTCATTCACTGATATATCATCTATCTCCTACATCACCAATCTCAAAGCATGGCAACATGGCTTTATCTCTGAAAGAATTGGGTGGAGACCCTTACCTTTTAATTTTTTTAGATAGAATACTCATCATAATATAATTGAGGGACATCATGCTTACTCTCCCCCTTCTAGCATTTTTAAGTGTCCCACATTTTTATTATTTCAATTTATGATTCATACCTAGTCTTTCTTCTTCATCATTCACATCTTAATACACTTTTATCATCATTAAATTATGATGCACTCTCATTCTATGGTTCACACTTGACTATTGAGGTCTCACTATATTCGTGACCATCAAATTATAGACACTATTCATTTCCCACTTTGCGTATTCACAAAAGGTCTGTCTAGAAAGCATTCCTCACATTACACTACCTTAAGACACACTCTAGTTCCATAGTTCATACATGATCACTGAGGGTGTAAATATAAAATGAGCCTCACCAAACTCACTCACTCTTTACCCTCTATGCTTTTTCAATCATATCTTTCTAGCACACAATTCAAACCATTTCCCGTTGATGTACTCTTGTTTGATGGGGAATTTTCAACTGAACCTCATATCATACTCATATACATTCACTTGAGGGGCATAATGCTCCTATCACATTCAATTTAAATTCCATTCCATTCAAACTCTTATCATGTTGCATATCTTGGTTGCATTTACTCTTACTTTCTTATACTCACATGTTACAATTTGATTATTATGTTAGTTAGATATATAGTATGCCATTAACTTTTATATATACACATGCGTGTTCACTTGTTATCTAGTTGTGGATGCAAAATTTACAGATATCTTTACAAACAAAATGGATGCTTGGCACTATACTCTTACGGTCCACCGATGCTCCTAGGGGCATCTACTTTTGTACAAACTACAAGTGATATTGTTGTGTTTTATAATATTTCCTATTCATACTAGCACACTACTATATCAGACCATACATGATTTGACATAATTTTAATAC
This sequence comes from Taxus wallichiana var. yunnanensis, assembly GCA_018340775.1. NCBI lineage: Eukaryota > Viridiplantae > Streptophyta > Pinopsida > Cupressales > Taxaceae > Taxus > Taxus wallichiana. Next base: position 819,104,166 of record CM031238.1, read on the forward strand.
TTCTAACATGCTAAAGGGCACTTCTTGTGATACATTTACCTTGTAGGAACTATTTTCTACCATGGTTTTCGACACTTTATTTGTTACTGATTTTCATTACCTTCCATTTTATGTCATTTAATGCGAGGATTTTCCATATGTATTGCTTGTATAATTTTTGTTGCTTTGGCCCTGATTGTCTTGCAACATTATGAGGGATGTCCCATGATTTGAATCCCTCTTTTTGTGGTGTACATTTTCTTTTTTCTTTTTATCTTACTCATTGTCTTCTATATGCATATTTTTCTTGTTTGCACTAACACATGTTTCAATCACTTTTTTACATGTGCCTTGGTATTTACCAAGCACATTCCCTCCCCTGTTGGATATTAATTTCAGAAAATTTATCATCACTCTCCTTTGGACCGGATCCTCCTAGTGACGTTACATGCACCCTAAATGAGGGGGACATACATTGGGTGAATCAGTCACCCCATATAATAGTACACAACTATAATTCAGACCTTCATAGTACAATAAACAAATAATTCATATAGCCACGAGAACAACGAAAAATATGACTTGGGTCCTTAGCAAATCACATGAACCAGTCCCCAAATACAGACATAAGTGTCAGGTGCTCCTGACATTTCAAGGAGCCTATGACCAGGAGGCGATAGCATGAGAATTTTCTCAAATCAACATGGTTCACAAAGATTTACAAAGCAACTTTCTTAGTGTAGGAAAAATCCTCCAAAAATAACCATGCATTCTAAATATAATTTATTCTCTTTCTACTAGGGTATTGTTATCCCAAATTTACCCTCCCAAGTTAATTTAGATAATTCATTATAAATGGACTTAGCCATCTAAATTCTAGGACGTGCAAATGAAAGTCAATTTTCAGCCCTAGATATCAGAGTGAAAAAGAGATTTGGATGGGTTTGAGAAATTGAAAGGGATTCATGGAGGAATATGGAATGATATATTAGTATTAAAGTGTTTGGAACACTAAGGATTTGAAGCTAGTCCATCGAAGAAGCAGGATTTTAGGCCTTAAGGAGAAACATTGTGAAAGAGGACTTGAGCTCCAAAGGAATATTTTGATAGTTGTGTAAGGAATTATAAGTCCTAAAAAATTCCTATGGAATTCATTTTTCATTCCCTATATGATGGAGAAGATGAGACATCTTGAAACATCATGCACTTCTTGAGGAAACCCATTCTTCCATCGCACAATTAGCCATGTCAAGAAAGAATGAGCCATTTAGAGGTTATAAATTCAAATTTGGATCTTAATACCACCACCATTGGATTTTTTGGGTTTTTTACATGTGAAATCCTATAACATTTCACCCAAAAACTTATCCGGGAGCTTAAGATATCACCTTTAGAAGTTGGCATCCAGAGGTTGGTTGGGTTTGGGTTAGACACCCAGGTCGATTCCTAGGTTGATCGGTGTGTTGGTCGAGTCACATTTTTGACACCTATGGATAGTTTAAGACACCCGTTGCACCCCCACATTTACACAATATAATATTTGGTCCGATGACATGAGGTTTTTTGTCCAAGCAATCATGAGACACATGGTTGAATGGGTCACCGGGTTGGATGGGAACCAAAGTTGGTGGGCCTAGTGGATGGAAGACCATCAAGTTGGTCGGGTAGCTCCTTATACGGGTAGGATAGAAAACCGTCCAAACCTTTTTGGGTTTGATGACCCACGATGTAGAGATGGTAACCAGGGTTGGTCGGTGATCATAGTAATGTACGACCCATATAGTTGGATGGTGTCCAACCCCCGAGGGTTAGGACGATTGAAGTCGGTGATGCATGGTTTGACAAGTCATGAGGCTGGATACCTAGTGGTGGTACGAGAGAGGTTGAATGGTTTACATGTTATACAGCTCATGAATCCTAGGCAGGGGAAAAGGTAAATGGGTGAATGATAGTTCAATAACCATATTTAATGTGGTATGATGCCTATGTCTTTTCTAACATAAGTAACCTTGGGAAGCAAAATTGTATGGGTGCCCATACCTCTTTAATGAGGGTGGGTGAAAATTTTCTATATAGAGGAAATCAAACCCCTCATCTTTTGGGAGACATTCTGGGAGTTGGGGAAACTCTTGCAAAAAATTTCCTCAACTCCATTTGAGATGTGAGCCTCCTCTTGGGTATGGCAATGTAATTATGCCTTTTTGCATCAATGTAAATGGTCATGCATACTATAGATCAATATTATCATGTTTTTGTTGTATTTTAACCCTTTCTCATGTTTTATTTTATCTTCTTTCCTCTCCAATATTATTGTATTTTTGCATATATTTCTCACTTGCAGGTTTATGAGGTTGTGCTTCATGGATATTTGATGACGAGTGGGGATTTGGGTTAGTGTCATATCTAGTCGGGAATATCCCAACTCCATTATCCTTGTTTTCCTCCCTTAGTATATTATATTGCCCCTTTTCTTGGTGTTATCACCACCATGCTTAGCTTATTTTTTCCTCTTTTGCATATTTCTAACCCTCTCTCTCCCTGGTCCCTTGGCATGGTTAGTTTAGGATTAGTTAGCTACATTTTCCCTTCTAGGAGTAGTGTTGAGTAGGATTAAGTAGAAGAGCCAGCCTTCTCTAGTGGTCCATTTAAGGTTCACAAGTCCCAAAAATTGAGAGATGGACCCATGTTAGCAAATTACACCGATTGCACCACCCACATCATGCAGGACAAATCAAGGGGTGTTATAATTTTGTGATAAAAATTTTGGCACTCCCTAGTGGGACAGGTTTGAAGCACCTTACCACTTCACTTCATCAAGTTTTATGTGCTCTTGGTGAAGGTTTCATCCTTTGGAGGAACTCTCAAGCATATCTGGTGACTCCACTGATTCAAACATCCCATCATCTTTGGTTGCAGACTTGTTTTTAATGTTTTCACTTCAGTCATGGCTCTCAAAGAGCTTTTCCATTCCCTCATTTCAGTTCTAGTCCTCTTCACTTGCAATAGTGGGATGTTATCCCCAAAGTAGCCCTGAAAAATATGCCCCTCTTCTATGGAAATGGAGAATCATCCGATTGATCACATTTAGGATGTTTCCAACCACTTTTCCATTCACACCATCATGGAGGAGAATGTTTTCCTCAAAATTCATGTCACATATCTCAAAGGAAAATAAAAATATTGGTACAAAATTTTGGCACCACAATCCATTTCCACATGGAATCAGTTGGGAGATAAATTGCATAGCCATTTCAAGGAGGATGCAAACGTCATTTTCCTCATGGAACACCTCAGAAAAATATAGTAAAATCCAATGGAGGTCATCTTGGATTTCAACCTCGATATATAAGGCCCACAGCATCGAATCCCATAGGAATACAGACCCCCACAAGGTATGGCATTCTTATACTATTTGAGGTCCTTTGATGTTGATTTAGCTATATTAATTTAGTCTCTAGTGGGAAGTGGTATTCCACAAGATTTCACCATCACATCACAAGCCAAGAATATTTTGATTCAGGTTGGCAAAAGAAAATCCATCCATATTACTATAGTCCCTCTCTCACCACCTCAAGTTCTTCCATCAACATGTAAGAAGAAGGAAAAATCTATCATTCATTTGAAAAATAAGAAATCCCCTTTGATTCCTTATCCTTTATTTGATTTTTCACATGTTTTTCATACCCTAAGCATTCCCCAAACTTTGTAGAGATTCCTCCCATCTCCATCAAGGGAACTACCCAACTTCCTTTATCCATACACTAATGTCCTTAGGAGTTGTAGTATTCCAATGATGTCCCTACCTTTACCCATTTGTCACTAAACCTAGATACCCTACTGAGGATGGTAGAAAGAGAGGCATGCTATGATTTTAGAGAGAGGGATATGCCTATGCAACGCCCCAAATAGAAAGGGTTCGGGAATAATCATGCAACTATTTCAGAGGAAACATATCATCGATCTGCGGGTTATGTTTTGGAGGATCATTTGGCTTCTCTAATTGATCAATTCAGGTCTTGTGAGCATTAAACATCATTGAATAATATGAAGCAAAGCAACAACCTCATTCTTAAACCCCTCCTCAACCATTCTCACCAAGGATGAGAATTTTTTATCAATAGGTAACTAGTCTAATTCAGATTGGCAAGATGAGGAAGTTCAAAAAGTACAAAAGAATGAGCCGAACCAAGAGACGAGACTAGGCGAGGTGAGAAGGAAGCTCAAATTGGAAAGGGGAAAGAGGAAGTGTTTTTAAACACTATCAACACCCAAGGATTCAAGGAGGAGCAATTACAGCTTAAGCGGGCGTTCTACGGATTGCAATGATCCACATTACTCTACATGTTTGGAAATGGCTGAAATTTTATCAAAAGATTGTGATGGGGTATGAAATGAGGAGATGTATAGAATTCCAATGACCATTAGGGTTGGGGGTCATAACTATTTGTAGAGGCACAAAAAAACATGGATCAACCTATAAACAACCATATTTAGGAAGAAGGTTTTCATGAGAGCCCTAGTTGTGGGGCTGAGCAAAAAATGAGTAGGAAAATCACAAGAATCAGGCCTTGCCCAATCAAATACCTAGCTTCACTGGAGCAAGGGTCAGAGTTTCCACCAACCATGTTCAATACAAAACATGGGGATGATTTTCAAAGCACCAAGGGTAAAAAGCAATGCCTCCTATTGAATGGAGATCAACTAAAGGAGGTACTTTCGTTGTTTGTTTATACCTTGGAAAATCGGGTGGAGAATTATCTCTATGTCATTATTTCATCCATGACCATGCACATTATTAAATCAATTGCATGGTCTAAAATGTTGAGGAAGGGAAATTATTTTTCCTTGCTAGTTTTAGGGTTTGTTTGACTTCCCTTTGCCTGCGGTTGCGTATAGAGTAGCTAGGTTTTCTTTCGGTAGAAGAAGTGCGTATGCACACTCTACATGCTCCACTTAGAGTGTGTATGATTTTAGTTTTTACATAGTTTGTGTTGTGGTGTGTGGTTTCTCTTACACAATCCATTCATTGGAAGCAATAATGTTCATGGTAGAAATCAAATTTTGGGGCAATTTTCAAAGTACACCTCTCATCCCCAACAGATCAATTACAAGTCTAGAGTTCTCTGTGCCTTTTCCTTGGTAAAAAATTTTAGATTTTGGAGAAGTTACAAGTTAATTAGAAAATCCCAAAATCAAATTCAAGAGCAGGCCAAGGTAATTTCAGTCCAAGTGCTAAGTTCATGCGAGTCTAGCGAGAAAAGTTTCAAAAGGATTAGTTTTTCAAGCTTAGGCTTAACTCCATGCCTAATGGATACTTCAAGGAAACTGGTCACACATCTAGTAGGAAGATGTCCTCGAGAGGTCACCATTGTTATCCCAAATTTACCCCTAAGTTAATTTGGATAATTCATTATAAATGGACTTAACCATCTAAATTATGGGATGTGTAGATGACAGACAATTTTAAACCCCGATATCATAGTGAAAAAGAGCTCACGATGGGTTTGAGCACTAGACAGGGATTCATGGAGCAATATGGAATAATAGCATATTCATGTGCTTTGAATTTCGAGGATTTGAGATTGGAAGATTTAGGAAGTTTTGGAGGCTTTGGAGCTGATCAATCAGAAGAAGGCTTTCGGGCCTTAAGGAGCATGCACCGTGAAAGAGGACTTGAGCTCCAAAGGAAGATTCTGATAGTTGTGTAAGGAATTATAAGTATAAAAAATTTCCTATGGAAGTAATTTTCCATGTCCTATATGATGGAGAAGATGATATATCATGAAACATCATGCACTTCCTAAGGTAACCCATTCTTCTAGCACACAACTAGCCATCCCAAGAAATAAGGAGACATTTTGAGGTGATAAAGTAAAAAACTTATCTTAAGACCACCACCATTGGATTTTTGGGTTATTTCATGTGAAATAATATAAAATTTCATCCCAAACCTCATTTGGGAGTTCAAGATATCACCTTCGGAAGTTGGTGTGCAAAGGTTGGTTGACTGGGTTAGTCAAGTCACATTTTTAACACGTATAAATAGTGTAACATGACCGTTCCACCCCCACATTTTCTTGACATATAATTTGGTTAGATAGCTAGGTTGGTCATCCTATCAGTTATATGTACACATGGTTGGATGGGTATCAAGGTTGGTTTCCCTAGAAGATAGATGACCATCGGGTTAGTTAGGTAGCTCATTATATGGGAAGGGATAGACAGACGTATAACTCCCCTTGGGTTAGATGACCCATGATGTATATATGGTGACTGGTGTTGGTTGGTGACCACAATAATGGATGGCCCACATAGTTGGATGGCATCCAACCCCTAAGGTTGGATGATCGAAATCATGAGACACATGGTTAGGACGGGTCATGAGGTTGTACACCCGATGACGGTATGGCAAGGTTGGATGGGTTACATGTTGGACAGATCATGAATCTTAGGTAGGGTGAAGCTAGGTGGGTGAATGACAGGTTTAACAACCATATTTAATGTAGTATGACGCCCATGTATTTTTTGACAAAAGTACCCTTGGGAAGTGAAATTGTATGGGTGCCCATACCTCTTTAATAAGGGTGGGTGAAAATTGGCTATATAAAGGATCTCAAATCCCTCATTTTTAGGGAGACATTCTGGGAGCTAGGGAAACTATTGAATTTTTTTCCTCAACTCCATATGAGCTGCGAGCCTCCTCTTGGGCCTGGAAATGTAATTATGCATTTGTGCATCAATGTAAATGGTCTATGCATATTATAGAGAAATAAAACTATGTTTTTGTGGTATTTTAACCCTTTCTCATGTTTTATTATATCTTCTTGACTCTCCATTATTATTATATTCTATGCATATATTTCTCACTTGCATGTTTATGAGGTTGTGCTTCATGGAGATTAATGGAGAGTGGGGATTTGGGTTAGTGGCATATTTGGTCGGCCTCTCCCAACTCCATCCTCCTTCTCTTCTTCTTCTAAGAAGATTATCTTGCCCCTTTTATTTGTGTTATCATCACCACCCTTAGCATAGGATTTCCCATTTTGCATCTTTCTAACCCTCTCTATCTCTCCCGGTCCCTTGGCATGGTTAGTTTTGGATTAGTTACTTGTATTTTTCCTTCTAGTAGTAGTGTTGGTAGTAGGATTAAGTAGAGGATCCATCCTTCTCACGGAGGTCCATCTCGGGTTCCCAAGTACCACAACTTGAGAGGTAGATCCATGTTATAAAATTACACGGATTGCCCCACATCATGTAGGAAAATTAAGGGGGTGCTTTAATTTTACGATTACAAAGTCAAAATTGTCAAACTCGAACAAAGTAGGATACACCATATCGATGGTGTATAAATTTTAAGAAGTAGTTAAGGTTGGAGAATAACACTAGACCTTTCTCCCCTACACTTCTCCCATTTCATGAGATCGGCCAAAAAAGTGTTCTTTCCGTGAGATCACCCAAATATATTGTTCTTACCGTAACATTTTTAGGATCCTCTATATTCTTTTCACTCGTCACGGATTAGGTGAACATGTTCCTTTTACTACTTTTGTGAATTTTCACATACTTGAATTGAGTTTTACACATGTACATGACTTAGACTACTATTTTTATCTTCTTTTTGCATGTCCATTCTTATGAGAAGCAAGGTCACATCATTGAACACATAAAACAATAATGAAAACAAGTACAATGTAACATAACACATACGAGTTTCACCTCTAGGGTCACTTCCTCTTCTTTAGCTTCCACACTTCAATTTATCACTCCAAGTGTTTTCTTGTCTCCTCGGCATGCTTTCACCATCATTCTAGATGGTTATCATGTCCAAATATCTTATCTACTTTATGTTACTGAGTATTAAATCAAAAACATAAAGTGAGGGAAAATGTAGACACTAAATCATGCACTTGGGTACATTTCTAGGTCCTAAGCACATACCACTATTCATATGCTTCTTAAGCGAGAAAACTAGTAATTGACATCTATCTTTGGTATTTTTTTCTTTCATTCTTTCTTTTGGTCTTGCACACCTCACTACCCATTCGAATTTCAATGTTTTATATTTCTTGGCTCTGGACACAACACCCATCTAGGACACTAGTGCTAGATGCCCTCATCCCCCTCTAGGTACCCCCGACCTCTTTGTATCTTGTTCACCCCTTTTACACCTCTTTTATCTTTTGGGGATCTTGTTTTCTTATGGTTCAACCTTTTAGTTATCAATTAAATAATTCAAAAAAAGGAATCTGATTTAACAAATATAGAAATTTACAAAATCCTAATTGCAGAGTCACAACGTAATGATAATGAAATAAAGTACATATCTCACCTAAGTAATAAGCTAGATAAAATTGAAACCCTAGGTGCAAGAGAGGGAATAAGATACTTATCTGATTACACGTAATTTATCTTAAGTTTTGATCGACTTGCGAACTGATAAATAGAAGGAGGAAAGTGTCATAAACAAACCCAAAAAATTATGTGATATCTGAATCTTCCCATAATAGGGTTCTGGATCAGTCGGGGAACCTAGACATTATATAATACTTATACATGCCTATGACTATGAAGAACCTTAGAAAATGATTTTTTATAGTGTTTCACGATATTTTCCAGCCTTTGTTTTTTATCACCTGTGTGTCGCACTATGTTTGCAGAATTCGTATGTAACTTGCAAAACCCCAAAACACATCAAATCCTATAAATTAAAAGATGCAAATGGAAATTCAGAATGACCCAGAAGCCTCCCAATAGAATGAAATTATGCCGAGTGTTGCACTACATTTCAAAATCCATGTAGTTCTTTGTGTGTGTGTGTAGAAACATGCCATAGATGGCTCTTGTGTAAGATGCACTTGAATAAAGAGAAATAGATAGATGGAGCAATGTAAGTTGATGTGTGGATGTCAAAATAAAATTTCCTCCTATGAAGTGTATGAACAATAATATAGTCACTTGTCCCTTGAATGATATCTATATGGATGCTTTGATGCTCTTGAGATGTCTTTGGATGTAACCTTAAGTGATAGTAGTAGATGCTTAGTGTTTGGTATTTTATTATGGTCACACATATGTATATTTATATGATTCCCTTGTTTGAATATTGTAATTGAAAACTAAAAGACTAGCTCATAAGAAAACAAGATTCCCAAAAGATTAAATATGCCTAAAATAGGTGATTAAGATACGAAGTTCCGAGGGCTCCTAAATGGGAAAAAGGTGCTGTGAACTAGCATCTAGGTTGGGAGATGGTGTCAGAGTCAATAAATTTAAAGTAACGATTATGGGGTGTGCAAGATCAAATAGGAAACTAGAAATATAGAAAAGGCCAATTACAATTTTCAATTACTAGTTTGTTTCTTAGGAATCATTTGAATAGTGGTATGTGATTAGAAGTAGAAATGCACCAAAAGTGCATGATTTAGTGTCTACATTTTCTCCCACTTTATCGTGTAGAGTGAATAATCCATAAAATAAAGTAGATAACATATGTGTACACGATAACCATGTAGATCAATGGTGAAAGCATGCTAAGGAGACAATAAAAAGCATGGAGTGATAAAAATGAAGCATAGAAGTTAAGCTAGGAAAGAGGAAGTGAGCCTTAGGGTAAAAAGCATAATATGTGTACCATTTTGTACTTGTTTTTGTTTTCGTGTTTGTGTTTTTCTTGAGACTAGTACTTCTTATAAGGACGAACCTATGAAAAAAAGAAGAGAAAAAGAGTAGTCAAAGTCATGTATATGAAAAATTCAATCCAAGTATGTAAAAAGTGTGTAAAAATGTGAAAAGGAACATGTGCACCTGATCCGTGACAAGTGAAAAGGATAGAAAGTGTCTTGAAAATGCTTTGTAGAAGAATGCATTTTTGGGAGATCTCATGCCAAGTGGATTTTTTCAGGGTGATCTCATGCCAAGTGTGAGTTTTTTGGGTGATCTCATGCCATGATAGAAGAATTATTGGGGAAAAGGTCTAGTTTTATTCTCTAACCTTAACTACTTCCCAAAATTTATACACCATTGTAGATGGTCCGATCCTACTTTTTAGTTTTATCTAGTTCAATCCAAGTATAAAAATATGAAAAAAAAGATAGAATGCATTATGATTGTTGGATTACTAGGCATGTACTATGAAAATTCTAGGTGAAATGTTACAAAATGTGGTAATATGAGAAAAAAATTGTAATTGCTCCTTTCGTCATAGGCACCCGGGAAGGGTCGGGAGAACCTAGGAGCTAGTGTCTAGAGTTAGGCACTGGAAATTTATGTTGTGTAGAGGACCCAAGTCAAATTCTAATCCCTTTTTTATAACTGTAGATTGTGTTCCTATATTGTGAAGGTCGAATTGTGGATTGTGTAATAATGAATGTGGTGCATGATTCACATAATGTATATCCCCCATTATTTGAGGTGTATGCAACATAGATAGGAGAATGTGGCCAAAAGAAGAGGAATGGACATTGATCTCAAATTTATGCCTTGCATGGGGAAAGGAATGTGCTTAATAAAAACCAAGTGACATGCAAACAAAGTGGCAAGAAAAAATGTGTTAATACAAACAAGACAAATACACATATAGAGGACAAAGTGAAATCTAACAAGCAAGAAGATAATGTAGACTGCAAAAATCAAATTTCAAACATGTGACATCACTCACAATGTTTCAAGATAATTAGGATCAAAGTGACCAAAAAAATATACGTAATGAACAAGAAAGACATAGGGAAAAGCGCACAAACAATGGAAAACGATAGTAGCAAATAAAAGTGTTATAAAACCATGGTGGCAAATAGTTCTTGCAAAGTAAATGCTATGCATGAAGCATGCGTTAGCATGTTAGAAAGATAAAAATATTTCAAATTGTCTATGATCTGATATACTAGTGTGCTAGTATGAATATGAAATAGTATTAAATGAAACAATAAGACATGTAGTGTGCACAAAATTAAATTCCCTAGGAGCCACTATGGGACTGGTAAGAGTACAGAGTCAAGCATGCATGTTGTGTGTAATAATCTATGTAAATTCTACATTCATAACTAAAAGGAAAGTGAACATGCATGTTTATATAGAAACGATAATGACATACTAAAATTCTAAGTAGCGTGGTAAGAAAATTATACATGTGAGTATAAAGTAAACAAGAACAATGTACAAAAAGATATGCAGTATGTTGTGAGTGTGAATGGAATGGAATAAAAGTTAATGTGATAGGATCAACATCCCCCGATCGAATGTCAATGATTATGAGATGAGGTTCATTTGGAAATGCCCCCGAGTAGTCAAGAATAAACCATAGGACAAGAGTGCGTCATTGGGAAATGGTTTGAATTGTGCGCTAGAAAGATATGATCAACAAATCATAGAGCATAAAGAGTGAGTGAGTATGGGGAGGTTCATTTCAGATTTAGACCCTCACTAGTTGAGTATGAACCGTGGAACTAGAGTGCATTGTGATGAGTTTGTGCTAGAAATATGTTTCGTGAATGTATCGAGTATGAAATGTGTCGTGTATATGATGTGAGATTCATGAATGTAGCATGCCCTCAATAATCAAGTGTGAAATTTATCACAAGAGTGCATCATCATGAAATGATAATAAAAGGTACATGTATCAATATGTGTAAGATGTGTGCGGAAGATAGATGTGAAGTGTAAGTGAAAAATTATAAATGTGAGACACTAGGAATGTTAGAAAGGGGGGATAAATAAACATGATGCCCCCCAAGTGTATGATTATAGAATAATCAAGTAACATTGTCTAAGATATTTTCATCATCATGGTTGAATTCAAATAGATATGCGTCGTGAGAGACCTAGTAAGCTATAGTATGAGGTTGATCATATTAGGATACATTACAACATAAATTATTCATGCCCATTACGTATTCTTCATTAGCGAAAGGTGTTGATGGACATCCATGTGCATACCAGTGAATGAGATTTTATGAATAACCAAGAAATTATTCATTACAAATAAGAAATGCAACCAAAGAGCATGGGGATTAAAATGTCGTTTCGATCATCATGATCGAAGTGATGAAAATATAGTCAAGCTAAAATTGACCAAGAGTAAGTAGAGAAGTGTGTGCAACAAAAACTAATAGATGGAAGATGCGAGAGACCATAAGCAGTAGTAATATGAACAAATCCATGATAGAGATGAGGATAACAAGACATAGGGTTGATATCCTCAAGTGTGAATCTAAGTCGATCCAAGCCATCATATGTGCAAATAGTTTTAGAGTAAGTGGGATTGAATGGAATGTGTGGCTAATGAGTATTATTCATGAAAAGAGTGAATGTGAAGGGAGGAATCACGAAAATTATTTTCTCCTAAGAAGATGAGGAAGGTGGATGTCCAATCTATGGACATACCCTTGATAAAGCACCATAGCTTTAGTAGAAGTAGGGGGTTTCTTGAATTGATATTCACGAGGCTAATAGCAACAAAAGTATCATTGAATTGTGATTCATCTATATCGATAGGATCAATATTAATATTACATAGTTTATCATTAGTAAGATCAATGGTATCAACCTCATCACGTGTAGAATCATCACTATTTTCATTTTCATCTTTGGATAGCCATATCAAGGATACTAGTATGAGGTGGACTAGATTTAGGAGTGAGAGTAGTGTCATCGAGTGTAGTAGTGATGGGTATGGGAGTAGACATGGTAGGTGAAATGATATTAGTAGTGTGAGTAGAAATGGACAAAATTCTTAGAGAAGTGGAAGAAGGTTGTGAAGCACTAGGTGACTAATATCGTATGTATCAATGTGGCTATATAGAATAGGTTGTGATGGAGGAATAGGCATAGTAGGGTCTTTGTGGAAGAACTTGAATGAATCAAGGTTGGAAGCAATGGTATGTTCATAGCCATCATGTAATAATTTAACACATTGATGGAAAATATATGGGACATCATGCATTGCATGAATCTAAGGTCTCACATCATGAGATTAAATTGAAATGAGGCATCGATAATGAAGAATACCATAGGAGCAGTCTTAGGCATAACTTGTATAAGTAATGTGATTGTGCCTAGGCATGTGTGAGTAGTAGAATCATAACCATGAATGATACTAGAAGTATTAGAGATCCATTAAATGAGGACACACTTGATATAGGTGGTCCTAATGATAACAGTGATAAGCAGAGTCATACATGGATTATCAATTAAACATGGCGATATTTCCTCATCATTAAATGATATAGCATGTGGTAAATGTTTTAGATATTGATTAAGATATGTGAAGGCCACCAAATAATTATTACTTTCAATGTGAATAAACCAAAGGGTGGCCTCTAAAGCATGAAAAAATTAGGTGCATTGCGTAATAAGTTGTAGAGTGATATTTTGGCTAGCATATTATTAAGTTACTTGATGATATCATAACTATTAGGATTAGTAGCGAGAAGGTGTAGAAGTGATAGGTGGTGGGATAGAAATGAGTGGAGTAGAAGGGGAGAGTATGGTGAGGGGTGAATACATTAATAGTTGGATTAGTTGTAGGCATACTAAAGTGAGGAGGATGCTAAGTATGAGCTTGCATAAAATAAAAAATAATAGTAATCATCTCGAAACCCTAGTTGGAGTGAAAGAAGGGTAGGCAATTCATCCATGACTTAAGGAGAAGAATTTTTTTATAAATGCTCATAAAGTAGGGACTGAAATGTCAAGTTCACTAAATGATTTAAAAAATAAGGATTGTGTAAAATCGTAATTACATAATCATATCATAATGATAATGAAATAAAGTACATATCAGACATAAGAAATAAGCTAGATAAAATTAAAACCCTAGGTGTAAGAGAGGGAATAAGATAGTTGATTTCATAATTGATCCTTAGTTATGTTGGAATAGAGAACCTGATAAATAGAAGGAGAAAAGTGTCGTAAAAAAACCCAAAACATTGTTTGATATCTAGATCTACTTGAACTAGGGTGTTTGGATCATATTAGAGGCACCTTTAGTGCCCATGACTATGAAAAACCTTAGAAATTGATTTTTTGTGTGTCGCGAGATGTTCTCCAACTTTCGCTGTTGATTTCTGTGTGTCGCACCATGTCCTTGAAATTATCCTACAATCCTGCAAAAAAATGATCTCTTGCAAAACCCCAAAATACATCAAATCCTAAAAATAAATAGGATGTAAATGGGGATTCATACTAACACCATGGGTCACCCGACAAAGTAAACTTACGGTAAGAGCACTACATAACATTTCATACTCCATGTAGTTTTTGTGTGTATGTAGAATCATGCCCTAGGTGGCTCTTGTGAAAGATGCACTTTAATAGTGAGCAATAGCTAGATGGAGTAATGTAAGTAGATGTATGGATGTGAAAATGAACTTCCCCTCCTATGAAGTGTATGCTGAATAATGCACTCCCTTGTCCCTTGATTAATAGCTAGATGGATGCATTTATACTCTTGAGATGCCTTTGGATACAACCTTAGGTGATAGTAGTAGATTCTTAGTGCTTCATCTTTTATTATGGTCAATTAGATTTGTATTTATATGATACCCTTTATTGAATTTCATAATTAACAACTAAAAGGACAACACATAAGAAAACAATATGCCCAAAAGATAAAATAGGAAGGAAAGATACAAAGAGGTTAGGGTGCCCAGAGGAGATGAGGACATCTAGACACTTGTGTCTTAGATAGGCACTAGTTTCAAGAGTCGAGTAAAGATAAAGCAGCGAAGATTAGAGTGGATTGTGGGGTGTGCAAGATCAAAGAAGAAACCAAAAAGATGCCAAAGATATCTCTCAATTACTAGTTTTCTTGCTTGGGAATCATATTAATAGTGATATGTGTTCACGACCTATAAATTTACCCAAAGTGCATGATTTAGTGTCTATAGAATATATAAATAAAAATCTATGTGACCATAATAAAGGACCATACTACGAGCATCTATTATCACCATGTAAGGTTGCATCTAGATGCATTCTAAGAGTGTCAAAGCATCCATCTAACTAGTAGGGACAAGGGATTGCATTTTTACGCATACACTTCATAGGAGGAAGTTCATTTTGACATCCAAAAATCTACTTACATTGATACATCTAGTTATTTCTCACTATTAAGGTGCATCTTGCAAAGAGCCATGTATGCCAAGATTCTTACACACAGACATGAGAACTACATGGATTGTGAGATGTAGTACAACACTCGGTCACAAGTTTACTTTGTTGGGTGATTTTCAGGTTTAGTCCAACTCCCCATTTGCATCTTTATCTTTTTAGGAAGTGATGTGTTTTGGGGGTTTATAGGAGATCATTTGTTTTGAAGGTTATAGGAAAATTCGAGAGAGCATAGTGCAAAATACACGCGACCAATAAAGAAGGTAAGAGAACACATTGTGACATAAGAAAATTTAGATTCTAATCATTTTCATAGTCAAAAGCACCTAGAAGAAGACTCGAGCACCTAGGCACCCCTTACCTAGTCCATGCACCACATTCCCGGTAACATCGAAAATCCTATAATTTTTAGTGCGGTTTTGATAGATTCCTCCTCTTTTCATCAGTTTTTATCCCAAAGACACACTTTCGGATCTATTACAAAATCAACTAATTCCTCTATTCTCTCTCTTGCACCTAGGGTTTATTTTTATCTTGCTTATTTCTTAGGTCATATATGTACTTTATTGTTTGTCATTGTGTTTTTACACTATAATTAGTATTTCACAAAATTTTAATATTTATTAAATCAACAACTACAAGTGTCGATTGATCAAGGGATGTGGAGGAATTAGTATACACAATTATTTATGGGTTGTGATAAATTCCCAAGATTAGTTTCCAAATTCCTTATTTCTATATTTAAATATCTATATTGATCATTGATTTAAACTAGTTAATGAAAATTACTCAAGAATAAAATAAAATTAAACACAAACCTTCCATGACGACAAGGTATGCACAATATTGTAATTTACACATTCTTTTCTCATTCATTTGTATAGATGTACATGTGAACATGTATTTGTCATGTGAAAAATCATACCATATATTCAATTGCAATCAATATATTATACATAGTCAATAATTTTTTTATCTAAAAATAGTAAAAATCATAAATCATGTACACTTATGTAAATTGACAAAATTTATGAAATAGTAGAAATGTGACTCCTATGTAAATCCATGTGTAAATTTGGAAAAACATTGGTACCATTGAGTGAAGCCATTTTAATACCATTTTAACTAATAAACTTGTAAATATTCAAATTTGGAATTTGACATTTAATAATGCAATTTTTTTGCTTTTATGCCTTATTCATGACTTTTGCATACATACATAGCTTAAATACAATACTCTATGTTATCCTAATGCTAGTAATCCCTTATTCCATTACTTAGACATGTATAGGAGAACCTTTTCCACTCAAAACATTTATGTATCTAATACATACTTCCCCATATCATTAGCTAAGATATCTTCTCTAGTGGACATCTTTATACATTAGGGATATAATCAAATGCTCAATTTTATCCCTCTAGTTGATCCTATCCTTAGTCTTATAATATTTGAATTTTTATATTATCATCTTCTTATGAGCCTTTATTTTTCCTTGAAGTTGTCTTTAGTGCAAAATATTACCCTTTTAGTCGAAATATGTAAATCACACCCCATCCATTTACTCACACTTGTCAACTTTCAAGTTTACAAGGATACCATTGGTTTCTCTCTCCAAAAAATAATAAAATCTTCCCTATTATAAACTTGTACATTAGGAACACCCCGTAAGAAAGTCTAAAACAATATAAATAATGCCAAGACCACTCGAAGATAGTTCAAAAATTTAAATCCAAATCAAATATATCATTAGCAAGTGTTTGATCAAGATAAATATTCTATTGCATACACATAGTTGAATCATGAAAATTGTTCTTTCAATAGGGGATAACTACATGGGTTTGAAGTCTCTTCATAATAGTACTGCATAGGTAGCATAGGGGTGCCTTAACCAAAACTATTTACCTCTTATTATACAAATTTCATGGAAGTTAGGATTTAAAGAAAAGAAGATTGGTCTAGAAAATTGGTTACATATTCTTTATTACATATCATACACATAGAAACACATTTGATGATTACAAGTGGTTACATATCCATAGAATAAATTTAATGAGAGGTACAATTCCATGCATTACTATACATGTTATACAAGTTAATTTTGGCACACAGGTGGATTTTTTTCCATATGATATATATCCCACCAAACTTTAAAAGAGGAATTAGATATAGGATATTTCTATCATGTTCTACCGGTTTCATAATCGGTCAATCTCCAAAAACATAAGAGATAAGTACATTATCCCCTTGTAAATTTTATATATCTATTATGTGTAATGATTAAATTAGATGCCTTACATTAGTTTATATAATACTAAATATGTGTGTTTATATGTAATATAATAACTTAGGCATATCCACTTACTAGATTTCAATAAATTATTATAATATTAAGGTTTTATTCTCTTTATCTAATTTTTAGGAAAAATAATTTTTGAACATAATTATTTTATGCAAATTTACTTGATATGGTTTTATCCTTTTATTTTAAAATAATTTTCCTCTTCTTTTATGTTATACTCATGCCTCTTTGTGGGAATAACTTCTTTATTATGGCCCTTAGTTTATAGAAATATAGAAGAATTCATCAAGCATATATGTCTTCTAACAAATACCTTTTTAATGATTCTATCATAGTAGTCCTCACCGATCCTTCTCGATGGGAATTTAGGTAAGAAGATACCCTTCTTGTAACTACTTTACAAGAGTTTTATCCTGTTTATGGAAGTGAAATTTTAGGATAACTAACTCTTAACCTAGACCAAATTGATGTGTTATTATTTATAGATATAGAAAATAAGAAGATGATGACTACATCTAATGTTACTACATCTAGATTTAGTGCGGGAAACATAAATCCCTACCCTAATGTTTTAATTCCTTTCTAAGACATTTTAAGAACATGCCATCTTTTGTGTATATGAATGGTCCCTTACATGCCTTATCTTTTACATGTTCATTAGAGAATAAAATTCTTGATATAAATAAAAAGCATTACAATTAGAACAAGGTGTGTATAGATATTATTGTGTCATGGATTCATATATATTACTTAATAACCCATTATAATTTGATGTGGAATTCTATATGTTTCTAATTGTTTTTATTTTTTCTTAATTTTTTTTTATTATTATTGGAAAATAGTTTTTGAAAGGGATTATACCATTGTGTACAAAAGAAGGCCTAGATCCGAATAGGAATTAAAACCGAGAAAAAGAAGGATCAGAATCCAAGTGTGATAATGAAGCCCAAAGTAGCCAAAAAAAGCTACCCCTTGATTTTTTATATTTTCCTAAATTTTAAATATACAATGTTAAAGGGGATTCAGAAAAACATTTTTAATTCTTCCATACAACTTTTGTAGACTATGCCTACAATGATACAATGCTTACATAGTTATTTCCAATATTTATAGAGGATAATTTGTAACAATGAGAAAATTCAATCTAATGGAAAACCAATTCCTAAGAAATTTTTATATAAACATTGACGATAAAGTCTCTTATCTACAAATGCAAAAATACATCAAAGATCCAATGAGTCCATTATCGACTATATTGAGATAAAAAAATGTGCTTATTGAAATGGTTTACTTAGTTATGGATAACCCCCTTCAATATTTATTTACATAGATCCTTCTAGCACCTTTGGAGTAATCTATTATATTTGATAAGTTTTAATATATTGACAAGATATTTTATACATTTAGATAAATATAACTCAAGATCTCTACATTGAATAATATCTAAGTATACACCTAATGAATATGTTTAATACTAAAATTCAAGGAAAATACATTAATGGTAAGAATGAAAAAAATAAACATTTAATGATATATATCGATAGATCGACAAAAATAGGATTTAATTATAAACCTTTCTTAGGTGAAACCCAATTACCATCACCACCATATGTTGTACTTAAGAGAGTATCTAAATTTTAACCTTGTACCATTTGATCCACCTAGATAAAGGTCGATACTAGAAAACCAAAGCCTAAATAATTTAATTCTAATGCATATTGTGATTATCATTGTTGTATTGGAATTCTAAAAATCCATGTTTAAAGCTAAATAATGTTATACATAATCTTATTGATACTAATTATTTTGAATCTAATAGTATTGAAGAAGAGTCTCAAACTCTTGTAAATGATAATGTGAATCTAAATATATTCAATTATCCACTACCCAAACTTGGTACGATAGATAAAAGAGTGGATTTAAAGGTAAATCATGTCTACCATGAATAACCTCATTTAGATACATATAATCATACCAAGGATGATCTTATTATAACAATTAATATCCCTCCACCTTCATGGACCATGATCACTCTTGATGATAGTAAAATAATAGTTTATGATTTGGATATACATGTACTATTTATTAATGCTTATATCAATCAAAAATGATCAACAATGTTATGGTTGATAATCATCTAAGTGAAAATGTATATGAAATGACATTTCTTACTTATTTGGGATATATTGAAACAAAATTCAAAAAAATATGAATAGATGTTGAAAGATTTATCATGCATACAGAGAATGTCTTATGTTGCATTACCTTATATCTTCATGTAGGATCATCTACATTAGCCACACCACTATTTGGTATCCTAAGTTCCCAGATATGTGACATGTTAGGATGACATTAGCTTCAAAATATCTACACCATTCCATTTATCATACATCAACGCCTCATATTCGTGCATTTAGATAATTTTTAAGGTTTCATAAATATATGTAAATTACTCCTTAAAACTTATGATATTTATTCCTCATTATATTGACGTGATCATGACATCTATGGATATTATATCTATCAAGTGGAAATAATCCCATAATATACACTTTGCTATATTACCCTCTACATAGAAAAATGTATTCCATAATACACCTACATATATTTTAAATACTTTTATAGTATCTTATCATGTGGATGACCATGTCTTATAGTGTAAAATTATAGTAACACAATATCCACCAAGGTGTAAGCATCATACATTCACAAATCCTTCACACCCTCTTATGCACCATAATCCTTGTAATGTAAAACTAACCCATGTTTCCACTTCATACACACAAACATAGATATTTCTTATATCATCCAGTTATTGCTTCACTATGGCATTTAGGTCACCTAACCTTCATGATGAATTTTTTAAATCTACCACTACCCTATCGAATGAATTACATGGTTGTTCCTCTATTGTGGGTTTTGTATGTTGATTTTACTTAAATTATCTTCCACCTCTGGTGTGTACTAAAAAAATCCTCAACTAGCCTTATTTGGATCATTCCAAACACACAAATAAGGTTTTCTCCATGTCATCCTCCACATGTCCCACCTAAAAAGTGTGTTGGTAAAACTATTTAGTCTAATCCTTCAAACTAAGCTTCATGTATTATAAATTTTGTAAATTCTTAAACAAACAAATATGGAATTCCATGAGAAATAAATTCTCCTTTGACTTCACAACTGACATATGCCATGTATCAAACTTATATTTTCCTCTTTACAATCTGATTTTCTGGATATTCTCCCACCATAGAGATGCATAACCCTTCAACTTCATGAAAGTGATTACTAAGATCATGGGATACTCCATGTCATCATATTAAAAATACTTCTTGATATTTAGTATCCAATCAATGATCTCTATTGGTTCCAAAATAACATATTAACTCTTGATACCTAATCCGAGGTTCCTCCCCATTATACTAATTATGCTTAATAATATATCTTCCATACCATCATGTGAATCTTCATATTCCTCATTTACATTTGTGTGATACACTATTTGTTATGTGATTCCTCCTTCATCATTACTATGATCCTCCACAACAACATGTTAGAATTATGTGGATTCCATAGCCTTAAAATAGGATTGCATAGTATATATTAACATGATAAAGTCCCCAAATATTGATTTGTCTTAATTTTAGTGATCTTCAAAACCACTCCTCACATGTGGAATTTATTTCAACAAATGAATGTGACCTCCGCACTCCATACCTTGTACCCAATAATTTCTCACTAGAAGATGTCAACAATTATTTCCTACCTATTTTCACCCTTTTACGTTTGATTAGATTTTTTACACTATAATAAAATAAGGAATGAAATAGGAGCTACATGGGTTATTATTGCTAATTAAATTTCAACATTAACTATACAATATCAAAATAACACATGGATACTTGTAAAAATGTACATTATGCACTAAAAACTCAAAAATATATGGATTAAGTGTACTTAGTTGATTATAGGTGATTCTAGACTGATATGGGCGTACTAGATACTTAAACGGGGTATCTAAACTGGGAATGCTTTGGAAGAAAAATTGTGACTTGAGAATCTCCATGGACATGACCATATAGTAGGGGAGGGAATATTTGTACAATATTGAACTATTTTTATGGTTTGTACCTACTCAGGTTCATTTTAAGACCCCCCTAAAAAATATTATTATAGAATGGGTGTTGAATCTGCAAAAAAATAATTCGTATTGTTGGTGAATCTAGGAAAGGAGGGTTTTGAGATGGCGGTGAATGCAAATTTTTTCAAGGAAGCGTGTGTTGACACTGCATATTTTTATTGTGACTAATAATTAGAAAAAATAACTATACTGATAATAGAAACATGTTGTCACACATCAAAATCCAAGTGTTTCCACTCAAAAAAACATTTCACTTTCCATTTGACATCGCCAATGCATTCCCAAATGTAAAATAAACACACAAACTTATTACCGATTGGTATTGCGAGCCCACCGACACACGGGATTTTCTCGTGCATTGTTGGATGTCTTCATCTATATCATTGCTGTCACTAATAACACGGGTTATCGACATGATTGGTAGCAAAAATGTGTTACCGGATGGATTTCTATTGTGTTTCCACATGAAACTCTACTTATTTTTCCCGGTAACATTCCCAAGCTACCATACATTTCTAGTTTCGTGTTCCCCACCTTGACTTAGAGGCCCATTCCTTTCCTCTATATATACCCATCCCCATTCATTTTTTCCCATTTTCACTTATAGGTTTCTCTAGGATAGAGTTTTGTAGATCTTTCGCCACTATTGCAAATGGTTTGTTCTATGCTCTTCGTCCACTTCTAGTAATTTCCACATGATTTGTTATAAAATCCTAGTATATAGGTATCTACCAACACCTTTTTTTTAAAATATTCAATAATCATGGAACCAAGAAAAAATTCAATTAGCACTCTTTCCTATGTTTACAAAATCCTATTGTATCTGTAGTTACTACAAAGTTCTTGAAAGACCCAAAAATTAAGAGTCAATCCAATTGGTTTGGTAACTCAGGGTTCCATGGACTTATTTACATGCCTCAATATGAGACAAAATACAATTTGTTAAACAATTTAATGAAAATATATAAATATTTTGAAGGATCTTTCAAATTTGCATTACCATCCCACCAATTTGTCATCAAAATAACCCCTGATGATATTCATCATCTAAAAGGGATATCCCATCAAAATACATTCCTTATATCAACACAAACCATTCTACTTGATGATAAAAAGAAATTTATAGAGTCTCATTACCATATTTCTATTGAGGATGAGGTTAATAATCCCTCCAAAATAGGGATTAGCACACAATCAATCAAATACCCTTTTCACTTGGTCATGATGGAAGCTTTGTAGGTCCACATCGTGTTACGGGAAGATAGACTAACTTTCCTTAGTGGTAAGTGTAGTACCTTCTCCAAACTCTTTTTGGTGTTAGATTCGGTTGGTATACATTTATTTTAACAAAGATTCAATATGACCTTGAAAAAGACATTGTGAATCCTATTGCAGTTATTTCTTCTTATTGTTTTTTTATTTCTTTCTTTTATGATGGTTTTCATACAATTAAACCAATAGATATTCCAAATTATCTATATGATAAGATGGATAAATATGTGATGTTTTTAGACCGACCGTTGGTGATTCTTTTATTTTAAAATAATTCTATCTTGATACTATTCATAAACAAAATCAATTCCTAAAAATATATAATCTGATTTCAACATGTCAAAGCAAGAAAAACAATGGCTCGACGTAATACATTATGTCATGCACATTACCTTGCTAGGCCGAGGTTTTCTAGTGACAACATTGTAGTTGATATCACCATGACCAATGACTTTATGGATATCACTAGCACCCAACAACCTAAAAGTAGAAGATAACATATGTGTGGTTTATTTGAATCATCCTACAAATAAGACACAACATGTAATGTGGCCATTCCATGTTTTAATTAATCCATAATGCACAATCATTTTAATTTTGATTAAATTTTTTTATAGACTAATAATAATCTGAGTGTTCACAATGACATATGCCATTTTCCTAACATGTAGTCTTATGCGGTACATCAACGAGACACATGGTGTATAATAGTGTAGACACTACATAAATACGAGAAACAATAGATTCATTCGCATTCATCACCTTTCAAGTTTAGGTATGAATAAATAGTTTATTTAAATTTTATTTATATTAGTCTTTCTTTTAATATTTTATCATTTGATTTGCTGGTTTTCCTTAAAATCAATTTTTGTAATTCCATCACCCCTTTCCACCTAGTGCCACAATCTATTGATTATGGAGACCAACATTCACAATGTAAGAAATCTATATTAATTTCATTCTTTTAATTTCTTAACTTGTTATCTTATTTGACCTCGTCAATACACCATACTGATATTGTTAAATTATTGATGCTTGCAGAATTTTTGCAACCTCAATCTCATATTCAACCTACAGAAACCCCCACTTCTCAGTGCTTAAGGATTACAACATGCCCACCTCCCCTTCCATATTATGGTAGGGGAAAGATGATAATGTTCCCTTGAATGAGCAAGGGGCACACAATTTTACACTTAGAGTTCCCCAACTTTTCAATTAGTAGTGTGAAAAGTGCGGAGGAACTTATGTTTTAAATAATATCGATATGGATGAGGAGTATATTGGTTTTGAAACATTTTTACATTACGGTAGTAGGAAAAAAACTTAATATATTAATTAGTTTGCACATAAGGAGGATCCAGTGCCACAACAATAATCCACTTCAAATCCTCCTTCCCTAATTGGGAGGCAATTTTGGATGATGATGGGAAAATTAATTTTTAGTAGACATCCTTATGAATGATAATTCTACAACCCTTGTGATGGAAAATATTATTCTGATATTAAGGAACTAAAGATATGGGAGATTAGAGTGAAATATCTGATCAAATATATTAATGAAAGATATCTTAATTTTGAACACATGGAAAAAAATTGTTGATTAAAAATTGAACCATTGATGATTGATGCTTTACTTACTCAAGCACAATCTGGTAATTCTGTCACCAACAATATTTACAATAATGATAATGTTTTGACTATAATGCTTAATAGATTGGAAAATTTGAATGTCAAGGCACAATCTTATTACAATAAGTGGAATAGAGACAAGAAACTTGTCACTATTACAAATGCAGAGAAAGACTTGGCCTTGCTTAAGTACTTAATATTTTGAATATTATAATTTATGTTTTTATTGTTTATCTACTTTATAACTATGGGATTTTTAGTTATAGTATCGATACAATAAATTTAAGATGAAAGTGCAGGTGTTAGATGAACACATGAAAAGAGTGAGAGAAAGTGTACGTGGTACAATGACATTCAAAGATAAATGTGTTTTGTTAAACAAGAAGAACAATACATTGCGTAAGATTATAAAGGAGCATGGATTTGATCTAGATATTATGTTGAAGAAAAAATTTATGACGATCCTTCTTCCTTTCACCGGAGAGTAGCTAATGAGGAAAGAAAAAATATTGAAAATATCAATGTAGCTGCAAAATAATTAGTCATATCAGGTGTTATAAAATATAATAAAATGTTGATGTTATACAAGCTCCTCAAGGAAATTGATCCAAATGAAGGAAAATTGTTGATGTAAATCATTGTATTTGTCAAATGAAAACATTATCTCCATGTCAATCATTGTATATCTCTCATTTATGTTGTCAAATGAAAACATTATATTTTTTTCAATCTTTTATAGTTGATGAATAGTAATACATGGATTTACATTATACAATTTAGTTTCAAACATGTATGGACTCAATATTGAAAACTTGGATGTACATTTTACTATTGAACCTTAATAGTTGATTATTCGTATATAAATAGATTATAATTATAGTGTAATTTTCAATTGTGTTGAATTAAATACGAGAAAATATTATCTCGAGAATGCTATGTTTTTTTAGTCCATGGAATCTTGATGGGATATATGGATTATAATATATTTGTAAACATGTGTGGATTTGATATTGAGAAATCAAAGATTGAACATACTCTCCTAGTAATGAAATTAAATTTAATTACATAATCCTGTTTGTAGTTTCCACAAGTATTGACTATCTGTTATTTCCAAACATTATAAAAACATAGAAGTGATTTAAATTTCCAAACATTATATACAAATAAATGAAAAATAAATAAATGACGAGTCACAATATATATTTCAAAAAATGAATACGTTCAACTATCTGGTAACTGAAACAACCCTATCCTAAATAGTCCTTCATCACTTATTTTATCTTTTCCAACTTACGGTATGATAGATTCTAAGTCAATATCACCATAATCGAGTCTCTATTGCTTTTTATATGATTAATAACTCTACGATATGGAAAGGATGTCCAAGTAGCTAATGATCTTTCATATGACATTTTTTCCACTCCATATCTTGAAACATATAGTCTTAAACAAGTTTCTAAATTTTTGTCCAATCTATTGTGAAATTTTGATTTAAAAAATGTTAATGCACTCAAAACCATTTCATCTTCAACTGACTCAAGAATCATTTCTTGTATGAGTTCATACAGTTTGAAGTATTCACTTATAGTTTCTCTCAAAATTATATTGTGATACAAAATTCTCCACAATAGTGTGATAGCTCCCATTTACTGTTGGTTCAACAAGAGTCTTATATTGATCACTCATTGTCAATGAAAAATGTGATGACTATGATATGAGTAATTTTATATTCAAGATACCATTAAATTTAACTCCATTAACATCTAAATATTTGTAAAATTGATCCATTAGTGTAGACATGTATTTCCCAAAGAGTTGAGCTCTTTGTTCCTCACCAATCATTGGATTCAGAAATTGGGATTTACAACTCCCATGGCCTCAAGCAGATCACTATTCTTGAATCATTTTCTAATCTCAAAAGATAATGTTTCAGATATATTCATTAATATTTTCCATGTATTTAACACTAGAACATCAAAAGGAAGGCTTGTCACCTGGTACTTCCTCAATTTTAGAACCGAGGACATAAGGATCACCGTGGAAAGTGTGCATTGCTATATTTTTTCCATGAATTGAGATACAAAGATGACCATTGATATTCAAATTCAAATAGTTATAGGGATATTTTTATTTGTAAAAACCTTCTAAATCTTTTGAATATTGTATTCTAAAACTAGTCTTTATTGGAATATAAGTTATCTAAAATCATACATACGTGTTTCTTTAATATGATAAAATCAACAATGTGTATATATCTTTCCTTTGCTTGTTTCACCAAGTTTTTATTTCCTTCATAATTAGAAAAATACCACATAAAGTTAATATTGTCTCCAAATCAGTCAAGTGATACATTAAATATTTATCCTTGTAAAATTCTCTATGCATCTTGAACATATAACCTATTAATGACCTGTAATCCTCAAATATTCTGCAATTTGGATCATATAATAGTATTCATATTGTATCATCATATTTGCAAAAAAAAATTTACCTTTTTTATTCCAATAGAAAATATTTGAAACTCTAAAAAAATTTTAGGACTATTTGACATGTATGAATGCAAAACCATTATAATCTCCTCCACTTTGGAAATATTTTTAAAATTACTTATAACCTTGTAAGAAAGATCCATTATATGAGCCATACAAAGTGAATATGTATAATGTATGGGGAAATAGTTATTTGAAGGTGAATACAAAGCCTATTTTGTGACCTTGCATGAAAGATGCCCCATTAGATCCAACACAAATCAGATTTGTAGAGATTGAATGATCATCCATACCAACTATTTCTTTCAAATTTTTAATAACAAGTTTGGAGAGGTTCTAAGAATTGTAATTCTCCATGATTCCGTGCATATCTAGTGGATGATTTTCCATCTAATGGTTATTAAAATTGAAATTTTAGAAATGAATTCAAACCAATGATGTATTGTCTATTGTTGTGACCTCATCAATCAACAATGCACTAAAATTCACATTTTTACCTTCTCTCTCAAATCAGTGATTTCAATTTCTACCATACACTTTTCCATTTCCCATGCACCTTTGGTATCGACCGGTGTGTTGTTGGAATGTTTGGAAATGCATTACATTGAAATAACATGTTATAGTAAATGAGATATGAAATTGGTCTTATTTTTTAAATGTGAAATATTTTTTTGAATTGTGTAAGTTTTGGTGAAGACTTACATTAGTAGCTTTTGAAAATTTAGCATTTATTGTTCCACATTTCTCAAAAAGGTATTAAAGATGTTTACGATTCTTTTCATATTGTGTTGCATATCACATATGTAAAAATCCTCCTTGATTTCAATCTAGTTATTTTTATTATTGTTCCATCATCTTTCTTTTTAGACTCATATACTTTAGCACAATGATTTTGTATTTTGTCCATCTTCAATTGTATTTTGTGGTATTTTCCTAGTTTCTAACTACATATAGTACATATAAATTATGTAGGAGTATCAGTAGTGTTTTCTAGTTCAACAGAACCAATGAATGGATATTTAGTTAACCATTCAAATTTATAAGTCCTTCCTAAAGTCCACTTCCCACTCTTATGTTTCTAATGTGTGTTTCTGGAATATTTATCTGAAGTTTGAGTTGGATGGAAATTGGGATTATCAATACTATCAATGTGAATTGAATTACTATGCTGATTAGGAATTTCATCTAGAGTAAGGTCATTGCTAGGTTTTTTGTATTTGAAATAAATTGAGTTGCTTTGCATCCTTAAGTAAATCAACATATAAAGTAACATTAACATAATAAGAGTCAAAATTACCTCTTAGCACTGGTGTTACTATGGGATGACTGAAATATTTTGAAATTTCCATGTCACTTTTTCTTTTTCCTTGAGTTATTTTCTTGTTTGCAATGAGGGCCAATGTATGGTTGATTTTTAAGCCTACACATGTGACAAAAATATGGACCACCACATGGTTACATACTTACACGCTACCAAATTAAAATTCAAATTAAGGTTACCATCTGGTAACATGTTCTTGCTACTATTCGACATTACATAATCATATTACTAGGAGGCATCATGTATTTATATTTTTGTCTAGTTGATTACAAAAAAACCTTGACATACCGACAATTGAAACTTTTTCTTACCTTATTCACTTATTCCTTTGGCTTTTTGGCTTATAATTTCGGTGTTTTCACATACTTATTCACTTTTACCTTCAGATTTGACTCCAGATCTCAAAATTAATGAATCTTGAAGTTATATTTTATTACTATATTATGGAGAATTAATCATATATATAATAGTATATTATAACATAATGGTGAATATACTAACATTGGTCGGCCCTTAGTGGAAACACTAAGGTGAAATTATGGTCAAATTTATTTAGGACCCATAAATTTTGGAGAACATGCTATTATTGTACGATAGTAAAAAAATCATTTATTTTAAAATTAAAAATACTAATATTCATCTATTTATGAATATTCATCCCTAAAATGAACCCTAAACTACTCAAAATTGTGGACTATGAAGTTTTGGGTTTGTCACTTGTTTGTATATCTTCATCTCTCTTTTTTGGTTACCATCGATTACATGTCGGGAGTATCTGAATACTCTTATCAATCTTTCAAACCCTAACCATGAATGCAAAGTAGTAAAAATAAACTTTATTTGGATTGTGGGAACCCCTGTGCAAAGCACTAACGTTAGCACTACTCTAAAGTGGCCTCAAACCATATTTCATTCTCCACCTAACATGTGACATTTATCTATAGTACAATAATATTTGACATCATTCATTTGACAAATATTTACTTGAGTTTCTCTCTTGCAAATGTACTTGAGTGAGTGAATTTGAATTCTTAACAATGTGGGAATAAGTCTCATACACCTCATGGTAATATTCATATCTACAAATAGTTCTTCCCTAATGAATGTGTAGAGGTATTTTAAGAGTGTAGGGAGCTGTGAGTTCTCTTTATGCTATTTTTACAATAAGAAACCATAAGAGTGTCGGGTTCTAAATGAGACAAGTTTCACTTTCTTATATATGGTTCCAAAGGTGATTTAAGTTAAAAAGGATACTAAGGAGGAGTAAGTGACCCAAATAATAATGTATAACAAAAATGTTGGGACCAAAGTGAGTAAGGTTAAAAACATACACCAAGGTTAGAACCATATCCAAACGTTCCATCCCCTAATGTATGTTTTTACCTAGGAGGGATAATCTAAAGTGAGAGTTTTAGAAATTGATAAGTAGAGTCTCTTACTATGTTTCATGCATTCAATTCTCATAAAATGTAGAAAGATGAGTGTGTAAGATCAATAAATCTAAACAAGATACCTAGAGATGTACTGGATGAGAGTGGGTAAAGTGTACTTATTTGAGCAAGAGAGAAATGCCAAGACTACAAATGTAAAAGAGTATAATTAAAAAAATTTGATTTCTACATTTTCCCCATTTAAGTATGAAATTAAATTACGTTCTTAAAGGAAAACATAAGCTGAGTGTGTCGAAACACTTTGTCTTCACTTTGAATATTTGTTTTGCAATATTTCGTTGTATTCATGTTGAAATGCTCTATGATGATACTTGCAACAAAGAGTGTAGTCAATGTCTAAGATAAATAATTTAACTTCAAATAAAATATAAAGATGTAACATTTGTAATGAAATTTGAAACTATAAAAAGAAATAAAGAGAAAA
The DNA here is from genome assembly GCA_018340775.1 of Taxus wallichiana var. yunnanensis. Classification (NCBI taxonomy): domain Eukaryota; kingdom Viridiplantae; phylum Streptophyta; class Pinopsida; order Cupressales; family Taxaceae; genus Taxus; species Taxus wallichiana. The sequence goes on from CM031238.1 coordinate 819,134,277, forward strand.
TGAGAAAGGAATACACCTATTTGTTTTATAGAGGGAAGAGTTTCTAGTTATTTTTTTATACTTGGAATTTTGGATTGTTGAGATTTGCAAAGGATTGGGGGTGATCAATCCCTAATTTTTCTAAAGAAATGTTAGATTATGGGGTTTATGGAACCCAACACATGAATTTCGAAGAGAGAGAATACATGTGAGGATCCATGCACCTCATAAAGGAAGAATATCGTGTATCAAAGTCATTCAACAACTCTAATATATTCCTCTTTAGGTATAAGAGGATAAGAAATACTTCCTAAATAGAACTTATTCATTTGGATACCTTCATGAACCACATACCATACTTTTATAGATAGATCTAGGCCCAATTTTGCAAATTAGGACACAAAATATAAAAGAGAATAAATTTCCCCATACTCTCCCCATGTGCCACACAACTAAGTAGATACTGAATAAATCTAATTTTTTTAAAATACAAATGGAGAAAGGAGACTCTTTTACCCCATTATCCATAAAACTAAAATTAAAAGTAAGTGTTATGGAGAAGAAGGAATGAAAAGTTTCGTACACCCTAAAGTTGGTTTGCACTAAGTCATCCGAGTTAGAAATTGTGCCAAAAAGCTATCTATAGGTGAGAATATGAAACTAATGAAAAATTATTATAAATTCCCAAGATAAAATAGTAAAAAATGTGTTAAGAACATCACTACATGTTTTACCATACTATACATTTTTCACCCTATGATTACTTTTATGAGTTTCTATGTCGATGTTATTTTGAGTGATTTTCTTATTATTACTTGTATTTGATCCGAAAGTTCCTCTATCTATTATAGGTGTATAATATACCTAGAGGAATTCCCCCTCTTTTTTGGCATGTGTGATAAAGAGTTTGAGTGCACATATGAAAATAATATATGTGTAACCATGTCTAATAAGTATGATAATCTACATAATAAAAACATAAATGTATAATGGAAGAAGAACATGTGCATGTAAAAGGATTTGAATGGTAGAGACCATTGCACATAACAAAAACAATAATATCAACAATAATAATAGTATCAAAAATGTCAACAAGAGAGCTATTAGTAATCAATGATATTAATGTATTTGTAGGTGAAAAGATAACTTGATTGCAAATAATGTCACACAAAATGCTTAACACACGCGAATATGGGACACCCACGATGACATAAGAAAAAGAAGGCCCCTAGGCCAAAATCAAAGTAGTATATAAGTAACTACACACACAAATAACAAGCATGTATAGAAAATTGAAGTATCATAATGTGATGAAATGTCATATAAAGTGATACAAAAGAGAATATGAAACCAAGATATTTTAAAATCACGTAAGACACATGTGTTAGTGTTGTTAGGTCAAAAGATATAAAATATACTATGTGTGTAGTAAAATGTAATGAGGAACTCAAAAGGCACTATAATGAAATAATAGCACTTAGTTTGTATGAAGGGATGCTTGTAGAAGAAGTATGTAAGGAATCTGTAATAGCTCCCATAATAATGTGTTTATCTATATGTCCTTAATTATGCTCAATATATCCCATGAATGCATGTGTGTAACAAATAAATACTATTATTAAAACAAAAGGATAAACAACATTAATAGTGTAAATTGCTAATAATGTATGTTAAAGAAACAAGTTATGAATTTTGAATTTTTACAAATATGTGAATGATTTTTATAGTTTTGATTATATTAGTGTTTTTAATATTTTCTAGTGTATAGACATGTATAAGATCTTGAGAAACTATTGAGGAATGGGGAGGTTTAGGACTCAATTGTGATCCAAATGCTAGTGTAAGCTGTAGTAGTGATATGTGTCAAAGAAGACTTGAGATAAGAAATAGGTGAAGTATCTCTAGGAATAGTGTGAAAAGAAGAATTTTTTTAATTGATATTAGGATACAATGTCTTCAAGAAATTTTGATTGATCATTATTAATTTTTGTGGATATGTGAAACCCATTGTGATACAGGAGGTATAATATAACGAGAGTAAAAAACATATGTTAAATGCGACCCTTACCAAAGTGCGTAGGGGAATGCAAGGAAACCTATTTTGGAAAATAAGGGAAATCCATATATGCCCTCAAGTATTTGAGAAGGCATCACATAGTGGTGCATGTAGACAAAGATTTAATATATAGTAAAAATTAATAGTATTACTTAACAATAAAATGTCACGAGTGAGAATGTAATGTAGGATGCATCAACAATTATTGTGGTGGATGTGTAGATTAGTGACACATGGGCTCTGTTTGAGATAAAAATTTCTCCCTTCCCTAAATCATGAAGATCTAGGATTTTGAGGTAACATGGGACTATCTCCAAGTGTGGTACTTGTGGCTTGAGATAGACCTCACGGAGAAGGATGGATTCCTTGTCATGCAGATTTGGAAAATTGCCATAACAAATGCTACTACTAATGCTAAAACTACACCTACAACTAATTCCTACTCTAATAATACTAATTGGAAAAGGAGAGAGATTCAAGAAAGGTAGACCTAAGAAAATAAGGAATATGATAGTACTAGAAAATAAGGATGATCGCTCTTCACAAGAGGAATCAAATGGAGAAAATTTAGGAGGCATGTGCATATAGAAGTGTCACAGGAAAACACCATGTAGACTCAAAATTTCCACATATCGATGACATGTGACAATGGAGAAAAATGAAATTATAAGACACACACATCACTCCAAAGGAATAATAGAAAGGAAAGAATACATACAATGTGATAATATGGCATAGGATAGCCACATTACTTGATTTCATATATTAGAATATGCATAAGGCATTATATCCATGACAAGAGGTAAAAATTATTATAGAGAACAAGTTTGAGGTATGAATCTCATGGGAAATTGACCACCATTTTGGCATAGTGTCATTACAATAAAAGGAGATCCTCTTTTACAATGTGTAATTCTATATTTATAGAGAAAATGAGAAGGATAAAATATAAGGATAAAGAGGCACAAACTAGATGGATTCAACCACCAAGGAAAATTTCCATAGATGATTTAAATAATGTATGGGTGCTTGACATGGCTTCTATCGCACACCATCATATTTTTTAGGAGAAGGAATGATACCCATACTTCATTAAATTTTGGTTCGATTGAGTGGTTAAGCATTGGTTCAAACAAAACAAGTGAGACTATGAGATCCCCAAAAATATAATGTCTCTTCTTGATTCAAAACCTTGTATGCATTATACCACCCGCATTGTATCTCTCTTATACCCATGTATTTTCATTTTTACATGATTCGATTGTTTGTTATTTATTTAATGAGTTTGGAAATTTCCGTGGTGGCCATATGATATCATTTTCTCCATAATTCCATGAAATAATTATCCTTCGTTTCATGAAATAATGGTACCCATGTATTTCATTTACACTCAAAAAACATGCAACACACTTACTACCTTTTTCAGCAACTACTTTCCCAAATATTCAAATTTCATCAATTCATGAATAATCAAGCACTCTTCCTTGTGCATCGTAAACATTTCATTATTCATTAGAGATCATATGTGGACCTCTATTTCCACATGCTATGTAAATCCATATTTAAGAAGTCAGTGAAACATTAGGATAGTGTTATGTGGTTTGCTATCCTTAGTCATTTTTAACTTTCTACTTCATGCACGATGGCACCTAGAGGTTTATTCCTAATGCATCATGACCTTTCTCGAATGAATTTAAACCTTTATATTTTTATGTGCAACACCATATTTTGATCAAATCGACTTAAGTCCCTACTTGATTCTCTCTTATTTTGTGGGTTAGGATAATCTAGAGAACACTACGTGTCTCGCACTCCACGGAAGGATGATTTAGTCATGCGGACTTTCTTGAGATAAGAATGGATAATTCCATTTGTGGTAGGTTAAAAATTACATGGGGGTGTAATTTTACACAAAATTTGGTAACCTCAAGGGGAAATCTTCTCGTTAGATGATGAAGACTAGATGCCTTGAAGCATCCATTAGGCATGGAGGCAACCTTGAAAACTTATTTTCAAATTTTAAACTTGTCTCCTAAATCTGCATTAACTTACCATAGAGCTGATGGTGATTTTTATAGATGGAATATAGAACTACAAATTACTCCATCTAAATGATTTTTCCATGAAACAAGGCCCACAAAAACTTTATATAAACATGAAAATCATACATAATCCAAGTGAAAACATGCAAAGTGTGCACAATGCACTTTTTCTAATCATGTTCTAATTGGAAGGAAGGAAACTAAACAAACCATGATACATGATGGGAGAATTAACTTCCTCTCTTAACAAAATTTAACCATGTAATCATTTTGGAAATAAACATGGTCTTTAATGAGAGTGGAAAATTGTCTAAATATTGATTTCCCTCTCCATTTCTCGTAGTATCAACTAAAAAGAGAGTCAATATTGTTGTCTAAAAAACTGCTCAGGGGATATTCTAACCACCCAAATCTTCATTTTTGACATAGCCTCCCTTTTTACCTTTGATGGGCCTTTTATAAGAAATTATAGTGTTGTAGGTGTAAAATTGCAAGATGGAACCCAAGCCCTGACAACAGTCCTTATTCAACTAAGGGAGTAATATGAAACATGGTAATTTTTTCATGATTTGAAAAAGTGCAAAATGCCTTGAAACTCCTCTTCCCAATACTACGTAAAGCATCTCCATAGGCATCGGTATTTGACATGCGGGGTTGCAATTCACAATGAAGTGTAAAATTCATTTAGAGGTCCGAGGCCTAATTACATATTAGACACATAAAGGTAATCCAAATCCTCGGGTATAAAATTCAAGGAGGAATTTTAGATTTACGTAGTGATTACAAATTTGCAAGGTCTAATCAAATCTCTAACACCCACCTTTGAACACATGTCACCTCGTCGAGGTCAATGGTCAAAAAGTAGAAATTAGAGTGTTGCAGATTAAAAATATATCCCCTGAATCCCTTTTCCAATCCTTTAATTTCACATCATTCCACCATGGGGTATAAACCTAAATTTTATCTCACAATATTGTAGCAAATCCCTGGTCGGGGACCTAGTTGCATTTTCCATTTCGGCCATAAATTTAACTCAAGAGCTTCAAATATCACAATTTTTTTCTCATTAGAAAGGTTTCATCATGAGCTTCACTTTTTCTTTGTCAAATTTAGAATTTTATTGACTTTAGTGGGAAAAAGGAGAAAATAGTTACAATATTGAAGGTGGATTTTAGGTAGTTTAACTACTTAAATTTAATGAAGAATGGAACTACTACGAAGCAGTTTGATGGCATGTGGTAAGATTCAAGGTCCATGCTAAAGTTGATGGTTGAAGTTACAAGTTCCCATACTTGTACTATAAGAAAAATTGATATCAATTAAGGCACTCATGCCTTTTCATGGTGTACTATGGGAAAGGATGGGATATTCATTTAATGTAGGATTAAATAAGATCTCTTTAGTCCCTCCCCTTCTATCTCTCCCATTATTTATAAATGTAAGTTCCTTGGCAAGGAAAAATTGTCTCTTCGATGAATTTGGAGTTCTATCTTAGGATTCTTCCATTTTCATGCATGTAAGACCTTTGTAATATGTATTTTACACATGATTTCAAACCTCTTTTCTATAAACATATGAGATACCTTTATAACAATAATCTATATATGTTTACCCTCTTGTTTAACATCAAGTTTCATTCATTCGTGATATTTGAGATTTGTGTTTATTTTAAAATTCTTTATTATGAAATAGTTTTGTATCTCTTAGGCCGATTTGAACCCTGTCTAAGTGTTGGTGCATCAAGTTCTTTGTTATGAGAATTTTTTTGTGTTTTCTCACACTATTCGCTTTGATTCATAGTTTATGATTATTTTAGTAGCATTTTATGGTCATAAGTTACTTTTCATTAGGATTGGAGAGAAGTTATGATCCTCCTTTGTAGATTTGTCTCACTTGCAAGGTCCCACACTTTGAGACAAATCCATGTTACACCAAAGTTGTCTTGTTACAAAAACAAAACATCTAGAGGGTGATAATATTTATGGTAGGTTTGGTGGGACACCTTGATTTTGTTGTTATTTAATAAGTTATGGTATGTATATTGGTGAATTTCAACCTTTTGGAAGCTTTGCAAAACACATTTGGGAGATTCAAGCACTCTATCTATCAGCTCCATGTAGAAAAATGTATATTTCTTATGAGAAGAATTCATACAATCTCTAGAATTGAAAGAGAATAACCGCTTCATTACTTACAACAATCAAAAGGAGAAGGATAAGAGGTTGAGTAGTCCAAAGGCCACCATATACGTCAAATAGAACTCTTTCTACTCCCCATTTTGGTAGGCCCTTCTTACCATCATATAAAGGTTTAAGACCCATTCCAATCATGGGAATTTAAATAAATATTCCCTTTTTAGCTTCATTGGTGGTAGTCCTTTGGCTCTCAATGAAAAACATGATATACCAATGTCTTTCCTTAAATGAATTCCCTTCTTCACTGGTGAAAACCATACCACCTCCATTTGATCATATCTAAGACATTGTTAATGTTTGTTAAGTCCATTTTGTTAGTGAAGATGATTTAACAGTTAGGCTCATGGCTTCATCATTCAAAGGGAAATCTCTTCATTGATATAGGATTTTGAGACCTAACTTAATTCACAAATGGAATGAACTTACCATAACCATTTGTAACCATTTTCAAGATAAGTTAGATCACTTATCCTTGGTGGAGCAACTGATAACTACAAAAAGAGAACCTAATGAGCCTATGTTTGACTTTGACATTATATTTTAAAGGACTTGGGACAAAATTTCTCAAGTGGTAAGACCGAAAACCCAATATAAATGCCTTTATTATTTAAACGCCTTGAATAGTGATATTTTTTTCATGATTTATTCCATGGGGGTTGAACCTTACTAGATGAATACACAATTTATACTAGAGTATAAAATTGTCTCATTTAGGCTAGGAAACTCATTCATAAACATCCAATGTACATAATTCCCAAAGTAGGAAAACATTTTCCACATAAAATTCCTAAATTAGCTCCTATTCGATCCCCAAGGATTCAAAGTCCTAGTCAAGCATCTACCTCCTCGAATACTTTAGGTGAGTTAAAAGGTAATGAAATAATTGTAAAACTTTGTGAATGACTTGGTATCCATAAAAGGCATCAAATTAAATTTTAAAACCTTATCACCCTCTATATTGTTGGAAACAAAACTACTTGGGGGTGAATCAATGCGAATATAAACTTATCATTCACTTTAAACATTAACATTCATCAACCATTCAACTTATCTTATCCATTAAGATTAATCAATATAACACAATCATCAAAATAGATGTAAGAGGAACACATGAACACATGAGCACCAAATTTAAGTGGGAAACCCTCAAGGGGAAGAAAAATCACTAAAACAAAACTTTATTATAGCCATGTTTCAAATTTATTTGAGCACCAACTCAACAAGGAGCACCAACCCCTAGGTTTAGTGAGACACCAACCCTACAAGGAGCACTAACCCCTAGGTTTAGTGAGGCACCAACCACACAAGGAGTACTAACCCATGATTTAGTAGAGCACCAACACTATAAGGAGGCACCAATCCCCAAATGTTACTTAGAACAAAAAAACCATCTGGTATGTGTCACCACAAAAACCATTTCTTCAACAATAGATGATGACTCAAAGAAGATCAATCTCCTCTCTATCTTCCTCAAAACTGATCTCTAGCCTTCATGCCCAGAAATTATTTCTTCAAGATGATTTCAACATCTAACCTACCTCACCCATATCTAATATCTCTCTATAACATTATCACATCTTCATTTTCCTCTCATCAAGGTCACAAATACCTTATTCACCTCCTTCAAACAACCCCCTAAGTCACACTTTTTCTCCCACTCTCACCCCCAACTCAAAAGAGCCTTATAACATGCTTATATGACTAACTCATGATTATAACAAACATATGTCATAGATCATTGGAAAAATAGCATAAAAATTACTTTAAAAAATGATGAGGACCTCATAAAAATATGACTTAGCTTGTAAATAACGTCCACAAACTCGAATTCTCCATTAGGACACAATTAGGCCTAATTCACTCAAACTACCTTCTCACCAAAACCAAATCACTTAGCCTAATAAGACCTTCATAAAATCTCAAGTAACACTTAGACATGATGTATAAGACCACTAGAAACCTATAGAAATATTCTACACATTTTCACCATCATCTTATGTAATTACACCACCTTTAGGAGCAACCATACTCATAGGTCTATGACATACAAAACTAGTCGTGAAAGATGAGGCTTAACTAACACTAAATCATATCAACCATGCACAAAAGACATATGGATAGAAATATCATGACCTCGGGATCATCATGAACTACTCATACCACTATCATTTAGACTATAGAATTCCAAGAACACCCTCGAAACTAGGTCATCTAAAACTACAAAAATTTCTCAAAAACCAGTCTTGTAAAATAGACCATAACAGACCTCCTAAGAGATCAACCATGATCCAAAACCACCATGCATATGTAGAAAAACTTTCCAAATTCCTCAAACACCAATTTATTCACCTCCAATAATATTTAATCACCCTACATCATTATTTCATGTAATGAAACAACTAGCTGTCCTCACTAGGTTTGTGCAGGTTAATAGAACAAGTGCGCGTAAGGAGAAAGCGCGAGACAAGTAGCAAGTAGCACACACAGTAAGAAAAAGAAGGATTTCAAGGACTTATCCATATTTGGCATATCAGGTAGGACATGTGAAAAGACCCGACTGTGCATGCGGAGTGGATAAGGTGTCATCCTGGTGACAAGTTGGCCTAGGAAGGAATATGCCCTGATGGAAGATTCTAGAAGACCATCATGGCAAGGAGTGGAGAGCTTAGGCTGGAGGAGCATGCTCCCATGGAGGACCACATTTGGACACTTGGCAATGGATCTGAAGCCTTAGAAAGGTGGGTTGGTAGTTCAAGAGGCCTATAAATACAAGCACCCATAGAGGAATTAAGAGAGAAGAGAGATCAATAGAGAGTGGAGCTCTGCAGAAATGCTATGAGGAACTCTATTGGGTTGGGTTGGGTAGATGACTCTATAGGGAAAGGATGTATCAAGGGTTTGGGTATGAAATTTTCCTTTCATGTTTAGGAGGACTCTAATCTAGTTATGATGTATGACTTTGGTCTACCATACTGTGATATTCTATAATGGATCTAATGCATGTGATGAGGTTTTCGAGATATGATGGAATATAAATATAATAGACTCTGGTTTATACATATATCTCGTGTAGTTTATTTCATATGTGTTATATGAATGAATATAAACTCCTATACATTTCCTTTTCAGTTCAGTTCTATAAATTGTTAAGTATCCTTTTGTCTAAAATGACTGCATTGATCTAGAAGTCATTCTGAGCTCTATGATGAATGTATGTCTCATGTCCACTCACTCTTTTAAGTTCCTATCATAGATGATGCTTTCCCACTTAACTCACATAAAAGAGAGACTCACACCCGTGTGTGCCTGGGTGAGCACCCACACCCACTAGGTGATAGGCCAAGCACACATGGGATTCCCTTGTTCTTTGGTGGGTGTAAAAATGACTACATCTTGGTTCCATTTTGGGACCTCTTTTCAAAGTTTGTAGTGGGAAATAACATACATCATGATCTATGCAATGAGTGATGACAGAACACCTAACTCTGGAAAGTGTTGAATCATGGTTCAAGAGCATGGAGGAAGAATTTTCTCAAAGATTCAACATTGGGCCTGATTTTGATGCACACATAGATGGGTAGAAGAGAACCTCTACCATGAGTTGTATGAAATTTTTTTTTCCTGTTGCTTCCCAAGTAGAGCTGTATGAATGGCTCTCGGCATATGCATCTAGATCAAGTTGGTATTATAGATCATGTGCGTGGACCCAAGAAGAGTACCAAGAGGCTACAAGATGTAGATTGACATGGACTCGTGTTGTGGATCATTGGTGGAAAGGAGTACTAGCTAGCTACACTCTGGAGTATACTATTTCTACATATTCTTGTCCAGAAGTCACTGAGTTTGAGTTTTTATGGGATCCCAGAGGATCATTTCTATGTGTTATTCCTCGGAAATGAAGATCTTGATCATTACCTTGAGTTTAGAGGCATTTTCGATGGCCGGCTAAACCTTCTTGAGCATTGGGTGAGGAAGCTAGGGTGGAGGAAGATGGCAGATATTGTGACTGAGAAAGAAAGGGAGGAGAGACGACTCAAGTATAGTGAAGCGTGAAAGGGATATCACTAGACAATGTGAGGTTACAAGTGTGATGGATATATGGAGGAAGATGTTGCGGGAAGGATTTGAGGTTCACGTAGAGGACGTGGAACCTGAGTAGTCTATGCTACCCCATCTTGGAAAAGTGCATAGAGAGAGACCCCTTGGCTTCTGATGAGATTTTGTCATGGAGAGAGAAGAGTCGTTGGCATGCGCATGAACCCACCTAGTGACCAAACCTTGGTGCTTGGTTTTCAGATCAAGGGAGAAGTATTGTTAACCCAGTTGGTATCGGTGGAAGTGACCAGATCTGCACCCAGGAGATATAATTTCTCATTTGGGACTTCTATGGCTGCACATACCATTCCTAGTGTTTGGAGGAATTTTTTGGGAAAAGTGCGGATACACAAGCCTTTGGTCTCGCATCTAGGAGTGGCACGGGGTATACTATTGGTAGTGGGATGATCTCATAGACCATTGGTGCATAGTTCAGTGGGACATTGGGAACATTAGGTGTGACCACTTCAGGCCCATTATTTGCCATAGGAGGATCTGGAGGTGGAACTGGTGGATTGGGAGGCACATGACCTAGTGGATCTAGTGGATCTAGTGGAGGAAATACTGGAGGAACACAAAGGAAACCAAGGATCTGGACCAGGAGGACAAGGGGCCTCAACCACCTCCTCAAGTAATCTTTGAAATGTCTTTACACTTTCCAGACTACCAGGGCATAGAGGATGCTATGGAGCATGTTCACAAGTGTGAATTGCTATGGCATGCGAAGGGGATCACAACCCTAGAATGGAAGGCCAATCAATTTGCAATGATGTTGCAAGGGCACACACATAGCTGGTATAGGAAGTATGACCCCCATCAGATGGTGGTAGATTACACCACATTGAAAAATGCCTTCCTAGCAAAATTCCACATCCCTGAGTTTGAACAAGAAGAGCATCAACGCCCTTAAGGAGATTCAGAGGGAATGGCAGAGAGTGTGTGGGAGTATGACACATGGTTTAAGACTCTCTCAAAATTTTCATATGACATTCACCCTTCACAACATGCTCAATGGTTTGTTGGAGGGTTGATAACCCCATTTAGAAGAGCTTTATCTCATAAGACTTTCACAGACCCGTGTGAGGTGTTAGAAGTTGCTCTGCATGCTGAAGCTATTGGAAGTGTTGATACTAGTGTTAGCCCATTCTGGAAGCTCAAATCATGTGCTATGGCTAAATATCTAGAAAATTTATCTGTGAACTCAGCTCATGAGACTCGTAGTGGAATGTGGTGTATGGATTGTGAAGTAGAGGGCATGCAAGGATAGTTTCCCCTCAGAAGATAGTACGCACCTTGTAGTAGTAGACTGTGAGATTTTCATGGGGACCATGATGTGAGTAGATGTCCCTTGTTGCATAGCACAAATTGAAGAATGTGTCTTACTACTGTAAGATTTACACCTCTATAACCCATGATACTAAGGATTGTAGGCTTATTGATCAGATCCATGAGGCCATTGATCATGGTGTGCAGACTAGCCTTTACCTAGTATTTCTAAGGGTGATGACCACCTATTATGAGGTGCACAGATGGGGGTGCGCATGGAAGAAGTTCTCGTGGAGGATTTCATGGTCATGGTAACCACGGAGGAGGAAGAAGTGAGTTCCCATGAGGAACATGTTATAATTGTGGATCCACATAACATTATAAATGAGAGTGTCTTGATCTATTACAATGCTCATGGTGTGGGAAGAAGCACAAGTATGAAGAGTGTCCAGAACTCTATGAGCATATGAACCAACAACACAGAAAGATAAGGGCACTGCTTATGGTGAGTGTAAAAAGGGCCAATCCACAATGGATGCCAAGAGTGGCATGTGAGTTAGAGCTAGAACCTGTACTGGTGTGACAATGCGTGTAGAGGCGTGCATGCCAAGGAGATGCCAGACCAAGGACATTGGTTTCCAGAGAGGAGGTACCACATGGAAAGTACCAGACCCTACCCATCTAGAAAGAGTATACCAGGAGACTATGGATGTGATTAGGAGTTTACAAGGGGAGATATAGTGTCTCAAGGAGAAATTGAGGTAGGTGGGGCAATGGAAGGATAATGAGGTTCCAAGAAGTGACCTGGATGAGGTCAAAGAAGTATGTAAAATGTTGAGGCAAGAGAATATTATTCCCTTACTGGGAGAATGGCTGAGGGAGAAAGGTACCACGCTTAGAGTAGAGAGTGCGAGAGATAGGTTTTACATGCAAACCTTTCTCCACATAGCCTTGAATATGACAAAGAAATTACTCTAAATGTAGTTGTTGATGGATGGCTCCTGAGCAATATCCTCATCGACACAGGAGCAGAAGTGAATGTTCTTACCTTAGATGCTTGGCATCAGATGGGAAGGCCTGCATTGCAGCCATCTTCAAATGTGTTGTATATGGAAAAAAAAACTAAGGAAATGCCCATTGGAGTATTAAAGGATGTAGTGATTACCATTCAGGGGCCAAGTTCACTAGGGACTTTCAAAGTCTTGGTGCTCACCGAGGTGGAAAATTCCCAGCATTGCTTGGGCACCCATGGTGTTACAAGAATAATGTTGACATAAGGTTTAACAAAGGATATATCAGTTTCAAAAACAAGGAAGAATGGGTGATCATCCCTTTGATAGATGGGAATTTGGCACCCTACATAGAGCCATTGGGAGAAGAAGTCCTTGATAGAATATATGTGTGCTCAATCAAGGATCCTGAGATAATTCACCCTACAGAAGGAGTTATCTAGTTTGAGGATGCCTAGTCTGTGAGTGATACCACAAGCATGGCATGTGAAATTGGGCACACACGGGACCTATGAGTTGATCGGATGACATTTAAGAGGATCGGTAACCAAGGTGAAAAAGGCACGTATAGTTTGGTGCCAGGAGGAAGAAAACTACCAAGTTACTCGGGAGGGGCTAATCTCGGAAGATTTCTTATGAGAAATGGAGGCCCATTGGAGAAATGAAGAAGGAAAGAAGAGAAATGCTCAATTACAACCTACTCGGAACTCTTCATGCACTTGGTGGGAAACACATCGGGAGAACCTCTTGGAATGGCGTGAGGTGAGAATTTCCTTCTCCATAAGGTTTTGCAGGAGCAACACACCCATGACTATAAAGGACTACCATGGTAAAGAGACCACTTCCTTCCATATCCAAGCATGTGAGATAGCCTAGATGGGAAGCACAGTGCAAAAAAGCATTACCACCTTCATTATGGGTTCACAAGTTGTACTCCACCCTGCAAGGTTGTGCACGTGCATGGTACATCCACTCAGAGATGCGCCATCAAACTGGTAATTGGAAAGAATTGGTGGCTGATCTCATTCAAACATTCAAGTATCGGAGTACAAAGCCATCAAGTACATAAGGTGTTGTAGGTGTCAAGTGCCTTACAATAGGGGATAGTGTTATGGTGGAAGATAGAATACAAGAATTTCTAGGTGAACTGGCCTAGAGGTGTGCTTTGAGGAAGAAGAAATAGAAGAGATACAATTTGAGCACATGTATAGAGAAAAAGAAAAAGGGAAGATGGTGTATGTTATTGATGGAGAAGAGGTGGAAAGCTTGGATGTTAACCATCTCTAGTAGGGATGTGAAGTCATAGATAGTGTTGATGAATGGGGTGCATGCCTACCATGAACCTTTAAAGATGAAAAAGGTTAACATCGGCTCAGAAGTAGAACCCAAGGAGGAAATCATTGGAGACTATTGGTAGAGAAAGAAGTCTCTAAAATCATTGATCTATTATGTGAATTCCAAGATTTGTTCCCACGTGGGTACCATGAGCTTAAAGGCATCCACCATTCCTTGGGGGAGATGAGGATAAAGCTGAAGGAAGGTGCACGCCCAATCAAGAAGAGGCCATACCGGATGAATCCCAATTTGCGTGTAAAGGTCAAGGAGGAGATAGAAAAAATGATAGCATCAGGTATCATTGAGGTTGTGGAAGAGTTAGAATGGATAATTCAATGGTGATTAGTATCAAAAAGGATGGGAGGATAAGGATCTATGTTGATTATAGGGACTGAATGTAGTGTGTCATTGATCCTTTCCCAACCCCATTTACTGAAGAAATCTTAGAGGGAGTGGTAGGACACATGAGGTCTACTCTTTCACGGATGGATTCTCGGGCTATCACCTAGGTAAGGATCACGAAGGAGGACCTAGAGAAAGATGACTTTCACCACTGAGTGGGGAATTTTTTCCTATATAGTCATGCCTTTTGGGTTGAAGAAATGCCTGTTGTGTTCTCGCGCATTGTGGTACAAGCTTTCTAGGACTTCATCCATAAATTTCTTCAAGTCTACCTGGATGATTGGACAGTATATGGGTTAGTGAAGGACCATTGTGACAACTTAAGGTTGATGTTTGAAAGGTGTTGGTAGTTGAGGATATCCCTCAACATTAAGAAATGTGTCTTTTTTCTACCCCATTTGGAACATTATTGGGGCACATCATATGTAGGGAGGGCTTACTAGTAGATCCCACCAAAGTTGTAGTAATTGTGGGATTGGGGAGCCTACTAGTCAAAAGTGTGTGGATTCCTTGGACACATGGGTTACTATAGGAAGTTCATCAAGGGATATGCCAAGATCATGCATGCCTTTAGAAAATTTACTTAGACACAAGAGTGCCTTCCATTTGGGGAGAGGCGCAAAGTAGAAGGCATTTGACACTTTAAAGGATAGGCTTGTCACCGTGCCCATACTATGATTCCCCTCTTGGGATAAGCCCTTCCATGTTCATGTTGATGCCTCAAGAACCACCATTGGAGCAAGTACTTGCACATACCTAGTGAAGGGATTGTTGATCATCCTTTATGCTTTGCAAGTAGGAAGTTGACACCAGAGAGAAGAATTATACTACAACTGAGTGCGAGGCATTATCAATGATCTATGTGCTTCACAAGTTAGACAATATTTTCTAGAAACCCCTTTTATATTTTACACTGACCATATGGCATTGAAATATTTAGTGAACAAGCCCATTCTACAAGGGCACATATGTCGGTGGGTACTATTGTTCCAAGAATTTGAGTTCATGGTGGTTGTCAAACAGGAAAAAGTAATTTTAGACCTGATCATTTGTCTAGAATCGATTCAGGGGAGGACACGCAAAGCATTGAGGATACCATGCCAGATGCACAACTATTTAGGTTGTGTGTGCCCTTAGACTTAGAAGATATTGTAGTATTTCTCAAGACAGATAGGTGTAGCACTGGAAGGGATGAAGGCATTGGATAAAAAGTGGTTAGCTATATGCTCCATGCCCTACATGTTGATTAGTGGGGATTTATACAAATTAGGACGTGATGAGATTTACGTACTGTGTGTGTGCTAGAACATGAGCACCTAGCCATAATAGAAGAGGCACATGGAGGTAGTGCAGGTGGACACTATGCAAGTGATGCCACTGCACGTAAGATATTAATGGTTGGATTATGGTGGGAGACCCTATATCAAGACTACAAGGAATATTGCAAGGTGTGTGACCATTGTCAGTGCATTGGAAAACTAGGGTGAAGAGATGAAATGCCTTTGTGCCCTATTCCCAAAGCATCGAGCCATTGAAAAGTGGGCTATAGACTTTGTAGGCCCTATTGCACACCACACGTAGGATTGGATCACGTTATATAATCACCTGCACATATTACTTGATGAGGTGGGGAAATAACACCTACTAAGGATTGTATATAATAGCTACTACTGCAACAAGGTTCTATGGGAAAACATTATTACAAGGTATGGATGCCCTTTGAGTTTGACTAGTGACAGGGGTACACATTTCTTAAATGAGACAGTAAGGATTTATGTTAGTGGAATTCATGGTGGCTCATCACAAGACTACCCCTTACCATCCACAAGAAAATGGAACCATGAGAGGCATTTAACAAAATACTAAGTCATACCCTAACAAAAATTTGTGACGTTGGTAGACAAGATTGGGATGAAAAAGTATCACCATTCTTTGGGCATATAGGACAACCTACAAGAGGTTAAATAAGGCCACACCATTTCAATTAGTGTTTGGCATGGAGGCTATCCTACTAGTTGAATTCATGTTACCTTCTCTGTGTATAGCGCGTGCATAGGAGGATTGGCGATGAACAAGTGTTGGAAGAAAGAATTGACAAGTTAATGCAATTGGATGAAAGATGATCACTCACCAGGTGGAGCTAGAAAGACTAAAAAAGAAAAACAAAAGGCATGGCATGATTGTCACATTAAGAACAAAAAGTTTGAAGTTGGGAAGATGGTTTTGCTTTATGATTCCAAGTTTTGTGCCATCCTGGGAAATTAAAAGTCCATTGGTTGGGTCCCTACATCATCTCGTACATCCTTGATTTAGGCATGTGTGCCAGTTATAAGTGTTGGATGGGATGAGATTTCAGGACACTTCAATGGGAGTAGGTTGAAGCCCTACTATAAATAAGTCTTCTTGGTGTTTGTAATAAGGCAAGTATTGCTAGATAGTTTAGGATTTCCTTTAATGCATTTTCTTTTCTTGTGTTTCCCTTTCTCATTGTTGTTGTTTTTTGTGTTGCACCTTGGAGTGCAGTAACCTCATTACTTTTTCAAAGGTTGTGAATGCATAGAGGACCACATCATTTTAGTGTGGGGTAGAATAATGTGGAGGAAAGTGCAAAGTGTGAAGTACCAGGAAGGATTGTGTTGGAAAGCCCGGTTGAATGGCCTGTGGAAGAAAGTGCATAAGAGAAAAGGTGAATGAGGATGGTTGGTATCAGGATAAGGCTACATTTTGGTTCCATGTACAAGGGAGAAAGAAGCACAAAAAAACAACACGAGGTAGGTGAGAGAAAAAATCATGAGACGGAAGAAGTACCTTGGCACTGGTAGTGCGCATGTAAGAGTCTTTATTAGATAGATTGGTTGTGCACCATAAGGTTGTAGGATTTTGTCCACACAAGGTTGGGCACGTGAGTTGGGGCTTAGAGTCAGCTTAGTGGAAAAAATGTAATAAGTGTTGAAGTATGGTGGTAGGTGAAGTAGCATTTAATGCTAAAAAGTGGGAAAAACTATAAATAGAAGGTTGAGCACTTCATTATGAACATTTGTGAATATGAGAAAAAAAAGAGAGCTCTTGCAAACTAGGGTTTCTAGAGTTGATCCATGTGAAGAAAAATTTGAGAAATTTAACCGTGAGTGACTAGATTTGATCTAAAACTAGAAGGAAAGAAGTTCACGGGTGTAGAGAAAAAGAGTTGTGGAGAAGCACCATCTTGTGAAAGAGGATATTCTAGTTAGGGTTTGGTAGCTAGGGCATGGGATGAAAAGGGTTTCTTCACAAGTTTGAGATCTGGGACTAGAGGAGGTAGAAAAGTAGAGAAAGTAAGAGAAGTTGAAGTGCTAAGATAACCTAAACCATGACACCTAAGAAACCAACTATATCACCTAAGAAGCCCAAGGAAAGGGCAAGGCAAAAGGAAAGAGGCAAACAACCAAAAACCCCCACAAGTATGAATGAAGAATGGTACATAGAGATGTAGTACCCGGATGGGGTTTTTCTTGGGAAGGAATGGGAGTCCCACTTAAGAAACATGATGGTGAGTGATTACAACCACAACCATCACATGAGAACACGATAGAAAAAGGAAATGGCACTGGAGTTGGTGCACCCAACAAACAAAAGGACACCAAGAGGGTTTGCCTATTTATAGTGATGAGGTAAAAGTGAAGTTGGAGAAGGTGGGATTATTGCAACTCTATGAGTTGCCTTATTTTGGAAAACCTGAGCACCTATATCAATGGTTGATGTCACATGTATACAGAGGATCACTTTTACTTCGAGGGTGCAAGATGCATAACTCCTCAGCTGATTTCAAGATTCACAGGCCTCATTTGTGAAGGAGAAAGTATAGATGATGACCGAGTGACAAGGAAGCCATCAAAGCAACCATCGCCATGTATGATTATAAGAAGGGGTCACGATACTTTGATATCACAGAGATCCAAGACCCTATCATGAGAATGGCGCGTGCACCTGGTGACAAAACTAAATGACCAAGAAAGGTGGACACAGGTAAATAAGGCCTGGTTAAATGTGTGCAAAAAAATTTTAGAAGGCACCATCTATAATTTTTCTACCTTCATCGCAGATGAAATTATCAAGCAAGTGCATGTAGGAAGGAGACAAGATACTCTTTGGCAATGTCCTCTTGACTCTTGACAATTGTGTTCTTAGAGATTAGAGTGCTAGATGTGGTAGATAAGTTTGTTTGGGAATATCCAGAGGAAGACCCCTCACCCCACGAAAATATTCACAAAGTACACTTGTGATACCATGATGGCTGCTCACAAGGCATGCCTGAGAAAAATGGTATAAGCACTTAAGGGATGCATTCGAGGTGGAGTGGAGGATCCAGAAAGCTTGCCCGGCTCTTTCATTGATAGAGAAGCTGAATTTGTGGTGTACCAACATTTCTACATTGGCAGATTTAAATTGATAGATGAAAACATGGGCCCCTAGTGTAAACTCCCTTCTCCTTCACCACTCAGTATTTCCAAGCAGGGTAAATAGGTTTAAAGAGGCCAAAAGACTAAGGTTCGACCTTAGTGAGGTAGATCAAGACCATAGGGAGCTGCAAGAAAGCTTCATTTACCCCAAGAAGCATGTGTACGTGGAGAGGTATGTCTCCCACGAAGTTCAAATGACAAAGCCCCTGACTTTCCAATAGTAGGAGAAATGCGGCAAGGGTATATCTGTGCATAAGACCAAAGTTTGAGAAGGGCACATACCTGGAATGTGATGTCTCCATTCTGAAGACCCCATGGGAAGAAAGAATCCCATGCCGAAAAAGAAAGGAAAAGAAGAGGTGCAAGGGAAGAAGGCACCAAGTGTCCAAAGTACACCACAAGTGGGTGCCCTAGGGACAAGTGCTAGAACTAGCACTTACACATGTAGGAAGAGGTCCCTAGTTAGAGAGGAGGTGCCAGAACAAGAAAATCCTATCACAAAGGAGAAATCACTAGAGGAGGAAGAAGAAAGAGCCGAATCCCCTATACTAGAATCCCTAGTTAGGAAGAAACAAAAGGTGATAAAGGAGGCTGATTCAGGAGGACAGAGAGCTTGGAGGCCTACAAGAGGAGAGAAGGATGATGATGAAGAAGATGAACCTGAAGGAGTCCAGGAACCGTAGTATTTGATGTGCATGATTCAGAGGAAGAGGGTGGAGAAGAGGAAAATGAGTTTCTTTTCATATGGAGGAAGGGTAGCTAGGAGGAGGAAGGCCCAAGATAAGGGAGGAAGTGAAGAAGTGAGTATGAAAATTAGACTCCAAGCCTCACGTAGGAGTAGATAAATGAGGTGGTAGAAAGAGAAGCAATGAAAATCATTGAAGCCTTGGTAGAACAAGAGTTGGAGCGACAATGCTGAAATAGTTATGAATGAAGATAAAGAAGAAAGTGTAGGAAAAGATCACGGTAGTACAGAGGAGGCCCCAGTTTGATGGTAACTATTCCTAAGGGCACATGCATAGAGGAAAGCACATGGAGATCAGAGACCAAGAATGGACTATATTGATGATCCAAACAAGGTGTTATACACACGTGTTTCCAAAGCACAGTACCAACAGAGCAACTCTTGGCTATGAAGTGTTTGATGAGGAAGGTGCATACCCTCGGATGAGGAAAATGCTTTCTTGGGAAATTGAGTCCCACATCGATGAGCCAAATTTGAGGAGGTAAGCCAAGGGAAATAATGAAGGTGCCGAGTCAAAAGGAGACAACCCCTTGGTGAGAGCACTCAACATAGATTTTGGATGAACAAGTCTGTAATGCATTGAATAAGGTCTCGGTTGAACTAGAAGCTAGGTTATTTGGGAGGAATGACAGGTAAAATTCCTAGAGGAAGAGCTAGAGAAGAGAGGAAGAAGAGCTCAAAGAAAGGACCAAGGACTTAAAGTAGGAGGAACTAATCAACGCACAACTAAAGCGTGAACTAAGGGAAGAAAAGGAAAGGGTGTGTGAGGTATACAAGAAGGTAGAATCCATCACAGATGCCATTTTTTTGAAGCATCCGGACCTAGCACCACCCATGCAAAAGTATGGATCTTCCTGGAGTTCCTAGAAGACTTAACATGTATCCTCACCATGGAGAGGGACCACCATTGGCCTTAGAGTCATGGAAGAAATATTAGTGCACCTAGAAAGGGAAGACAAACTGAAGGTTGTAGCAATCATTTCCGAGTACAACAAGGTCCTTGCTGATGTAAAAATTGCTACCAAAGTTGTTGAGGCCATGTATGAAAACTGTGTAGATAGGATAGAGTGGTGAGCATTCTTGTCGCCACTCACGAGGTAGAGCTCAAATAATTCCAAGAGAAGAACAAAGGGAACAGAGTGGAGTGGGATAGGATCTTAGCCAAGGTTGAGAAGAATTCGAAGCCATTGAAGTCCTATGAGGTTTAGTCAAGAACTGGATGAAAGGGTTGTACCCACAAATCACAAAGGGGATGGATGCACTTGAGGATGTGGGAAAGAAACTGGAAGGGGTGGTTGAGGAATGAATACTCAAGGAGATGGACTGAGTTTTGATGAGGTAAGCACCCTAGTGGTGACCTCTGCCAAAGA
The DNA here is from genome assembly GCA_018340775.1 of Taxus wallichiana var. yunnanensis. Classification (NCBI taxonomy): domain Eukaryota; kingdom Viridiplantae; phylum Streptophyta; class Pinopsida; order Cupressales; family Taxaceae; genus Taxus; species Taxus wallichiana. The sequence continues at coordinate 819,155,211 of CM031238.1, forward strand.
GCACAAAATGAAGTTGATGCCTGGAATAAGTTGGAGGCCAATTGAAGAAAGATTTTCCTCTCTCATGCAACAGTAATAACAACACTTCCCCATTCTTTCATCTTTCCCAATTCTTCTTTCCCTTATTCTTTTCCAAATCATTATTTCTTCCAAAATCATTGTAATTCTTTATTCTTTGAAGACGTGTTCCTATGGGTAGAGAATAGGTGTAGTGTGGGGTGATGTTGGGACCCTGATTTATTGGCTTAAGTCAAGAAGTGGGCACAAGAAGGGCATGCAAGGAGAAAGCGTGTAGGATAGGGTTCTAGGAGGGTTTAATAGAACAAGTAGCATGTGCATGCACGCAAGGAAAAGTAGGATTTTGAGACTTAGCCATATTTGGCATATCAAGCAGGACACGTGAAAAGCATGACCCGACTATGCATGTGGAGTGGATAAGGTGCCAGCCTAGTGATAGGTTGGCCTAGGAAGGAATATGCCCTGTGATGGAAGCTTCTAGAAGACCATCATGGCAAGGAGTGGAGAGCTTAGGCCTGGAGGAGCATGCTCCCATGGAGGACCACATTTGGACACTTGGTGATGGATCTGAAGCCTTAAAAAGGTGGGTTGGTAGTTCAAGAGGCCTATAAATACAAGCACCCACAGAGGAATTGAGATATAGATCAATAGAGAGTGGAGCTCTGTAGAAATGCTATGAGGAACTCTATTGGGTTGGGTAGATGACCTATAGGGGAAGGATGTATCAAGGGTTTGGGTATGAAATTTTCCTTTCATGTTTAGGAGGACTCTAATCCAGTTATGATGTATGACTTTGGTCTGCCATACTGTGATATTTTGTAATGGATCTAATGCATGTGATGAGGTTGTTGAGATATGATGGAATATAAATATAATAGACTTTGGTTTATACATATATCTGTGTAGTTCTATTTCATATGTGTTATATGAATGAATATAAACTCCTATACATTTCCTTTTCGTGTCCACTCACTCTTTTTAAGTCCTATATAAAAATTTTAAGTATCTTTTTCTGAGCGCCCTTGAAATGATATGTCGGCACATGGGCTTGTTATTTGGTGGATTGATCTAGAACCATGACACCTTTTAATTCATCTAGAGATTTGGTTCCTATTTAGAATAATCTAGTTAGGAAATATTATGATTGTTGTTTCCCTTTACATCTTCCACATGACCAAGAAACATTCTTAATTACATTTTGAACACAAATTTTATTGTGTAAAGTGTATATTTTCTTCAAGATGTACCCACGGAAGAAAGTCGGGAGTAGGAAATCAATCAAGAAACACCAAAAAGTGATAATTCACTTATGAACAAGAAAGTAGATGAGTTTTGTGTGATAAATAAAAGTTCTCTTCAAGTTTTATATTCAAATACTAGATCTAAGAAAAAAATATATGGAAGAAGGACAAATGAAAAATGAATGTCTTCTTCATAACCTTTCCTAATACTCTAAGGGGGTGATAGTTAAAATTTAACTACTAATGTGAAAAAAACCACACAGGTTTGGCATTAAAAATGCATAATCATCCCAAAGGATATCCCACACAAGCTCAAATGAAAAAATATATTGTTGTAAGGTACAACAAAAGCATAATTATACTTTATTCAACATCTTATAATAGATGAGGAAGACAATGTGAATGTCAGAATCTTTAGAAATTTTGGGAAAAGAGATCTCTTCAAGTAATTATGGACAATTTTTCCACTCCAATTGAGACATTAAAGGAAAAATTCAAAGTTTTTCTCACTAATGCCATGCAACATAAGGGAGATTAGATAAGAAAATACTTGAAGCCTCTTCCCTTCTATATATCTTTGATTATTGGAAACCATTTAGTCCACAATTGTATGATTGATTTGGGGGAAAGTAGTTAAGATATTGCAAACCAAATATGTATGAAATATGAACTCTCTCTAAATGTGTGGTTCAACTATATGGGACAATAGTGGGGACTATTGGGGTTATCAAAGGTATAGGACTGACATTGCATGCATGCCCCAAAATTTCTATTCCCAATATATCTTCATAATTGATCTATCTCCACGCTTTTCTCTATTTCTATCTAGAGATGTTACTTCTAAAAAAGGAGGATATATATTAGTTTATTGGTATCACATGTTCTTCAAGACTAGGAATGGCACTAAGGAAACCATTAAGTCTAAACCAATTGATAAATATCATAAAGAGCCTTATGTGCCTAGTCTTATCGAGTGCTCATTACACTATTGTTTACCAAGAGGATCACCTAAGTACCCAAGACTTGGATACTCAATTTGAGAGAAATTTTTATTTTCTACTTGATGAATGGGAAAATGAGTGTTATATATTTTATCCATATCAGTAGGTGGAAGAAAATGGCCTTGGAATTTATTTTCTACATGAAAGATTTCACCTCTTTCTAGTATTATCAAATCAAATAATGAAGAGGATGATGGTATTTGGAAAATGTTTTTTGATGAATCAATAAGCTGATAAGGAGTAGGAGGGGGTGTAGTCCTTATATCTCCCATAGGTATGGAGCATTACTCCTCTTCCAAATTTCATTTTAGTTTCTCCTAACATAGAAAAATATGATTCCTCATCCAAGGTCTTCAATGGGAAAGAATGAAGAACATCAAGAAATTTCATACTTTTGGAGATAGTAAACCAAGTCATAAGATCAAATGTAGATAAGAATGAATTGCTAAGAGACTAAAACATAGAGTATGGGATATTTTAGAGAATTGTGAATCCTTCAACATCCATAACATACCAAGAAAAGAGAATGAAGATGTTGATAGGCTAACAAAAATGGAGAAAAGTTTGATGTTTTAGAGAATGTCAAGAGAGACAAGTTTCAATCACACTTCAAGGTAGTTTTGAGGCCTATTGTACAATAAAATGGCACAAATTTCAATTATTTGAATGTGATCAACAAATTGTTAGTTTTAACCAAGAAAAGGATGATTTTTCATCAATAAATTATGACAAATTGGAGTAGCAATATGGGAACCAAGTTTTCCAACTTAGATCAAATAAATTTTCCAAAATCCTAGTGACCTTGGAGTCTAACTTCAACTATGATGATCATATCATAAAAGAAAAGGAAAACATGAGAGTTAAATGTGAAGATTTAGAACCAATCTCAATTAGCAAGAATAGACTATTAAAAATTATCAAGGTGAGTGCCCACAAGAAAAGCATGCTTTTGTAGAAATTTTCGAATATTTTTTTCATATATTTTATTGGGATTATCAAGATCGAGCGTTTTGATCCTGATTTACCACAACATACCATTGAAATAGACTAAGTAACTAGACATATAACACATAAATATAGGCCTATTACTCCACACATTTATCCTCGATGAGGAAGGAAATAAATAATATGATTGAGGAAAACTTCATCTTTCCCATCAAGAATTCATCATGGGTAGCCAATTTAGTCCTAGTGCAAAAAAGGAATAGAGAAATTGTATTATGTGTTTATTTGAGGGATTTAAATAAGGAATCCTTGAAGGACCATTACCCACTACCTTAAATGGAATATATCCAACAAATTATGGCTATATTAGAAATTTTATCTCTTATAGATGGTTACACTGGCTACAATCGGATCATAGTGAAAGAAGAAGACCAATTCAACGCATCTTTTACCACAAAAATGGAGAACCTATGCTTATAGGAAAATGTATTGTGGTTTGTCCAATACATTAGAAACATTTAAAAGAGCCATGGATATGGCATTCAAAGGACTGATCAATAGTATTATTTTGGTCTATTTTGATGATATCACAATGTTTTCTAAAGATGCATTTGGTCATTGTTTCCATATGAGAAAAGTATATGAAAGGTGTAGACAATTTGGTCTTTGTCTCAATCCTAAGAAATGTATATTCTAAAAACATGAAGGTAAGCTTTTTGGCCATATTTTATCTAAATAAATATTAAGCATTGATCTAGAGAGAGTTTTTTCCATTCTTGCATTTTCATTTCCCAGTCATAAGAAAACACATCAAGGATTCTTAGGAAGAATCAAAATTTCTAGATAGTTTTTCCTAATTTTCTCAAATTTTTCATGTCATTGAGACTGATGCTAAATAATATAATGGCTATAAAATAGACCACTAAAGGAAAAAATAGCTTTGAAACTATTAAACAAGCAATATCACAGGATCTAACTCTCATTAACCTGAATTTATCTAAGGATTTCACAATGTATGCTTTTGGAGGCATAGATACAATATCTCCCATGTTGGTACAACCAAATGTAGATGGCTTGGAATACCTTATTATATTTTTTATCTAAGGCTTAGAGTATTATGAGGTGTGATATTTATTTATTGAGAAACATGCATTGGATGTTATAAGGATTTTGAAGAAATGTAGGCATGTAATATCCAACAATAAGATTCACCTAATGGTTTAACATGTTGGTGTGAAATATGTTCTTTTGAATAAGGACCTAAATGAAAAAAGTATATAGTTGGATAAACAAAGTATAGGATTATGATATTGAGAGAGAGAGAGCTCCAAGATATCATGTAATGACATGCATAATGATAGAGTTGCACTAAAATGATATCATGGATTTCCTCCAAGTAATCAACAAGAAAAACATGAACTTAAGGAAAGGTTAATCAAACATGTTTTCCAATATGGTCTAAAAATTTCACAAGGGGATAAAAAAATGAAACAAAGAGTAATCAACAACTATCAACGTGAGAAACATGTCCAAGAATCTAGTTTAATCACGTGAACATCAATATTGTTACACTTCAACACAATTGAAGATGTGAATGCTCCAAGAATCAACAAGAGATTAAATAAAATAAGTGTGTGCATAAGGAAAAATAGTCTAACATTCTCATAGACTAAAAAGGGGTACATGTAGGAGTGTTGTGTAACTCCCATGCCTGAACTCATCATACCTCCATAAGGGAGAAAGGAGTTACATTCCATAATGGGAAAGTAACTTCTATATCACAAAAATGACGCATATGATATATTCTATGACAAAATATGTCATATAAATCCTAATGATAACCTAGACCTATGATCTCACCTAAGTGAGATGACTCACCATGGGTGAGGGAAATTCACATAATAAAATAAATAAAGTGGAATAATATCCCTCACACCAACACCCCCTTCATATAAAATTGGTTATATGTCATGAAAAGTTAGAAAGAAAATAGAAATCCCTAGACAACCTAAGATTGATGATTCATATGGGTAAACTAAAGTCTTGATGAGATACCCATGTACCAATAAAAATATTTCTAAAAATAAGTAGAGGAAAGAAATGGGTCCCTACTACTAGGCATGATGAGGGACCCACGAATAATAAGGATCTCAAGTAATGGATAAAAACCACAAGGAAAAACATCCACTTATAAGATATAAAATAATCACCTAAATAACCTAAGAAAGATGCTTCAAATGGGTTCCGGAAACTAAGGTTTGATAAGGCACCCATGTATAAAATGTAATTTTTCCACAAGAAGAAGAAGATGAGGAGAAGAAGAGAACTAACAAAATTCTCTAGAAGATGATTTCCAATGAAATCCCAAGGAATCTAAAGGATGTGTTATCAATTTCAACTCCGGGTGGAATTGGAAAATAGAGTAGGCTTGCACTAGGGAACTCTCATAGCCAATTTAGAGTTTACATGACAATTTCAATATTCAGGGTAGAATCAGGTCTTGGAGAGAGATGAAAGTTTAAAGAATAATTTTTCCTTTGTTTGGTCTTCATTGAGTTTCAAAGTTTTATTCGGTTTAGGAGATTAAGTGAGGCCCACTTGTAAACAAAAATGAAAAAAATTGATGATTCATCTAAACATCTCCTTGGCATATCCTCATAGCTACATAGATCCAATGAATTATATAATATGTTTGTAGGAGTTGTATATTTTGTAGGGAAATATTTCAACTCTTGGGATAGATCATCTAACAAATAATCATGATCGAGTGAGGGATTTCATTGAGTCTCACAAAACTGGCGAGTGGTTGTAAGGAATTTCAAGTTTCTTAATGAATTGAGCTAGGTAAAGATATCGAGGGTGGGCTATTCCTTATCCGCCAAGTTTTTCACCATTGAGATTGAGCTTTGTTAAAAGGTTTGGCCAGCTATGCAAGAAATGATATAAAGACTCTATGTAATTGAATTTAAACTAAGCTCTATGCTTAAGTGGCCAAGCCACCTTAAAGAACTTGAGCTAGTTTTGTGGTACATTGAGCTAGCTTAATGCCACCAAATCGCACATCACATGGCTAGGATAACATTACATCAAGCTCATTTATTTGAGGTTGAAATGTTTGAGTTATTTGAGGAAGTAGAAGAGTCGAGCCACATACTACGGGGCCGAATTAATCATCTAACATCAGACTCGAGTTACTTTCCTTAACTTGTAAGGAGTTAGGTTATGCATTGCCATGTTAGAAGTGAGTTATCTTTTTACAAGGGCTGAGCTCTACATCTCGGAAGTTATGAGTGAATGTTTTAGGTTGAATGCACAAATTTTTGGTTGAGTAGGTAGAATTCAATGTGGGCAGGTGTAAAGGACTATCTTGAGCCTTTGTAAATGAGGGAGAGGTTGTAAGCTTCCAAAACTTATGGATTTGAAGACTATGTTGAAGTCTTGTGAAGAGGAACAAGCGGAGTAAGTCTAGGATCACATAAGACATAAGTAGAGCCACTTTGGGAAAGCATGAAAATAATGAGGGATGGTATACCAAGTTTTGTGAGAAGATATTGAATTTGAGATTCAGTAGAGATAGTGAATCATTAATTGGCTTAGCAGAGGATTTTAAATAATGTGAAGGTATGATCTTACTAATGCGGGCTGAGCCATTCAAGTTGAAAATAAGTTGAATATGGTGGGAGAGTTGCTTGGCATCAAGTTGAGATTTGAAATAGATCAAAAACTTATCAAACTCAGTGAATTATGAAGGATAGGTCATGTTCTACGTAGAGCATTATGGAAAAGGCAACATTTTGGGTCCTAAATGTCCCAAGTGAACTCGGGACACATGGGTGACAAAAACCCAAAACACTTGATGCTCATTCGATGTGGAGAATGGCCTAGTCAAAGGCCATTATGGAGTCAATGGGATTCTAGGAACCTATGTGAACATGTGAGGTTCTAGAATCTCAAGTTATGTGTAAGTCGATTTGAATGACACATGAAGCATGGGCTGGAAGGGGTTAAGTTCACCATAGGTGGCATAAGCTGCAATGCAAGACATGCTTGGTATTTGAATTAGTGACTGACCACTTAGGGAGATGATATTTTCTTATGGATAGAAGGGATTTGGGAGCCATACAAGCATTCGTATGTCTTAGCTTATCAATGCCGAGTTGGCCCCCAAATGCTACAATGTAAACACCTAACTGCCCCTCCCAACTGTAAAAGTGATCGAAATCGATGGTGGGACCAATTTTTTTAAATATCCCAAACATATTTAAATGATGCAAAACATAAGGGAGGAGGATAAATATTTTAAATGTGATTTCCAACTAGAAATTTAATTTCTCAATCCTGTGAACATCAAGCAATCTTATAAAAACTCAAAGTAGCTACCTACACTCAAAACCTCATAACTTGAGCATTTCTCAACAAAATCACACAAAATTGGTATTTTTTGAATCATGATTCAAATAAATTTGCAAAAATATCAAGAATCTTAAAATTGATGCAGATTTGATGGTGAATTTATGGGAAAATAGACCTAGTTCCTTGGAGACCTCAGGTGGTTGAGAGGGAATTAAATGGGCATGGGAAATAATTTTCTCTGCTACAAGTCATGGAAAAGCACAAGTTTCCTTTTACAAGAAAAATATCATCAATCTCACTCATTTATTACCACATGAAAGTAGCAAGAAAGGAAATTTTGGGATTTTTATTTTTCTGTCTTCTTAATTCTATAAATTGTAACATGGACTCTTTGTAAAAAGAGTTAGTCATTTTCCTTTCTATCCCCTCTCTCTTTTTTCTCTGTTGGGTTGAATGTATAGTTTTAATCCTCTCTCCCATGATTTGTAATGGAATTCTCTTGCCTCTTTCCCACTAATGACACACTATGCAAACTTCTAATGGAGTAATAGAGTGTGTTTCATGATACATCTATCCATCCTTTGAATATTTTACTGTCTCGACTTGCCCCTCTTCATTGTAGGGTATATTGTGAATATTTATGATGTTTATTGTAGTTTTGTGGGATTTTTGTTTAAAGGAAACAAATGGTATCCTATGTGAATCTATCTTTTATCTGTGGTGCATCTTTTCTACCCTCTCCATTGCTCACCTCTCTCCATTTCAAGCAGTTGGATAGTGTTTAACAAACCATCCTTTTCTGGTGTATCACCGCACTTAGTGTAGGTTTAATTTTATGCATCTCTCTCCCTATCTCCTTGGAGGTTAAAATAGGATTCAGTAGTTTTCTTTCCTGAATTAGGAGTAGCTTTTGGAAAGTAGGATTAGGAGTAAGAACTAGCTTTATCAGAGGGTTATCTCAAGCTCGCAAGTCCCACAACTTGAGAGATAACCCAATGTTACATAAATTACACCAAATGTCCCAGTCCATCAAACTATCTCATTCGGGGTGCATTTAATTTGGTGATAACAATTATGGAACTTTGGTGGGACAAAATTTAAATCAGAATCTTGAATCAAGTGGGACATTACACATTCAAAGTGTTATAACTTATTTAGTGTTCCATTCAATAAATTCTAGCCACTTGCTACCTCCACTACTTGATAATAGTTATGGAACACCCGGTGGGACAAGAAGGAAGTTAAGATCATTAGCAAGTGTCTAGTTCAATATTAGAGTAGACTTCATTTGAACAGTTGGCATGTTCTTGTTGGAATATTATCTTTTGGAAGTATTTACAAACACATCTAGCGAATCCATTTGGTCCAAACAACCCATTATATAAAGTTAAGAGACCTTTATTCCATCCATTTCCATCTATTTTTCTTTCCATCTCTCTCATTTTATTCCATTCTATGAAGTTATGCAATCATGGCTTCATTCCCACAGTGGAATTCACACTTGAAACAATGTATTCAGCCTCCAACGAGCTTCACAACTCCTCCATATCATTCGATATGATCAAATTTAAAACCACTATTCTTACCCCTATGAGCAGATATCAAAATCAATTTCACTATGAAGCTCATTAAGAATGAGGGTATGCATGTAGTGAAAACAATTACATGGAAAAAATAGATTTTTGCTAGAAAAGATTCAAATAATGGAGGTAGGCATGGTTCAATATCGGAAAAACACATATGAAAGCATTTAGAATTGGATGCAGAGCACCTTGTCTATGGGAAGGCCCTTTTCTAAGACATTATAGGTCACATTTTCTCAAGAAGCTTGAATTCATGGATGAGATGTTGTCCCAACTTGCATAGTGGATTGAGGAGATAAAAGCCTATGAGAAAAGTGTAGGAAAACATTTTCAATGGGTAAGTCAAGATTTAATTCCTTATTCTTCTTTTTCTCCTTCCCAAGCTTTATCATTTCAGCATAGTATCAAAATTCGAGCCTATTATATGCTACCCCTAGTTTTGAGTTACCTTCTCCATCTTCTAATTTATTATCCCATCTTAATTATTCTTCCCTTTTCCCTTTAAAACATTCATCCCCTCTAAAGGAACAATAATTTCTACCTTCCCCACCACCAAAAATGATATCAAAACTAGTTGTAACCCAACCTAACCCTCCTCATGTCTTGCAAGTGCATCTTGGGAAGAAAAGACTCAAAAAAACAAATCAAGAACATATACTAAGAAGAACAAAACAATAAATAAATGTTAGAAAACTTGAAAAAGTGGGCTCTAAAGTTTGGAATTGAAAAACTTCCTTGATGGTGAAAACTAAAGAAGAGGTTAAAGTTGAAGAGCTAGTAGTGGCCAAGTCTAATTTTGCAATAGCTATAAAGCAACAAGAAGAACAACTGATGGAGTAAACATGAAAAAGGATTTGTAGAATTGGGATTTAAGATTTGGAATTAAAAAATACCCATGATGGTGAAACCAATAGAAGAAATCAAGGTAGGAAACAAGCAATCAAGGGTGATTTTGAATATAATGTCAGTATAGTCTGCAGACACTAAAATTAGGTCACACTCCCCTTTGGTCCCTTGACGAATAAGCACCCTTCATCACATTCACCTAGCCATGGCCCCCTTCACCCCACTAATATTAATTAAATTAAATTAATTCATTATCCTCACCATATTTATTATTTAAATATCTTAATTTAAATAATATCCACACATACACCTCACTTAGACACCTCATCAAGCCAACTCAACCTAAGACCTATTCTTAATAAGTTTTCATAACTAACTAAGACTTACCCAAACCCTAAAAATAAATGCCTACATTCTCTCTAACCACATTCCCACATGCTTACAAGAAGATTCAGTCTAATCCATGGGTTAACGACATGAGATTTGAGAAAATCAAGAGGATCTCCCTAGTTTAGTAAACCTAGGAAATCCCACCTTGAAACGACACAAGCATTACCCTAACCGTCACCTGAAAAGTTAAGCCGGAACCGTCATTGGTTACCCTTTTAACACTCAAAACAACCTTATTTTGGAGATTGGAAAAGATTGGAAAAAGTTGGTGAAACATTGGGATCTTCTGGAGAGATATCGTATCTTACGAGATCAAATTCTAGTGAAAGCACGGGTGAAAGAAAGAGATCAATCATTATCCCTTACATAGCCACCCAGCAATGATCTGATCTAACCAAGAAAGAGGAATGCACATGTATCCCATGCAGAAGCTCTCCTACGATTGATGATCACCTCATAGCCAATTTCAACCTCTTACAAGCACCCCCATCCCCACTCATCAGGTTCTAGGAGAGAATCCAAGTAAGTAAAACATTCTACTTCTTTGGTTCACTTCATTTTGTCATTATATTATCACCTAGATTATTTACCTAGCCACCCATTGTGTAACACCACGAACTATTGTTACTACCTCCTAAGCATTCAAGTGTTGATATATGATTTCTTACGTAAAAGGATATGTTCCTTTGATTGTGAAGTCATGCTTGATATGGATTGTATCTTCTTTGCTCTTTAAGATATTTGACTCGAGTTAGGATATGCTTGGACTCTTTTATTTCTTTCATTTTTAGCACTGAGTTCAATTTGATTTGAAAGGAATTTTGGATTTATCCATCTTTATGACAAAGCCTTGGATCGGTTGCATTGATCAAGAGATTTTTAAGTTTATTCTAGATGAACAAAAATTATAGACCTTATGAAAGTTCAAGTGGTCAGAATGTGTTGAATAAGCAATTCAGTTTTCTAACTCGGGATGATCTTTGTTAAATGAATTGGTTCCCGATATCGTAATATCAGGAAGGCCTAGACCTTGAGCCAGGTAATAAATTCTGGTGTATACTGCAAGCTTTTTATCAATGCCGGATAGAATCCATTTCGGGAATGTTATACCCTGTTGGTTCTTATACTGAACGATCCTACTTGTGAGACCTAGAATGGATTCGTTAAGGTTAATAACCTTAACCTAAACTATAACCTATGGGTTGAATTATTGCTAATCTAACCTAGCCCTAAACTATAGGTTTAATGCTCCTAAGGTTAGCGACCTAGCACTATGGAGGTAAGACTAAAGTATTACCTTGTGATTTAACCTATGTTTCTAACCTAACTAATGATCATGGATAAAGGAGGACCTATGAAGGGGTGCGAGTCATGGGTGGTGGTTTCCATGACATTAAATGGGGTGGATAAGCATGAAGGACAAGGGATTTGGTGGAGGTTGTAAACATCTATTGAGACCTGACGTGGCGGTATCACCAAATTTGGGAATGGTTGTTTGTGTTCACATAAGGCATAATCACCAACTTTGGTGGTGAAAATAATGGAGATTAGGTGGGAATCTTGGAGTTAATGTCATTGATGAACTTCGGTTCCCGAGCGTGGATTGCTTGGGAAGGCATGCAAATGGAAAATTGGTTGGTATTTTGGTTTTCCATTCGCTCCGTTTTTCTCTCTGTTTGATCATCGGTTCTTTGAATAAGTCTACTTGGTGTTGCTTGGCAAGCTATGAGAATAACTAGCTCTTTTCTTTGTATGAAGGGGAAAGTTTATAAGACATGAGGGTAACAAATTATTGTTGCTGAATCTATCATGGAAGAAGAAGAAAATGAGCTCATTCGAGAGGTCTTCTTCAGATTTTTAAGTGACATTACCAAAGGCATGTTAGGCCAATGACTTTTAAAAATATTGCTTTACTCCAAATGCTTTCATTAAAACAACTTTGTTGTAAGTGATTTGAGTTTAGTTGGTTTAAAACAATGTTTTAGTTCTTCCTTTCTGTGGAATTAGGAATCTAGGGTTATTTGATGACTTTGTTTGAATGTTACTTGTATTTATTCTTCCTTTTGGATTCATTTTGATTAAAGACCAGTGTGCTTTTATTATTGATTGAATCTGTTGAATCTTCTTTGTGATTATACTACTTGAATGCACTATTGTCAGGAGTCCTTCTTGTGTTTGTGATTTTGGGTTAGAATTTTGAAAGTTGCAAGGATTATATATGAAAATGACTCAGTGTGAGTCTTTGTAATGTTTCGTATGTTTCGACTTCTGTTGAAAGTTTTTGGTGAATACTTTTTAGCATGATATTGTTGGAATTCTTGAAATGGATAGTATGTTTCGACTTCTGTTGAAGTTTTTCAGTGAATACTTTTTAGCATGATATTGTTGGAATTTTTGAAATGGATAGTATGTTTCGACTTCTGTAGAAGTTTAGTTGAGAATACTATATGGTTTCGACTCCTTTTGAGTCCTTGAAACGTAACTTATGTTTTTAACTTCTGTAGAAGTTTTGTTGTGCATACTGTTGGAATCCTTGAAATGGATAGTATGTTATCGACTTCTGCGGAAGCTTGTTGTGGATACTCATTGGTTTTGAGTCTGTTGGAGTCCTTGATATGATGCGAGTTGGCACGATTCTTGATTTAAGTCCTCACTGTGCATGCATATCGTACAGACTCTTTCTTAACATTGTTGTGTTATATTCAGTTCGCTTCTGTGGAATTAAAGGATGGGTTTTCTTTACAAACTTGACTCCATTTGAGACCCTGTTGTATTTCATAGTAGCTCGACTTCAGATGAAACTTTGAGGAAATTATTGATATGGAATTCAGCTTCTGTGAAGACCTTGTTGTGATTATTTTTCTTGAAATCGGCTTCTAATATAGGTCCTTGCTGTATAATCGTAGGGATTTGTTTCAGTTGAATGAAGTTGTGCATGTTTGAGTTTCGACTCAGTGTGAATGTCACTGTATTTGCATATGGAAACGTCATTTGTTTTTAATGTTATCTTGTCTCGTGTTTGACTGAAACAAAGAGCTCTTAGCTGAACCATGTCAGGCGATGGCGTTGGGTATTTTCATGTTGATGAATGATATGGAAAAGGTTTGTTGAGTCTTTCATGGTTGGATTATTTTTCTTTTGCTTTGTCGTGAGAGCTCTTGTAATGCTTAATAGCTACAGGTGATTTTTATTAATGAATTTAGATGAAACTGTAGTTTCTTCTTGTGATCTCGATTGTTTTAAATTGCATGCGTAAAAGTAATTGCGTTATTCTAGAGGAGTCGAGTACAGTCAGAACATGATTGAAATGGGAATCTGATTTACTCTGTTTCCTTCTCCTGAGCTGTAAATTATATGTTGATGTGTAATAAGAGGAATAGGAAAATACTCTCTCTCTCCTAGTATGGAAACTTTATGTGTTTTCTCCTTGTATCCTTATGCAATCTCTACGGTATGGGCATAACAAGAATAGCGTGGTATTGTATGTAGAGACTAGTATAAAATGTGTGTTCAATGTATAAGTAGGTATACTCATCAATACCATTAAAATAATGTATGATTAAAAGGAAATTACGACAGTTGAGCTTGTTGAATGTTATAAACTACCTTTGAGTAATTGTTAGAAACATTCTTGTAGGAGTTTTGTTCCATCCAGTAGAATGGTTGTATTCATTTGTTCTTAGTCCAACATATAAGATGAATAGCCTGATTTATGTTTGGAATTTGAAGAAATGATTTCATTTAAACAAAGGTTGTAATGAGAACAATTGGTGGATTGCAATTGTTTTAAGAATTAGTGCTTATCATGCTCGGTTCAGTGAAAACCCACCCATGTTGACAATTTTCGAGATGGTTCATGTAAGTGGTAAAGGCAAGGATCTCGATATGATGTTCAGATTGTTTAATTTGGTTTAATGATGAATTCCAACTTGATTCTCTAAATGTACTACTTGAAGAAAGATGTTCTTTTGCTGTTGAATATTGTATCAAATATGCTGAAAGCATAAATTGTATTTGATTAGCTTAGAAATGAATGAAATGAGGGAATTGTTACTTATGTGTTTGCATTCGTATCTTGATGGATTGAAATTCTTCGGTTCGAATGATTTTAAGAGCATTTTTATTATTGTATACCTTGGAGACATTTGGAATTCTCTAAGTAAACTTTGCAAAGATTAGGTGACTGAATACTTGTAAAAGTGAGTAGTTCTGTTATGTTCTATCTAAAGCTAATTTGGAATTTAGATCACTGTCTTTTGAGAAGCTAAGGTTAAAATAAACCTCAACAGGAAGCTGAACGGGAAGAATAAATTATTACTTCCTAGTCTTGATCTAAGTCAAGACAACGTTTAATTTGATTTTAAATCACTATATCTTAATACTAATAAGTAAGATATATTTCAGTTATGAGAACTGATATAAACCTAAAAGGGTATGGTTAGAAACCTTATGAGAAGATTTAGGACTATTGTCCAAATTCGTTGATTTAGATTACTGTTTATCAATGAACTCCTTAATGAAACCTCAAATCTTATTAACTTCTCTTTGTGAAATGGGTCTTAATAAGAAAGGCAATTCTAAGGTGAGGAACCCAGGGGTTGGGAAAAGACTACCCTAAAAGGAGGCGTCTTAAAGTATAATTTAACTCAACGTAAAGTAACACCTTAAAGTTAAGTAGATCTTTTGAGGCTGATTTGAAGGTTGATGGCACAAGTCAACTACAGGGTTGTACCTTCGAGAAGATTAGGATCTTCTCGAAGATACAACAATGTAAGTGACTTATGGTGACACCCTTTGCATTGATCGTTAAGATTTACACCTTAAACTCAAACAAGTTTTTACTCAAGGGACTGGTTAGGAATGTGGTCATGATATGAGGCTGCCCGGAGACTCACCATATTTATTACCTTGACACGGGGTTAACTAATTGACCCACCTATGTTAGCGTATCCCTAGTTCTTGAGAACATCCTTATATCATTGTCATATTATTAATCCGTTACCCTGAGTGAATAACTTGGGGACACATTCTCTTTAATCACATTCCCAGTCGGTGTAAGACATTCTACATAACATAGGAATGGGGTGAAGGACGTATTCTAGATTGGAGTATGCCGTCTTTAGGAATACGAGACATAAGCGAATATGTTTCAAATCTTTGGCCAAAGTATCGCAAGTCATGATTGCGTTGTCCTATGTCACAACTAGTACGAGGGATGAGATATTGATGAATAATGGTAACAATTATTGGGATAGGTTCCTTGGATAGAGGATTGAATCCCGGATTAGGGAAGAGAACAAGAGTGATGTGTTAAAATAAAAACGCCAACTCTTTGATACTCATGAATAGATCGGTAGATTACCGAGTCATGGAATGAATAGATCGGAGGTACTCCAAGTCATCACATGATCGTATGGTTATCTGTTATAAGAATGATTGTAATGATCCGAGAGTTCTAAATTATGTATTTAGAACTAGGATGCACCTATAAAAAAATTAAATTTCTTGTTCTAATGTACTAAATTGAGGACGTTACATTGACCTCCTTCAACATTCCCCCTCCATATACCCATTAAAACCTCACCAAATCCCTCCCAAATCACCCAATACCTCATCCGAACAACCAAAATCCTTTGTGCAATCACAAAGGAGACCCAAAACCATTATGTGGCATTCTGGAACTCCACAATAATGGCACCAAGTTATATCTAACCGTTTCGGTCACCGTAAATTGGCATCGATTACTATATTTGCTGATACATCTCGAACAATGACCTACCCACCTAATTCCACCTCACCCTCATTCACCTGTGATCTACCTAAGACTTTTGTCAAACCTACAGAGACCCAAAACCAATTATTTGACCTTTGGATCCTATTCTAACCTAGCTGTTAGATTAGATCTTTCTTATTTTGTTTTAAGTGAGATACCTAAATCATTTCAATTACAATAGGATCTAATTTATTTCCCACATTAAATTGTTTAAAATAGTGGACTGATAGCCATCTAGGAAGTATCACACTTCCCGAGATCTAGCACATGCTAGGTAGTTCACTGTATATATTGTTCAACTTTTTCTGGTGGTCTTGCTTTTCATTACAGGTAGTTCCTCCTAGCCAAAAGGAATCTCTCACAATCAGTTGTGGATTCAAAAGTCATACTCATGCAAAAACTCATCAACCAACATTAAAAAGGTATTCCTCCTATACCCATTACCTTATTTGTTTTGTCAATACTTCAAAGAAATGTCTAAGAATCGGGGAAACAACAGCAGAACAAGAAGAAGAGAGTGGTGATCAACAATCAGTTTTATCATAATGCAGTGTTCACAGTGGCACCATTTTTTTAGAATTTATTGATCATGCACTAATTGAAAAATCAGTTAAGGAAGGAGAAGAAAAATCAGCTCCAAGTTCCATGAAGAGGAACACCTAGAGGAAAAGGAATCAGATCTAGAGATGTTGAATGAGGATGATATTATTGAAAGATTATTTATTTCATTTGGAGGATCTGATTTGGTTGATGAGTCCATAGCAGAGGGAGACATCCAAGAAGACCTTGCTACCCAAAACAATCCTCTACAACAACAGATTGAAGATTTTATTTTTTCACATTTTATGCTAGAGAAAGAGGCTATTCAAGAGAAAATGTGGTCTTTGAGCAGAAAAGAAGGAACTCCCAAGAAATAAATGTGTTTTTTTAGTCTCTATTTACCGCTAACTTCTCTTCAAACCCTTGAGCATGCCAACATATCACCCATCTTGACTGGGAGCTCACCCGAGGCACGTACATGTGCCAAGCCCATCCTTTATATGAGCTTCATGATAATTTTCTCCATTAACGAAAAGGTTTTTGTAGAGATAGAAATTAGTTACATGCATTCTTATAATTCAAATCAAAACTAGATCTAGGTTCGGGAACATGACATATAGAAGTAAATATGATCACATTACAATAATATCATATATAAACCCTTAACTTGTATCAAGGACACAAGGGTTTGAATTCAAGGAAACACATACATCAAGAACCTTAACATAGATATTTAGAACCACTCCATTGTATTATTTCATCACATTAAAGTAACCAAATATACATTTTAAATGTCATGGATGGAGATAATAGAACACTAGGGCCTCAGTATGTTCTCTTTGATAGCTTCATTACAGAGCTTACAATCACTTACTACCCTCTATATCTCTCTCCTTCCCATCCACACATTTATCCACTCTTTTCTCTATATCTCCTTCATCTTCTTTTCTCTACGTATATCCACTTTCCCTTACCTCCACCAAGTCATCATTATAATAAAAGGCCTAAGGGAGTCTTTCATGATTACCTAACCACTACCCAAGAACATGCATTTCCCTAACCGAGTAGCGTTAGCATGAAATTTTCAGGTAATTCATAACAAACTCGGCTCCTTATCTTGTTATGATAACCATAATGATGCCTTGGAATATGATTTTCTTGAGCTACAAGTCTCCATAGCTTAATGTTATCCATAACTATATCTGGTCACTTTTCCATTTTTCCCTTTAACGTAACTTTACACATATTCCAAAAAAAAGTCTTGAATCCATCCCACCTAGGTGTGAACCTTCACACATTCCCAAAGGTTAATTCCTCACGTGCCTTTGTGCCATGTTCTGCGTGCCACAACCCTTCATGCATTGGGTAATTGGTAGTTTTAGGGGCTCAACATCACCCCACATTAACTACATTTCCTCTCCCTAAAATCCTTTTCACTTCCCAAACAAAACCCAAAAATATGTTAAGGCAAAAATACTACATGGTTCAACCATTAAGCGACTAATTGGAGGAGTTCAGGGAACTCTCCATCCATTTCATCCTTTAGCTTCCCCCATGCATTCAATTCTTCTAAATCCTTTCCTAGAACCTCTCCTATAATGTTGGGCACTTGGTTTGGATTGAATTCCTCCACTTTACCATTGAGCTCATTTATGGCTATAAACAACTTCATGCAGATACCTTCAAACTCATCCATCCACTCAGTGATGGAGTGTCGAGATGTAATGCCTCTAACATATTTTGATATCTATGATGAATTATGTAATCGAAGTTACAAATGTTGATATGTGATTCTTGTCTAAAGATGGTTTACTCTTATGAACGAAGTAATCATGTTTTTGTGGATAATATGTTATCTTCTGGAAATAGATACAATTATGCCATATCTATGCTAAATTTAAAATGAAGTATTTCATTCCTTCTTATGTTGAATGATTCACTACATGTGGATAGAGGAAACTGATTCATCTTAAACCCGTTCATAGTATTTTTGGCACTTGAACTTTTCCTCGATCTTCATGATCTCTAATCCGGGATAGCTATACCTTGGATTAATTTCAGTGGTCCAAGGCATGGTTTTAATTTCATAACATTGGGGTCATCTTGACCTAGCTAGGAAGAATGTTAGATTTCGAAGAAGGATTTCCATGGGATCTCGGGTGACTTTTTCTACACATACCCTTTTCAAGCAATCCAATAACTTCATATTGGTTCTCCATTTGGTAATGTTGAAGTGATAATTCTAACAATCATTAAGTGAACCTAATTAAATCTAAGTTCCTAAGTTGTAATCTTATCCTAAGTGACTAGGTTCTTTTATTAATGAGGAATTTTTATTAGAAAGGGGTAACCTTAGACTAAACTAATAAACTAACCTAAGGACCTAAGTTGGTTTCTAACCTAAAAATATGACATGGATGAAATACAATGGGATGTTGGTGGAACCAACCTCTAAGTATTTATGAGGATTTAATGTGGCTTTAAACTCTTTGTTTGCCGCCAATTTTGGCGAGTGCATGAAGGTTAGTAGGAGGCTGAGTTGGCACCTCTGCTAAAGTTTTAGTTACATGGATTTTAAACTTAGTAATAGCCAAACATGAGTTGGTGGATGCAGGAAAGAAGGAAGGACTCTATCAGTCATATTTGCATTAATTGTTCTTGGAAATTGTGAAAAATACCTAGGAAGTAGGGGAAGTTGGAAGAAATGATGGTTTTCAGTTTTTCATTGTTCATTTGTTTTTGGCGAGCTTGTAGCTCTGTATGTGGTTTTTCATTTTTAATCCCAACTCTAATTTGTGTATGCTTATTTTTCCTTGCATGGCAGTGATGGTAACGGGAATTAAGCAAGGAAGTTATAAGAAGAAGGAAAATAAAGTTTCAGAGCTGGTTGTTGGCATTTTGTGGAATAAAATCACTATCTAGGCTCTGCGTGAAGACTCATGACAAGGAATAGAAAACAAGAGCTCTATTAGGAATGATGGGGCATATCTCATTAAGTATTCTACTTTTATTTAAATGTCTTCATTAAAAGAACTCGATATTTTTGAAACTTTTGGTTATGGTTTTTATTTCTTCTTCTCTCTTGGTGGTGTTTTGACTTGATCCTTTTGAATGAATAATGATTTTGTGTTGTTGTGTGGAATATGGAATATGGGTGTATTGATTGATTATAGTTGTGTTAGCTTATTTACTTATAAAATTTCTTGGCACTAATACTGGTTGTGATTATATCTCTGTTGGAGGGACATCTTGTCTGGGTATTGTGTATGACTTAATAGTAGCTCGAGTTTTTGGTTGGAATATGTATATTCTCTCTTAGAATGCTCTCCTTATTCTTGTTGTTTGGAGACTAACTTTGTAGGAGATTTCATCTGGTAGTTAAGAATTATGCCCGTGACATAGGAAAATATTTGTGATCTTGGCTTAGTCTATTGGCTTGTTGATGGCAGTGAGGACCCATTATTTTGTTCGACTTATTTTATGTCTATAATTAAATTCTTGCAAAGAATATCTAGTTTTTATATTTGAGTTATACTTATTTTGGGTTCTTTCCCAAATGGGAATTGTATTAAATATTTGATTCTTTTGTAGAACCTTATCTGGATAGAAGTCAAACAGGAAAGTATGCCTGTGAATGTTTTGGTTTTGTTTTTTTACGTTTAAATCGTGTTTTGTAAACCCACTTTGGGCTTGTGGTTTCCTTAGTAGATCTTTTTGATCTTGGAAATTTTGCAAGGATTGTTGATCCTAGGTAAGCATTTTGTTGAATAGAGATTGTTATTATGCTCTCTCTCTACCCTTCTTGTTTGGATAGTTACAACCTTATCGGGTGAACCAATATAGAATCTAAGACTAATACTCTTCTCCTTCTTTTTTTTTTGTTGAGTTATTTGGAACTTTAATCCTTGTTGGGTTGGCCTGCATAAGGAGGAACTGTTAAGTTTGGTTTGTTTGAAGCTTTGAGATAAATATTAATGGTTTTGTATTATGGTGATTTGGTTAACTCTATTTTCCTTTCTTGTAGAGAAGTATTCTTCATTTAATGGACTCTCTTCTAAGAGTTGTCTCCAATTTTGAGTTTGTGGAACTTGGAATTATGTGGGTATATATCAACATCCTTTTCTTGTTGTAGTTCATACTATCCTGGAACCTTGAATTATCATGTTCCTTCATGACCGTGACTTTGTTGGGTCTCTTGTAAGACGTTCCTTTGTGTTGGTTGGAGTCTTTTGCAGTTTAGAAATTTGTTGTTTCATTCATTCTTATGATCCTTTCATTAAGATGAGTTCAAATTTTAAGATAATATTGAGAATGATATATGTTTGTACTAGTTCTGATCTTTTAGTTTTCATGTCCCTTTTCTTGAATTGTGAATGTGTAATTTAAATTGAGTGTTATTTAAGACAATATCTCATTCTTCTTTGTGGTTTGTGAAAGAAATTATACATACAATTGTTTATGCCTAAGGATTCTATGGTGTTGTAATGATTGCTAATTTTGAGTTTGAATTTAGATACAAATACCGAACTTGTGAATTGAACCATGAGTTACTTGGTCTTGTTTCTAATTGATTAAACATTTCTTACCTTTAGTGTTGGGACTTATTCTTGATCAATCTAATTTTTAGACTTTGTGTTGAGCTTGATATAATTATGATTGTTTAATGGAATGTATTTAGATTTTTTAGTTGATATTTTTAGTTATTATTCAGGTTGTTAACTTTTGAATAACAAAATAGTATATTTATTATAGAAAGGTAATTTTGTATATCTTTTTACTTCTTGAAAAGTCAGAATAGGTTGAGTTGAGGAACTTAAGTTGGAAACTTGACTGAGAAGATAAGATTAGGATTGGAAATATGAAATTCTCCCTTCTTTAATATTGTTGTTTTGATTTCTAGCATGTTGTAATGAGTTCATATGGATGTGAAGATAGAATTAATTATGATGATTTAATTATTTCTTGCTTATATATTAGTTATATATGTAAATTAAGCATCGGGGTGAAAGCACGATAAATTATATTAATCTCTATCAACTTGACTTACATTTGTATGAGCTGCAATGCTTATAGGTATTGTAAAACTGAATACTCATAAGAAAATAAGTTACATAGTCACAAAAATATCCTTGATTATAATAGATTCCAAAATATCATATGGGAAGCACAAATGAAAAGTGACAATAATATTGTTAAAATAAAATAACAAAACACGTATGTATAATAAAGACAATTAGATGGTTATGATGAAATATAACCATATAACCAATAAATAAACAAACTAATTAATATGCAATGCATAATTAATAAAGGTAAATAATAATTGACCTAACATTCCTCCCCTTAATTGTGCATTGTCTCAAGGGATGAGGAGAGGAAATCTCTGAACAACTTGAACTTGTCATGTGCAAGTGACTTCATGAAGATATCTACCTGTTGTTTAGCTATTGGAAAAAATTAAAGTTGAATGTTGTGCTTCAACACATGATGGCATATGAAATGAACCTGTAATTCAATATGTTTTGTTCTTTCATGAAACACTGGATTGCGAACAAGTTTGAGAACACCTTCATTATCAACATACATGGTGGTTGGTTTTTCTTATGGTATTCCAAGTCCTTCTAGTATGCAACGTAGCCAAATCACTTCACAGAAAGCTTCTCTTGCAGAATGATACTCGGCTTCTATGGAAGAACAAGAAACAAAGTGTTGTTTCTTGCTTCCTCATGATATTGGTCTAGATCCCATAAAGAATACAAATCCTGAAGTGGATTTTCTATCATCAATATTGCATACATGATCTGAATCTGAATATCCTGACAAGAAGAAGTTGTCATTCTTCTTGTATTCTAGACCAAGATCCACTAATCCTTTGAGATATCTTAAGATGCACCTTGCTACTTTCCAATGACAAACTTTGGGTTCTTGCATGAACCTGGATAAATAGCTTACTACAAAGCTAATATCTGGTCTAGTGTAGGTTAGGTAAATGAGACTCCCAATAAACTGCCAATAGAGAGTGACACTTACCTCAGGAGATGGATCTAAATAAGATAATTTCAATCTATTCTCCATAGGTGTAGCAATTGGTGTGTAATCCATCATCTTGAATTTATCAAGCATTATCTTGGTATATTTCATCTGAGAAACAAAAATGTGATTCTCTTTCTACCATACTTCCAATCAAGACAATAATGCATCTTCCCGAGATCATTCATGTCGAATGATCGATTAAGATCTTTCTTCATTGCATCGATCATCCTCACTAAAGTGCCAGTGATGACTATATTATCAACATAGACAATCACAATCACAATCTCCCTAGTTTCTTTTTGAGGTAAATATTGGGATCATATGGATTTCTAAAAATCCATGTTGTATGAGATACTCATAAATTTTGATGTACCATGCTTGGGGTGCCTGTTTGAGGCCATACAAATATTTCCTGAGTCTACATACCTTTGCTTCTTGACTAGGTACTACATATCCCTTAGGTTGAGACATGTAGACTTCTTCTTGTATATCTCCATTCAAGTAGGCACCTTTTACATCCATTTAATGGATTTTCCAACCAAACTGTGTAGCTAGAGAAAAGATCATCCTGATCATTTTGATCTTACCTATGGGAGAAAAGGTCTCCTCATAGTTAATGTCTTCTTTTTGTGCATACCCATTTTCTACAAGTTTTACTTTATACTTGTCCCATGTCCCATCTTCTTTGTACGTCATTTTGAATATCCATCTACATCTAATGGGTTTCTTCCTTGGTGGAAGATCGACAAGATGCTAAGTGTTCTTTTTCATTACTAACTGATATTCAGAGTCCATGGAATCTTTCCAAGATTTTGACTATAGGGCTTCTAGACTATAGAGGGCTCATCAGACTCAATAATTCTACTCATCAAAGAAAAGTTAACTTCTTATCTTGATTTACTTGAGTCCGTGGTCCATGGGTGGATGTATCCGATGGAGCATCCATTCTTACATATTGTAATGTGCTAGTACACCACTTGGGAATACGCTAAATTGTTCCCATGGGTCGTGGTTCTATTAGATTAACACCATCATCCCCATCATCACTTTCATCATATGTGGGAACATCATCTTCAGTTTTTACAACTGGTGAAGAATCTACATCAGATGATTACGGGAGGAGGATACTTTTCTTCCTTCTTCTCAAAAAACTCAACATCTTTACTGGTGTAGACTTTTTGGTCTTTGGATCCATCAATCTATACCCAAGAGTCTCTTCACTTTACCCAATGAAGATGAGTTTATGTGACATCATGTCCAATTTCTTCCTATTTTGATTGGGTATGTGCATAGTTACTTTATAATTGAATACTCTAAGGTGTGCAATAGATGGTTTCTGCTTTGACCATGCTTCTTGTGTTGTTACTCCGTTAAGAGCAATTGTGGACACTCTGTTCAAAAAATACATTATTGTCTTTGTTGTTTCTTCCCAGAATGTCTTTGCAAGTCCATAGTCATCGATCATGCATCACACCATTTCCATGATAGTATAATTTATTCTCTCAACAACACCATTTTGCTGCTACGGTGTGTGTGGAGGATGCATTTGTTGAAGAGTCCCATGAGTTTGTAGGCTAGTCTTTGAACTCATTATTGGTGAACTCCCCCTCAATTTGAGCAGTGGAGAGTTACGATGTGATAACTAGTTTCATTCTCAACTACTACTTTGAACTTCTTGAAAGTCTCAAAAGCTTCACTTTTCTTTTGAAGAAAAAAATACACATTTTTCTTGAATATTCATCAACACATAGCATGAAGTACTAAAATCCAGAATGAATTGGTTGGATCGAACCACAAAGATAAGTATGAACTAGGTGAATTTTTCCATGAGCTTGAAATGTACTTTTCTAGAATGAAACTCTATGTTGTTTTCCTATTAGGTATTGAGGACACTTGTCTGTATCCTTCTGAAGAGATGGTAACCCATGTACCATATTACGCCGATGTAGTATCTCGATATACTTGAAACTAACATGACCAAGTCTTTGATGCCATAACTATGCTGAGATAGATTTCTTAGCCACAAGTGCTTGATCATCTTTGTGGACAAAATCAAGCTAGAACATGTGTCCCACATTGGAGGATTTTGTAGCTATTTTTGAGCCTCATGATTTATCTCAAATCAAACATGTGTTCTTGTCAAAATGAGTATCAAAGTCAAATTTTAGGTTGTGATCTATGAGTTGACTAAATAAAAGTATATTCTTTGTTAATCCAAGGACATATAAGACATCGATAGTCTCTGATTGCATGAACCAAGGGTAGAGAAATGTTCCCAATCCCTTGAAGCGTATATGAAGAATCATCACCCAATGAAACATGGTTTTTGAAGGCATGTCCCTCATTGAGGTAAAGCAGTCTCTATGGCTGGTAATGTATGAGTGGATCCTAAATTAACATACTAGACATCACTAGATGATGTGGATGGTTCACTTGATTGAGAAAGTGTATAATAAGTCTTCATTATCGAATGTTCTTCTTTCTCAACAATGTTTCTTTGCTAATGGTGTCTTCTTTTCCAGTCCCCTTTTTCTTCCCTTGATTGTAGTTTGAATGTCCCTTGTGAGATTTTTGTTGTGGAGGTCCAGAGTTGCTTGATGAACCTTTCTTGTAAGTATTATACCAACAATCTTTTAAGTCATTTCCTCTTTTACAAATTGGGAATTGCTTCTTCGTTGTTTGTCCCTGTGATACTGATTATGATGTTGGGAATTTTGATAGGAATTAGGTTTTCCTTTACCTTTTCCTTTCAATTTTTGATGTAAAGAAAGTTCATGTTCCTCTTCATCATCCTTATTATGCATGGCTTCCTCTTGTTGTAGTAATTTTACAAGCTTGTCAAAACTAACTGTTGTATCTGACACATTTAGTGTTGTGACAAAAATGTGGTAAGAAGATGGGAGTTCTCTCGAGAACAATGGGAGCGAGAGCATCATTTGTAACTTCTTATCCCCGGGGCTAGAAGTGAAGCCCTCATCTCTGTAACTCTTCTTAAGAAAGCTTCAATTTTCTCATTATGATTGAACTTGGTGTATGTAATTGACTCTGCAAATTTAGTATGACATTCTTGTTTTTGGCCTCATATACATGCATGCAATTTATCCCACACTTCTTTGGCTGTTTTGGAATCTCATTGTGGGGTTGCACATCTTCGGAAACTCCAAACAAGATGATGAGTTTTGCCTTCCGATATGCTTTATCAAAATTCACTCTTGTGTTGTATTAGTAGTTGATCCGGTCGAGTACCATTTGGTAGTCCAGATCTCTTCAAACTCAAGTTGTGTCTTGATTTTAGTCTTCCATGCAGCATAGTTGTTTCCTCTTAGTAGTTGTGAATCTGGAAGAAAAAAATTGGGGGCATTTGTGCCCATTTTGCAGAAATCATTGATAGGGTTTGGCTCTTATCACTCCAAGTATAAGGTCTCCCAATCTATATACCATCATTTTGATATACCAAACCTTTCTATATACGCACCCTTCTAATATACCCGGAGGTACGTGGAAGAAGATTGCCCTTTCTATATACCCGATGGTATGTGAAATAGGTGTTAACGTACATGAAATAATTCAATACGTGGTACCAAGATAGTACTAAAAGGGGTCTGTGTGATTATTGACATCGGCTCAAAGAAATATCCTCATACACGTGTGTAACTTTGCTATATACTTAGATAATTTCTCATCCTAGATTTATGTCATGCAATCATTCACAGACGGATGAGATGGCTCATAGTGTGTGCACTATGACCTTATTACTCCCTGTTGATTTAAAGGGTTGATGCCCAGACGACATTGTTGCAGCTATATTAGGTGTTAAGTGTAGAACTAGTTGCGATGGATTTACCGTAAGAGCTTCCCAAAGGCACCGTATATACTGAACGTTTTGAATGAGATCTAGGATCTCGTGAGTGTTTCAGAACAAATTTTTACTATTTTTTTATTACAACTCTCTACTAGTTTTGAATAGTTTACAATATTTGTGGTTGACTATGGAAACCTACAAATTAGTACAATATACTGAAGCATGCAATTACATTCAAAAATTTGGAAAAATTGAATGGAGGGGAAAAAAAAATTGTTTTGCGGGCCCTGGTGGCCTTCGGAGCCTAATATGACCCTCAATGAAAAAAACATTAAAAAGTAGCTCAAAATGAAGTTTTTAGATAGTCTTCCTTTTGCAAATGTTGCTTGAAATCAAAAAAATAGGCCTAATAGGAGAAAAAACATTTTACCCTAAATTAGGGTTTTTCTCACTAAAAATTTTGGAAGTCTTTTCGATCGTAACTAGTTATTTAGAGGTGGGTTTTCCACACCAAATTTGCTGCCAAGAATGGTGGTTTCTCCAAAATTTACACTAAAATCAAATTGGTTTAAAAAATGGTTTTGGGGTGGGAGTCAAACCATGCACTTCCCACTACCAATTATATTTCACTTATCATACTAGGCTCTATGAGTGCTTGTTTATAAAAATGAAGCAATTGAGTTTTAAATAAATTCACAAATTGCTAAAAAAAAATTAAAATGTGACACTGGCAAAGTCTTTGAGTTGGAGATCCGAGTTGGAAGTCTTGCATGGTGAGGAGGAGAGTTTAGGGTTTTCATATTAAATAGATTCTCCTTTATCTCCTTTTCTTTGTTGTCTATTTTCCTTGTTTTGTGTCAACGCCATCATTTTTTTGTTGCAGTTGTAGGTTCTACTCTTGGCTTAGAATCTATGATTTGATGCCTCTTTTTGACTATAGGTTTTGATCTTTATTAAATGTCATAGGTCACTAAGGGAGCTCGAGGAGGACATCATGGATGTGGAACTTGCTAAGGAGCCTTAACCACATAGCTTGGCCATTTTTAAATTATTCTTTCCTCTGCTTTGTTGTTTTTGTAGGTTCGTTGATTGAATTACCTCTCGTGTATGTTGAATGCTACGTGTTTGATATCTTATTTGTGGTGGATTTTATGTAGGTCGCATGTTTCATCGTATTTTTGTTTTGCTGAAGGTCTGTGCTTTGTTGCTTTCACCATTGCCTCTTGGTGTTTTTTTGCACCATTTGATTTCATAGAGTGCAAAGTCTATACAGTCCGATCTCAATGGTTCCTAATTTGACCTCCAATTCACATAGTAGGGGTCATTATCAACCTACCCAATTTGATCCACAATGCACGAAGATAAAGTAAAATGAAAATAACTTCAAAAGCTTCAAATGTAGCAACTGAGTGGGTCATGTTTCAATGCCTAAGAAGGGGTCAACCTTGGATCGGTTGGTATTGCATGTAGTTTGAATCATTGAATGAAGTCTTAGCTTGGCAATGGATGAAAAACATAGCTTGGTGCCTTTGTGAAGAAAAGATCGCAACTGTAATGTTTCTTCCACATGCAAAAATTGAAGCAAATTTTGCTTGGTTCTAGGTGCACTAGTGCAAAAACAAATTTGCGTTCCAAACACCGGAATGAACAGGGAGGGTGTGGGAGGCAAGGATGGGGTTGGGAGGTTGTAAGAGGATTCACAAGCTCTTAATTTCTGCAAACACTTCTCAATATCCTTTATCTATGCTGCTCTCCCTTTCCACTCCTTCACACGAGTTCAAATTCTCGCTCTTATACCAAATGTAAATTGAGCAATAGGGGTGGAAGCCTGATAAATTATATTAATCTCAATCAACCAACTTACATTGGTATGAGCTATAATACTTATAGGTATTATACAACTGAATACTCATAGGAAAATAAGTTGCACAGATTGCAACAATATCCTTGATTACAATAGCTTCCAAAATATCATACGGGAAGCACAAATGAATAGTGACAATAATATTGTTAAAACAATATAACAACACCCGTATGTATAATAAAGACAATTAGATGGTTATGATGAAATATAACCATATAACCAATAAATAAAAAAACTAATTAACATGCAATGCATAATTAATAAAGGTAAATAATAATTGACCTAACAATAGATTCCATAATATTTCTCTCTCCTTCTTGGCTTGTAATCCTTTAGGAAAGTCTTTTTGTTAATCTTATATTGTGATTTTGGAACTGTTTCATAAACAACAGGATTCCTTTAATGAAATAGATAGATAAAAGAACAATGTTTTAATGTTATAGCACTTATCATGCTCAGTTCATATGAACTGACTTGTGCTAACAATTTTGCAGATGGATTTCGTAAAAGATGAAAGGAGAAAGACATATAGAAAGTTACATTTGTTTTACTAAAGAAATTATCTCTTTATTATGATGATTATGTAGCGAAATTACTTGAAATGTACTTTTTTAGAAAAATAATATGTAATAAAACTAGTTTTATATTGTTTGCAATGACATTTTGTAATTCCTGAAATATTCCTTAGTTCAGTGAATGGATAACTCACTTTTTGATAAATGAATGGGTTGGTGATTGTTGATTACTATTTTAATTGTGATACTTTCATTGGCATAAATTGTGATGTATTATAGAGTAATATCATGCTTAAAGGGGGATTTTAGGTATTTATGATATATGGGATTTCAAAACTTAATAGTTCTTATATTATATAAGACTCTTGGATTAAGGATCTGAAATATTAGTTGATTTATTTACATGTAAAAGAGCACAACTAATAGTTTATACTCTTGAGTAGATCCTTAAATAGTAGAAATGGAATATGATTGAATTATATATATTGTATGAATTATTTGTTGTATTAAAACATATGTGAATTGTTTTCATAATTAGGACATTAGTCCTTGATAAAGGAAAAGGATATTTTCCTTGAAAATAATCAAAGAGATTTATTTGAGATCTTGTTAAGTGTTATGAATAGATTATGAGGATGGTTTACTGTGTTTTACCATCAGAATATTTCTTTAATCAAAATATGGATGCTTAAAAAGGGAACTAAAAGGATTTAGAATTCAACATTATGAAGTCTAAAGTAAAAGTTTTAAATAAGCTTGTTTTAAGCTAAAATAAAGTAAGAAAAGATCTAATGAACACACCTTCATAACATTGAGATAAATCATGTCGTTATATGATATAAGCTTGAATTTTGAATGTTTTGGAAGGAAAATTTCATCTGCATATTTTCGTTTCGTGTAAAATGCATGCCTTAACCTTCTTGGGTTAAATGATGCATAGTTGACCCTTAAGCATTGTTATCCTTAATCTTTAAGATATTGATTAATTGGGTTAATAAACTTATAAGAGTAAGTATGTTAGTCTAGTTGAAGAAACTCAGTTGGATGTTGGAACATATAAACTACGTCATAGTAACTTCATAATGACAGGGGTCATTACAAGGATAATATGATTCATCCTGCTATGCCGTAACACCTCACTTAGTTCAATTAACTTGATTAACATAAGTGGAAGTTTGGATCACGCTCCCACCCTAAACAGGGATAGAAACATGATCTATTTTTGAGGTCAAATCATGTTGACTTAGGGTAACTAGACACACCCAATTGATGTAATTCAATTGAGTATGTTTATGTATCCTTAGTCACCATGAGTATTCTTCCACACTAGTGCATGTTATTTCCCTTGTCTAGTGTGAAACCTTGAATCAGATTGAATTGATAGAAGTCAGGAAAGACCATTCTAGATAATAGAAAAAGTGTGGTGAGGGACATATTCCTTTAGAAGAGTATGTCATCTAGGAATGTAAACATGTTAAACATGTTTAAATTTTTTTTCCAAAGTATCTCAAGCTATTGGTTGCATTGTCCTATGTCACCTAGTATAAGATGCATGATTTTAGATGAATATTAGTAACAAATATTTAAATAGGATTCTTAGATAGAACACTTGGGTACCCCTAAAAGGATAATAAAGCCAAGTATAAATAGTATACACACTATTAAGTTAACATGAGAGATCGGTTTAATACTAAGTCATGGAATGAGAGATCGGTGTTTCATCAAGTCATTTACTACATATGCTTTTTTGTTATGAGATGAATTGAATTTGGAATGTGTGTTCTAAATTGTATTAATTTAGAACAGAGAACATTATGTAAAAAAAATCCCTTGTTTCTAAAGTCTTAAAATGATGATGTTACACTAGAGTTTGCTAATCCTTAAATCCATTTTCTCACACTTTGTTTTTATTTTATCCTTCTTCGCATTAGTGTCAATAATTAACTATGCGCACTTAGACTTATTGGTAGGGATTTTGTCTTGTAATTCCTTAAGAGTAGCCTCTTCCTCAGCTACCCGTGCATCGATTATAGGCTCACACTTTTCGTAGCACGAAACCCCTATTTTCCAAGATGTCTACGTCCTTGAGTTGGTTGAGTAGATCCTCCAACTCTAAAACCCTTGGCCTCAACTATGATTTTGTTATTCTCCTTCTCCTTGGTGAGTTACGTGGTTGTCGACCTTGCGCCATCCTTGATGTTGGTTAGCAACATCCCCACTAGGTCTTCTAAATATTCCATCTCATCACCATAATATGTCCTAGCCGCTCTAACCGGTGTCGGACATTGTCCCAAAATTCCTTTAACAAGGGTGTAAGCTTGATCATAGGCCTCCTTGGTTCACACATGCTCTCCCTTCATTCCTTGGCGCAATCTCTCTATCTCCTTTTATTTTTCCTTCTTCATCGTGACTAATCCCTTCCATCCAAGTTGCATCACACCACCTTTGAGGAAATCTTATGTAGATCATTGCAAGCTTTCTCATCTATGAGGTGGCTAGGATCCACCACTTGGTATGTCTCTCCTCCCTTCTTTCTTTAGGTGAATGGTCTTGATCGTGTGATTTTGACATCAAATTTCGAATCTTCCTCATGGTAGTGCAAGTTATAACTTATCATCTTCCTCATTCTAGGCACACCCCTTCTTGATCCAAGATATCCCATGCATGTATTTTCTCTAGGGGAAGGGTGGCATGAAACCTCATGCAATACCTTCATGGGGTCATCCAAAAGTCCATATGGGGGGACATGGGTGTCCACTTTTTCCTTTTCACCTTGTGCTTTGAATGTTGCTTCTTCAATCCAGAGTGAACCCCTTATCCTCCTTTATGAAAAAGGAGTCTCCCTTAATTTCTTCCTCTATATTGGTGGACCATGTGGAGAGAATAATCTCACACTTTGGGATCATCTCAATTTATTCCATAGAATGAGCCTTATCCTTGGAACGTGCATCAAATTTATCCTTGGTATCTGTCTTAACTCTTCTCTTCTCTTCTCTTCTCTTCTCTTCTCTTCTACTTCAAGCTCAACCTCAAGTTCCTCCTTGAAGGTCACGTTATCTTCCTCTGATCCTATTTCCATTTCTGAACTGGTAACCTCCTACACCTTTTGTTTCTTCCATTCTAGCTCCTCTCTTTCAGGTAACTCTCCTCTCTCATACCCTACTTTAGTGTCCTCAATGATTCTTGGTTGTGAAGATCTTGTTCCCCAATGGTACCTTAGCACGTATAGTATTTCTACTTCCAGGAGGTGTCCAATTTCTCCTCACTTTATTCTTCTCCCAATACTACCTCCTCGTCTTCTGAACCACATTCATAGGTGGTGTTTCACATTAAATTATGTGATAAAATAGATAAGGTAATGATCAAGGAGGAATACCTATGATTATGTAGATGGTATGTGTGCGTTTTATAATTTGATCAAATCTAATGTCGAGAGTTTTCCTTTGGATAGGAGGAATAATCTTTATAAGGAAGAAAGCAAGACCACCAAATGATATTAAATAGTAAATGATAGTGGATGCCTAGCAATTGTTAGTTCTGAAAAGTGTGATACTTCCTATATGGTTGTCAATCCACTTTTTAAATTTAAATTAATGAAAGTGAATATGAGAAATAAAGGTCCTATTGCTAACACTTTGATTTAGGTATCTCAAAATGTTATTAACACATTAGATTAAATAATATATTGAAATAAAACTAATCTACCATTAGGAAAGGTAGTTTTCTTATTGTTGGGTAAGGTCACAAAGGTGTTAGGTAAGGTCTAGATGGATTTTGGTGGAGTTATGGGTTGTTTGGTGGAGGTTTAAAATAAGACAGTGACCGATGTCGGTCTAGTTACCAATGTTGGTATAGAGGTGAGGTTGAAAACGGTTAAGGTGACCAAAGTTGGTAGGGGTAATTTGGTAGTAATTAAATAAAATTAGTTTTTGAAATTCTCTGTGATTGCACAGAGAATGGAGGGAGAGTGGTTGGGTTTGTAATATTACCAGCAAGACTCAAGAAGGTATGGAGAGCCAAAATTTTGTAGGTGATTGGGTTAATGGATTGGTGAGAAGGTGGAGATAAAATAATAAAAGAGAAGTAAAGTATAATGAAGGAAGTAATGGATCTAAACTTTAAGCAAGCACAAATGATTAAAATCATGTATACTTACTTGCATTTGTAGATACAATAGGTGAAGGAGGATGGGAGTTGCTCCGTGAAGAACCTTTGTGTTCAATTCTATGGAAATAATCTTAGAGTGTCCCTGTGAATATTCTTATACCTTGGGATGAGAGTTAGATGCTTTCTTGGGCTGTGGTTGAGTATTTTGTGTCATCACGGATGCTAAGAGGATTTGATTCACGCTTAAATGTAATAGTTCTCCCAAAATTGGAAAACTAAAACTCGGTAATAAGTTGTAAAAAGTATATAAAGTAACCAATGATAGCGGCTAGGTGACCAGCGTCGGTCAAGGAATAAGCGACATCGTTAAGGTAGGAAATTCTAGGTTTACCAAAAATAGGCAAATCTTCCCAGATTTGGCGTGCTTTCTCATTAAGTCTCGCTTAGGAAAGTGGAGTTCTTGTTAAAAAAGGTAGGAAGGTCATAGAAGAAGTCCAATTAGGTTTAGCAAGAAGTCTTAGTTAGTTAGGTCAAGTGGTGAATCAGCACGGGAGTGATGACTCAGTCATTGAGAGTGATGACTCAATCATTGTGAGTTAAATGCCCCTAGAATGGGTCCAGGGTGAGGTGTCTAGGTGAGGTGGAGGTGTGAGGGTGAAATTAATTTAATTAAAATAATTAAATTAATTAATAATGTGAAGATGAATAATTAATAATGGGGCGATGATGTCATGATTAATTAAATATATTATGCTAATTGATCAAAGGGGACCAAGGGAAGTGTGACCCAAATTTGGTGTCTACATTTTCCCCTTTTTATCGTGTAGCTTGTATTTGGTAAGCGATGCTAAAAAAACAAAAGTGGTTACCCCAAATATTAGTGAGAGTGGGGTTGGCCAAGGTAGGAGTGAAGGTGATCCCCCCTCAAACCGAGAACTATTCAAGTTGGAGGCAACAGCGGTGAGTGGTTTGATAAACAGGTTAATAAAAAACAAGGGTGAATGGGGTGTAGGTAAGGGTAATGGTCAAGTTGGGTAGTAGGTAATGGAAATCAAATGTACACACATGCATGGAATATGATATGGTACAAGTGGGATATCTTGCAAAATCTACATTGTCAAATGTCGATAGGTGTATCAAATGAGGTTGAAGTGATTAAAGTATCCAAGGTATATAATATGGTCATTGAGCACATTAAGGTTAGGTGTAGGAATAGGTAATAGGTTTTGTCCATGGTACCAAAGGTATGGTCAAATAAACATCACATCATTAGGCAAGGAAAGGTCATTAGGTTAAACAACATGGGTAACAACATCGCAAGGCCTAGTGAGTACACAAATTCAAATATCACGAAAGGGAGTCATGGTCGAGGTATGTAGGTCGGGGCATAGGTAGGGCCGGGTATATGTAAATAACATGTCCCTAAATCCAATTAAGGAAATGTACGAGTAATTTTGGCGTGTGGGTAAGGTATAAATTGTGTTGGTAAGGGTAATAGTTATTTGAGCAACATTGTTTGAGCTAAATGAGCATAGGATAAGTGAAATTGTTATGTCGGGTGACCGATGTCGGTTATAGCTTAACCGATGTTGGTTGGCTATGGCATGATATAACCAATGTTGGTCCTGTTGATTTAGGGATAAAAAAGGAAAAATATGTGTTTTACGGATTCATTTGTTTCTTTTCCATTTATAGAAAATTACAGAGAAAAAGTGAAAAGTTGAAAACAACAAAGTACGAGGTCTCGAGTTGAGTTAGTAAATGACTACAGGTAATTGGAATTCATTTGGTGGGTTCAAAAGATCAATTGGAGCTATTTAATTGGTTAGAAGGTATGTGGTTGGAGTTTGGCATGGCAGATGTGGGAGAGGGAGCAGGAGGACCACTGACTTAGAGACCAGAGGGTGGGGTTGATTGGTCACTATATGTGATAGTGAAACATTATTTTAATTTTTGATATATATACCGGCCTACATGCCGAAGATGTGAGATTGTACATGAGAGTTTTGAGATACTGATATTTATTTATACTTGTGTATATATGTATTGATACACACACACTCCCATTATATAGTTGATTATGTTGACTGGATGGATGATGTACTCATTTTTAATTTCCATTTTTATTGTGTATTTATGGAAACTAGTTGAATTAGGCATGATTAAGTTGAGGTCATGTAGGCATGATGAAGTTAGGTATATGCATGATTTGGTCAGGTATAAGCATGATGAAGTTAAAGGTCATATAGGCATGATGGAGTCAAGTTTAGGTATGGTGGAGTTTATGTGATTTAGGCACGATGGAGTCTAGGTATAGGCATGGTGGAGCTATGGATTGTTTGATTTAATTTCTAAGTTATTGGTATTATGGGAAATAAATGATGATATATATGCATGTTGTGGTTTAAATTTCTAGGTATTTGGTATCATGGAACATGTGAAATGAGTTAGGTATAATATGGATATGGTGGTAAAATGGTAAATGTGATGAAACAATGCATGTTTGTTGTGATATATTAATTTCTAAGTTTTTGTGTAAATGGAAATAACTAGGGTACACTTTGTGAATGTAAAGGGGGATATTGGATAGGGGTAAAAGTGTCTAAGATAAGCCTTCAACTGCTCCATGCCCTTGGATTGCTTCCTACATAGCCCGAGAAAAGGGGCCTCATGATGATGTAGTTCTCCCATAGGCTAGGGAAGAATAGGATGAGGATAGATGATTAGGTCGGTAGGTTTTAGGCTTACTTGAGTCTAGGTCATTTAGGCATGTTGAGTTTAGGATGAATATGCATGGTTATTGGATATGGTGAATAGATATGGGTGATTTTAGTGGAAGAAGAATTCCTATAATGTAGGTGTCGAAGATATGGTCTTGTGAATGAGGATCAATAAGTAATAAAAGAGGTGAATGGTAAGAGGAGACAAATTTTTGCCTAATTGGTAAGAACCAATATGAGTCTATCATGCCAAATATTGGTTGATGAACATAAAACCCTAAAGGCATTACATGATTAACTATTTTAAGGGTGAATAAGGTCACGTGAATTGGAACAACAAGGCCACTAAGGTCATAGATGACCATATCACCTCTAATAATGAAAATATCAAGCGAATTCGGGATACTTTGAAATATATTGAGCTCCACCACCGAGGTGACATCCATTCTACTTTCCTCCGATTAACCAAAAAGGTAGATAATTTATCCACCAATGTTTAGCATATGCACTCTACCTTATAGAAAGTTCCTGATCAAGTCAACAACAACCTACAATCACATATTCAAAAATTTGTGCATGTTGCCTCTGAAGGAATAGAGAAAAAGGTCATTGATAGTATCCAGAATGTCAATGATAAGGTTAATAATCTTTGTTTTCAGTCTCTGAGCTTGAGAAAAACTTTCCTACTCTAACAAGTGTTGTTCATAATTTAGGAAGCTCATAGTCTAACAAAAGTAGTATTTCTTCTAGTTCCCAAAGTTCCAATCTAGATTGGTCTAAGGCAATCACTTGGGCACAAGTTGCTGCTATGAAATCTCCTCTTAGTAAGGAGAAGAAAATTGGTATGGCAAGGCTTATAGCTGAAGAAGCTGAAATCATCATGGATGAAGGAATGCATGACAGCTCTGCACCACCTCTTCATACTACTATGCGTACATAGAATTTCCAGCCTAACTACTACAAGATTGAATGTAAGTCTCTAAAGAGATCAAAGAAATGATACATGGTATGATAGGCTGGGCTAATACCCAAGTCCTATAGTTTAACAAGCATGATAAAGATGTCACTAGTGTCATCACCAATGGTTTTGTAGGAATCTTGAAAGAGTGGTGGGATGTTATCCCCAATCCACGAAAGACACCATTATTAATGGTGAAGGACAATGAAATGATAAATCTTGGCGGAGGAACTACTAGCTTAAGCTGTTGCCATCATCGTCAAATTCATTAAACAATTAATGATGAAAAGTGGCTCAACATCACTGAATTCTTAAGGGCTCAATTGTGTGATATGACCAAGGTTCCGAATATCAGTGTTACATGTAGAAATTATTTTATAATACTGGTATGCCCTTCGATTCTATAATGAAACTCAAGTATGTAGAATCTTATCCCCAGTACTTTGTAGATGAATATAGAAAATCAATGCATGGGTTATCTGAAGTAGATATAACTTTTGGCCGCATCAATCAGATCATTAATGAAATTAACAAATGTCTCTGTCTTGAATGAAAACATAAGAAAGAAGCTTTGAAAGCTAAAAAAGCTTTAGGTGTTAAGTTTTGTAATCTCCAAATACAAAATTAGTTTGGTTGTTCTTTGCCAAAACACCCCAAGCACAAAAATTCAAGAAAAAGTTCAAAAACAAAAAGAAATGTGTTGATTGTATGTCCGACCTCCTGTTAGGTCTAAAAGAAAGTTTTTAGGTGAAAAAATATTTCCTAAAAACAAATCCATTGAATTTTTATCTGCAAAGGCAATCACTATAGCCAAAACTATCCTCGAGAAAGGGGAAGAAAGACAAGGCCAACGCTAAAGTTAATTTTTTCCATGATAATCATCTTATTGAAGATGATTATGTTCTAGTATCTGATAGTGAAAGTTTTATATCAGATATTAAATATCGGGACTTAAATGTTGCATCTAACCAAAGATGGCATCGATTCATCTCCTAATGAACTTTATTTAGATTTTGACTCTGGTTATGACTCCTTGCCTTCATTTCAATGCAACATAAATAGGAGATGAAATAATTACCAATCGAAATGAAATGTTTAGAGACATGTATTCATTACATTTAATTTTACCTTTAACATCCATTCATACCTCCCAGTTCTATTGTTCTTAAGAATAAGTTTGATCGTGTCAAGCTTGAACTTGCATATTGTCCTCCTCATCTTGTTCATCAACATTTCTCTCTGTAGTCTCAGATTCAGGATCTCCAGCTCAAACTTCAAGCCAAGATCCAGCTTGAAAATGCCGAAGATTTACACCAAGCCCAATATGCTCAACAACAGCCATCTCAACCATCTACCGACCCCTATCATTTTTCTCTTCCTCCGGGTAGAGGACATGGTCGTAGTCATGGTGCTTATGGTCGTGGTACACCCGAAAAAAATCTCACATAACCATAGACATTTTCCCTTCCTATTTCCAGAAGAAATAGAAGAAAGAGCACCACCACCCGCACCATCACCCATATCTAATCTTGTTCTGTGCTAGGCACACCGAACATCAATACTAGAGACAACATCACCTCTCACTTCTTGAACGAGAAATCCAAAATGCTACAACAAAATTTCAAGCCCTACGTCAAGAAGAAGAATATGTTCCCGAGCACTGAGAAATTGATGAGGAAGTAGTTGAAAGGCTAATCATGGATAAATCCTACGAACAGTATGAAGTAGAACACAATGTAGAGGTAAGTACTGTTAAAAATTCTTGCAATCCTTTTTGTAAAATACAACTTTGCATCCCCAACATTAAGCCATACTCTCTAGATGCTATGATAGACATAGGTGTTGAAATCAGCCTGCTCAAAACTAATGCTATTCCTAGAGATTGTTGGGACACAAAACCTCTACAAATCAGTTTTGATTCTAAAAAGGTTTTCTCTACTTTTAGCCCTCATACCAGTAAAGTTAGGACATATGCAGACCACATTCAAAGTACATCAGTTTGATCTCTGCATTATGACATGCTTCTTGGGTCTGATAATCTTAACAACTACATGCCCTATACCATCAGTCAAGACGAGATTCATTTTCCACAAGGATCAATACCAAGGCTTCAAACCTATCAATCCATCATTCCTTCTACACCAAAGCCTCAAAAAACTTCCAATCTTGACTGGCTTCATAAGTCTATTTCCCCAATACCTCCTCTATTGATGCAATCATCAATAAGATCAAAACAAAATGCACCTCTGATAATCCTCATGCCTTCATTCACAGAAAAAAGCATTTCTGTCAATTAGAATTTCAGACTACCACTTCTCCAAAATTCAGAGCACATCACATAGGAATGCCTCCCTTAGAAAAAGTTGAATGTCAAGCAGAAATCAATAACCTACTTAAAGGTGGATTTATCCACCTTCCAAGTCCCCTTGGACTTGCCCTGCTTTCTATGTTAATAAGAGAAGTGAAATCGTCCAAGGTAAAAAGAGGTTAGTGGTTAATTATAAACCACTCAATAAATATATTCTACCTATCCAACATCCTATTCCAAGTAGAGATGATTTGTTGACTAGGATTAGTGGCAGTAAGATCTATAGTAAATTTGATCTCAAGTCTGGTTTTTGGCAGATCTTCTTGAATAAGGAAGATACATATAAAACAGCCTTCAGTATTCCAGGTGCTCAATATGAATGGAAGGTTTTGCCCTTCGGTCTCAAAACTACACCCTCCATTTTTCAAAATAAAATGGATCAGATCTTTGGTCATCTTGATAAATTTATAATTGTATATATAGATGATATTCTGATTTTCTCTCAGAATACTAAAGATCACATGGAGCATCTCAATCAATTTTATCAAGTTGTGTATGACAATGGTCTCTGCCTTAGCCCAACAAAAATGGAGACATTCAAGGATTCTATCCAATTTTTGGGTATCACTCTTAAAGATGGTACTATTATGATGCAAGATCATATTGTCTCTAAAATCATCTTGTTCCCTGATGAAATACCAGACAAGACTCAACTCCAAATATTTCTGGGTTGTATTAATTATATTGTAGGGTTTTACAAGAATGTAGCTACTGACAAATTAATTCTCAACAAAAGGCTTAGATCAAATGCTCCAGCATGGAATCCAGAAATGACTCAAGCCATCTAGAGAATTAAGAAAAGTTGTCAGAATCTTCCTCCTATGTCTCTTCCAGGTATGGGACTTAAAATTGTTGAGACAGATGCTTGGGTTGTTGTACTCAAAGAAAGATCAAGATCAGACAATGTTGAGAAAATTTGTAGGTATGCTTCAAGATCCTTCAAGGACCTAGAGCTCAAATATCACTCTAGCCACAAAGAAATCCTTGCTGCAAAGAAAGCCATCCAAGATTTCTTATTTTTCTTCAACATGAGAAATTTCTCCTCCGAATTGACTTGCAACACTTCAAAGGAGACTTTACAAAGGTGATCCGACCAACAAAACTACATATGGTCGTTTGCAGAGATGGGCACAATGGTTTGATGGTTATGAATTTGATGTCAAACATATCTCTGGCAAAAAGAATGCTCTTGCTGACTTTGCAAGCCGAGAATTGCCAACAGCCAAAATCAGCTTTGTTGAAGTAAGTACTCAGTTTGTCATGCCTCTCTGGAACTTACATAATCTCAATCCTTTTTTCAGACATATGATGAGAATAACAGGTGAATGAGTGAGGAAGCTGTCGAATGGTTATCTGATCAAGAAACTATTGAAAATGTTTGTAACTATCCTATAACTATGGTTTCTGAAACATTCTCTGATCTTGATAGTCCACTTCCATATCACAGACGTAGTGATCCAATGAGATCTTGTACACTCAATTGGCCATACTGGTGGTCACATGATACTGAACCAGAAGGATATCCAGTCAAATGTAATAAGTTTGATCATATGGTACATAAACCAAATACACTATGGAGAATCTATTTTGATTTAGAATGGCCTAAAAGTCATCCCTTATAATTTAATCTTTAGGAGTCACCTAGTTTTCCGAAATACCTCAAAGTATTTCTTGAAAACTATATGCCATCCAGGATATCCAATGATCCAAATTACAAATGTCTCCTACTATTGCTAGGAACATCCTGATCTAGAAAAAAAGACATGGAGCATAAAAATCAAGTATTTCACCATTCGCTCCTCTTCTATCTAGCCAGCTCATCCTTAAGGATAATTATGGAAGAAAATCTACAAGCAGCACCATTTGGAATTATTTCCTCCATCACCATCTCAAAGGATACGCATTCATCCTATAGATCTCTTTCTCGTGCATCGTATCTAAAGGTAACTCAATGGACACACTAGGCGAGTAGTTGTCTACTCCTCATCTGATGAAGATTCCTCATCCTCTAGCTATGAATGAAGACCTTTTCTATGTGTCAGAAAATTTGTGAAGGAAGGACTTAGGACGCGTGTAAATACTTCTTCTTTACTGTATGGTGATTGCGACAAGTTCACCACTCTGATCTTGCCGTAAGAGTATAAAGATTGTG
The DNA here is from genome assembly GCA_018340775.1 of Taxus wallichiana var. yunnanensis. Lineage (NCBI taxonomy): Eukaryota > Viridiplantae > Streptophyta > Pinopsida > Cupressales > Taxaceae > Taxus > Taxus wallichiana. The sequence continues at coordinate 819,196,420 of CM031238.1, forward strand.
GGCCTATTTCTTTTTCCTCTCTTTGGTCTTGCTTTAAGGATGATGGGACAATAGTGGAATCCTTCTACTGGCAGAAAAGCACTACATACGGCTATAATGAATTCCATTATGACACCTTATGGGACCATTCTCTTTAATGTGTGGGCCAACAATGTTGTGATAGTCCACTATTCTCGAGTACTCTAACCTTTTACCGGTCTTCTAGGTTCTCTTTAGATTATTTCTAGTTTATTCTTGGAAAAGCTTCTCTCTTCTCTATATATAGAGATAAGGGATTCACTCACTACCAAGGAGTTTTCATCGAGATTTCTTCCAAGTCTTATGGTTTAGTTCTTGTATTTTTAAGTCTAAGTTATAAAAGCATCGCTCTTCTTCATTTCTCTGTTGGTATCTCGTAAACAAGATAATTGTAATGGAGTTCCGCTCTTACAAATGAATATATTTGGTCAATGTTTCAAAGTATATTTTGTAGTGTATGAGCTATTTGGTATCGAGATATGGTTGTTATTCTTATTTCTAGTAATGAATCATCTTATTCTTCACTCCATTTGTGTCACTTCATTTTTCGACTCGTAAGACGCATAATTTGAGTGTCCACCTTTTTTTTTCCTGTCAGGTGAGGCATGTGGTGGCCATTAAACTCTTGTAAGACGTGGTGAAGGAAAAACAAATTCTGGTGAAATGGATACTAAAGAATGGGTTGCATCTACTTCTGGAATGCAAGCAGATGATCACGATGATGCTTTTGTCAATCTTTCAGATCTGATTCTTGTCAACGATGAAACACACATCATGGAAGAAGATAATCCATTACCAGGTTGGAAACTTCCTAAACTTCCTTATAATGAAGTTTATCAAAAATCTAAAGCTTTTCATTTGATAGCTAGTACTTCCATTAGATCTAGAGAATCTTGTATCCAAGTTAAAACTTCTGAAAAATCTAAATATGATATCCCGTTAATATCTCCCAGTGATTTACAATATCTCGAAAAAATAGTTTGTTTATAAATTTGTCCATATTGGTTGTGTCCAGATTGGTATTACTCCTCTATTTAGGCAAGGTTTGAATGCATCTATGTTATGTTGTCTTCTTGATACCCGTCATGAAAGTTTTAAAGATTGTCTACTAGCTGCTCTTCAGACTAGTCTTAGTAATGGACCTATTCATTTTAATGTTTTCCCAAATTATCCAGTGTCCATTCAAACTGACAATCTCCTAGATCAAGTCTTAAAGCTCCATCTTCAAACTATGGGTCTGAACATGAAACCAGGGTCATCCCCTTTGGCCATATTTTATCGAGATCATTTTCTGATTAACCAACACAGCACATCCTGCAATCAAACATGGTCCCTCTAAAGGAAGCAGTATTGTTATGCATGCTAGTTTGTTGCCCAAAAAATAGAACCCGAAGTTGTCACTTGGGATAAAATTAGAAGTACCTAGAGAATGGACTATTTCAACTAAATGTGTCTCTGACACTACCTCTTCTGTCCAGTCTGCATCTAAAGTTATCAAAGCAAAAGGGAAAGCTACTATTTCTTTCAGAATATCTGGTTCCATTAAGCCTCACTTATCAACTTCCTCTTCCACTCAATCCTTTATATCTAACAAAGAGAAGAGTCATGAAGAAGATATTCTTCAGTGTAGCCATCCGTCTTTGGTACATGATCCAAATATTGATTGTCTCTGGTGTGACCACTGTCAAGTTCTTGTTCAATAGAAATATATTCCAAAAAATGGCCCACATATAAGTATGAATAGTTGTTCCCTATCTAGTTCTTATCAAATTCTCAGTCATGCTCAAGCTTTGCTTAGGAAAGCTAAGATTTCTATGGATTCTAAGGATGCCTCATCCTCAAAAGTTGACACTGTATACTTCCCTCCTGCTAAATATTTTGAAGTCTATACCGAAGATCAACAACAACGTCAACAATATTGGTATCAATGAAAGTTGCATATGCGACATGTCCCTTGAGTAGATAGAAACTTAGAAAGGAAAAGTGGTGAGGTGAAAGAGGTTGTTTTAACATATCCTGATGTGAGACAACATGCCTCTTTAGAAAGATACTCAAGATCAAATCAGGCGAGTCCATGATGAAAAAGTTATATTTTCTTTGTGCTTTTGTTTTATAGGTCGATTGATGTGGGAAATCTATTTGGGATAAATATAATATCTCCTTAAGGTCTTCGTGAAGCTGATTGATGCGGGAAGCTTTAGAATATTTTTATATTATATTTACGGGAATAGTCCTCTTTTTGTGATCGACAATATACAGTATGGCTAGCTTTGTATAGCTGTCCTTTGAGGAGTAGTCTATTTATAACAACAAGATAGAAAGATAGATGTCCTTTTGAGGGAGTAATATTTTTGGTAGAAGTTTGACTCAAGGAGTGTGAATTTGAAAAATCCCATACATTACTTTTGAATTGTTTTTTTGGACTTTTAGGTCATGACAAGACTATAGAGAAGTATAGGCTTTTTTTTTAAAGACAAAAACCAAAATACACAGAGGTTATCTATGAGAGAGAAGTTTTAAGTGATGAATGACCATGGGATTCCATCTTGAAAAGGATGAAAATTATCCATAAAAATCATTCCATGAGTAGAGATGTGATACTCATATTGAAGATAAAGTTGAAAGGTTATGGGTAATCACATGATTCTTGTGTAGTAATTGATCCTTAAAATAGGTAAGTGGAAGGTGAATGTTGCTCAAGGGACAACAATAGGACTTGATTCAATAATAGAATTGTTGAAGATACAAGGCATTGAGGGGATCAGTTTGGTTTTACCTTCGAGTGAAGATACATAGTAAACACCCAATCCATATATGCATGAGTAACAATATAGGGTCCGAGCTAATTAGGAGAAAAATTTCCCCATTTCCTTTTCTCCTCTTTTGTTACATGTTGATTTTCCTTTAGGACGAGATCACCAACCTAGAAGGTTCATTCTTGGACACATTTATCGTAGGCATGTTTGATATATTTTTGGTAGATTTGGAGGTGATCGAGAGAATTTGGGTGAGTTCATCTAATAACTTGAGTTGTGCCAAATGATCCACGTGAAAATCATCATCATTGAGTATGTCTTTGAGTGAGATACTAAGTGATAGAATTTTTACTTGAGTAGAAAGACAACTTCTTTACCATAGACCAAAGAGAAATGTGTGGTGACCATTGATGTGTGAATACTAGTGCGGTAAGCCCATAAGGAGAAAGGAATGTGCGTATGCCAATCCTTTCCAATATCATCAACTACTTTCATAAGAATTTTGTTTAAGGTTGTTTTGTTTGATTATGCTTGTCTATTTGTTTGAGGATAATAAGATGAAGAAAAACTGAGTTGAATGCCGAAGGCATCAAAAAATTTCCGTAGGGTTTTGTTTTTTAATTTTTCCGTTATCAGTGATGAGGCGGTGATGAAAAACAAAGAGACAAATGATGTGATGGTTGATGAATTCACAAATTTTCTCAGATTTTGTAAAAATAAGATGTATGTATTCCACCCATTTAGTGTAATATTTGGTAGAGGTAATAATCCATTGATGACATTGGGAAGAATGAGGGTTGATCTCTCCGAAAAGATCCAAACCCCATAGAGAAAGGCCAAAGGTCTCGTGTGACCTGTAAGGTGTGACTATGGGTGTGATGAATATTAGCATATTGTTGACACTTCACACAATGCTTGAAATAGTCACAAAAATCATGGTTTAGGGTTGGATAGTAATAACCCAAGTGTAGGATTCACTTAGCAATAGCTAAGCCTTTGAAGCGACCCCAATAAATCCCATCGTGAACTTCCTTGAGGGTGTAGGGAATTTCAAATCTCATAAGGCATCATAAGAGGATAGCATCAAAACCATGTTTATAGATAATATCACCCATGATGACATAGTGAGATATAATTTTGAGAAAAGCTTGTTGTCTAGTGTGAGTAAGATCTAGAGGAAGAATTTAAAGGGAAGGGTATTCAACAAACTACTTATACCAAAGGTCACGTGAGTTAGTTTCAATGTTTCCTACAAGGTTGACGTCTCGAAATAGATAAGAAGGTGATTCCAACCATTGTACTATGAAAAAGATTTTTGAGTCGAGGGTAAAGTGGGGATTTGACAAGAAATACAAGCCATGGTATCTACAAATTTATTAGTTAAACGTAGAGTGGTTTGAAGTTCATAACGGTCAAAAGTAGTCAAAATTATATCAACATGATGCTTATTCTTTTGAATTATCTCATTACAAAACTGGTATATACAAATAACTTGCTTCACTACCAATTGAGAGTCCCCAAAGATATTAACCGATTTAACATCTAAGGATATATAGGTTTGAAGACCTAACATGAGGGCTTCATATTGATGATATTGTTAGTACAATAAAATTCTAGTTTTAAAGATAATGTCATAGGCTCACTATCAATAGGAATGAGGATAACTTTGACACCACCCCATGCTATCATTTGTAACCATCAAAATATAAGGTCATCGGTAAACGGTATCATCGAGGAAAGGGTATTGATGGATTCATCAAGGAGATCAAATTTAGAGAATTGGTTTCGAGAGAGGTGCATCTACAAGTTGGTCGAGCAATTCTTTGACCTTTGATAGATTTTTGATAGATGAATTTGAGATCTAGGTCTATAAGAAGCATGAGCCAACGTGAAATATGTTTATGTTGGTAAGGCTTAGCATACATGTAATGTAAGGGGTCGATGGTGGTGATAATTTTTTGTAGTTGAGTAGGTAATGGTGAATTTTAGACAAAAACTAAGGCTAAGTATATTTTTTTGGCGTGATTATATCTAGTTTCATATTTTAAAAGTGTACGTCTTATATAATAAATTTCTTACTCCCTATGTTGCTCGTCACGATGAATGATCATGGCACCTAGGGAATGATTAGTAGCAGAAATGTAAAGGTAAAATGGTTGGTTAACCTTAGGGGGAATGAGCAGAGGTGGTTGAAGGAGGTATTGTTTTAAACCATTAAAGACATTGTGGCATTTATCATCCGATTTGAAGGAGACATCCTTTTTGAGAAGACGATGAAATGGATGGTAGTGATCGGAAAGATGAGAAATAAAGCAACTAATAGATTGCAACTTGCATTGCAAACTACGAAGTTGGTGGAGGTTAGTAGGTGGAGGCATTTTGATAATAGCCTTGATTTTAGTTGGATAAACTTTAATGACACAAAAATCAAGGAACTTTCGAGAGAGAACAATGAAGACACACTTCTCAAGTTGAAGGTGAACACAATATTTGATGAGATGGTCAAAGATAATCGTAAGGACTGTAATGTGTTCAGCTTTGATGTTTAGATTTGGTAAGGAGATCATCAACATAATCTTATAATATGTGATGCATAATTTCATGAAAGATATAAGTCATAGCCTTTGCTGATATGTAGCACCAACATTTTGAAGGCTAAAGGGCATGACACGCTAATAGAAGGTGCCCCAAGGAGTGATGAAGGAGGTGTTGTGTTGATCTTCCGGGGTGAGTAAAATTTGGTTATAACCAAAGAAACAATCCATGAGTGATAGCATCTCATGGCCGGTGGTGAAATCAACTAGTTGGTCAATACTAGGTAGAGGAAAATCATCTTTGGGGAAAGCTAACTTAAGGTCATGGAAATCCTTGCAAATATAGAGTTCCCTATCACTTTTGTGATAGGAACAATGTTATAGTTCCATTGGGGATAGTCAATGGGTAAGATGAAGGAAACCAAAAGAAGGTGAGTGATTTCTTCTTTGAAAAGAAGGGCAATGCGTGGATGCATTTTCATAGCTTATGTTTGACAGGTTTGGCATTAGGAATGGTTACAATATTATAGACCATAATGTTTGGGTCAATACCAGGCATATCAGCATAGGACCAAAGAAAAGCATTGTTATGATCCCGGAAGAAAGAAGTAAAAGCTTCCTATTTAACAACATATAAAGATTGGCCTATTTTAAAAATGTATGGGTCATCCTGAGTGTGAATGTTGATTTCAATGGTTGATTCATTCAACATGGTTTGCACCTCGAGAAGGTAATTACCTTGGTGAATATAAAAATATTCTGCACAAGGTAGGTGAGGATAGAATTATCATCCCGGCTTTGAATTACGTTAATAAAAGGTGTATCATCATCGATGATGTCAAGATATAGGAAGAGAAGAGAAGAGGGAGCATCGCCATCTCATTTATAAGTCAAAGGTCTCAAGGAAATAGTTTTTATAAAAAAAAAGTTAGGAGGAATGGATTCTAGGTCCATAGACTCTGTAGGTGAAGGTGGTGAATGGGGTAGGGAATGTTTATCATCCTCAATGAGCTTGAATTTTGCCTTCTTGGGAGGTGCTTTGTTAAATCTAATATCACTAAATTCTTTATTCTTATGAGTGGTGTAATGGAATTACAATATGAAGGCCTTATTAATAGAATCTAAAGATAAATCCCTAAGAAAAGTGATGGAGGAAGGTGTCGGCAAAGAAGTGGTTAGTGAGAGATTGAAGATCAGAGGAAAATGGTCGAGTTTGGGAAGGTGGCTTGGGTGAGTAAGTAGAAGCATCAAATCCCCCATATGTTGGGTTGGTGTAAAGGTTAGGAGGACTGTAGGGGAAAACCTCACCTATGCGGTGATAATAGTGGGGATGTTGGTGAAGTTTACCATACTCTTTAGGAGTAAGGAATGTGTCAATGTTATAAAGGCAGTACTCCCCCAGAGTGAGGCATTGAAAAACACCTTCTAAAATATCATTAGTGGGTATGTGGGTAGCGGGAATGGATGAATCATTGGTCATTTGGGAAGAAGAAGCATTAGTTGTTTGAGAAGTGGATGGGTTGGCTGATGGGTCAGCTACAAAAGCTATGAAAATAGTGGGAATAGAGGAATTAGGTGTGGAAGAAGTAATGACAACATTCTTTAGATGAGGAAGTGGCTAAAGGAGTGGTAGCAGTGGTAGATTCCTTAACTGATATAAGGACATCATTGGGTTGATACAACATGTTACATGTCTTGAATGGTGAAGAGTCGAATGGAATGGTATAGTTGTGTCCTTCATGTTTGAATTTTAAACAACAATGTAAGGTTGAAGGAACACAACCCATGACATAGATCCAATGTTAGCCAAGCAGCATGTTGTACTAGAATTCCCCCTCTAAGACATATAATAATTCAGGAATGGTACGGGGACCTAGATGAATGTGAATAATGATGGTGGTAAGAGTGAAAGTCATGACATCATTGAATGAATGCAACATAACTAGGTTATTATGCATGCAATTGGTAGGGATGCATATTTGGTTGTATGTATGGGAGGAAATGATGTTGATACTAGCACCACCATCGATCATAATGTGTTGAACACATATATTATCAATGTAGATGGAAATAAAAAAGGCAGGATCAAAATCATTTGATTTGAGAGGTACAATCTTGTGGTTAGAAAAAGCGAGAGTGGCGACTTGATGAGTGGTAGTGGGTACAGAGGAGGGGGATGAAGTCATGAGAGATGCCACATGGTGAGGAGTGATAATGGATGTAAGAAGAGTAGGGTGATGACTGCATTATTTGGCTCATTTATATGATTCATATGGTTCATAAATTGTCATTTAGATATGACTTGCTAATGTATGGGGATGCTTTGTATAGTTACATCTTAGCAAGTTTAATGCATTTTCATTTATTTTGTTCATGCAACTTGATTACCGTATAACCTCCTACTAACTACCTTTGTGAAGAAAATGTGATGATGTGTGTAGGTAATTAATGAAAATTTATTGCTAATGTAATTAAGAAGTCTAAGTTTGGATCGGAATGCGGAAGTGAAAGAATTTTCCACCTATTGACATATCGGTATGGGACTTATTACTAGAAGTCCTATTGGAATTTATGAGTCTTGATTAATGTTGATTAGTGGGAGATGTTAATGCTAGCTATTATGGTGTATTCTGTAACTACTTGTGTCTATATAAATACACCTTCTTAAGAACATTGGAGTAGCTGTTAATTTTGGATAATATGCAATATATAGCCTGTTGTATTTAGCACTCTCTTTTCCCATATACTGGATATGTCATGGAACTTAATTGAATTAATATAAGTGAGCATCATTTTGAGGATCTATAGCTGTTGATATTTCCTCTATCCCAAGGGAGAGTAAGGGCCCACTCGACTAAGGAGACAGGAGGTTGTTTACATTTACATACACATCTGGTATTTTCATAATTTTTACAACAATATCTATTTCAAGTATGTCTCTACTTGATATATTTCATGCAATCTCATTTTTATCGTATTTTTTTCCTTTTGTAATTTCTATTCAGAACATGTGTTTCCCTTTATACAAAGTTTAATTAGTAGCTGATTTTACTTCTACTGATTCTTAGTTATGAGTGTGTAATTTCAATTCCATTCTTTCAGATTTTGTGTGTGCATTTCCATTTAATTTAGAAGTATATATTTTAAAATTAATTTCATCACAGAAACTAAATTTTGTATATTTATATTGAGTTTCCATAGATTAATAGCCAACTTATGAATATCCCACAACAACCCCCAACCAAAGACCCAACGGGAAAAGTGGTTACATAAATCTCCATTGGATACATGCTGAGACACAACCTCGGTTTATAATGACACTAACGAGAAGATTCAATTAGTTAAATGATTGGAGAATACAATGACCCATCATTTTTGGCACCATTTCTAGGGACACACCATAGCACACCACATCATTTTCTCACTTCACATGCTATGGGTTTTAATGGAGTTCACATATGCAACCAGTAGAAGTCTTGAGCCTTGTTTCAATAACCAACCTTGATGCATAGGCCATGGGATGAACAAGGGATATTTACACCATGCAAAATCCAAAAAAAAATCTCTAAACAAAATACATGAAGGGAACAATGAGAGTGACATTGAATTCAATAAAAGCTTAGAAACCTTTTTGAGAATCTTGCATCCTCGACCAGCACTCAGAAATGGGGGACCCATGAAAAACATCTCACCATCCATCCTCCCTATTTTTCGAGGCATGTCTACGGAAGACCCCGATCAATTCTTGTTTGAAGTTCAAAATTCTTTGCCAAACCTATGACTACACAGCCAATAAGTAAAAACTCCATTGATTCTTGCAAAGCCATGGAGATAAATTTTTTGGATAAATACCAATACTACTACAGGAGAAGGATAGGAAAGAAGATTTCTTCCAAAAATGGTAAAAAGAAGATGAAAATCTAGAGGATTATTTGGATAGATTTCTCTTTCTTCATCGACAGTGGTTATGAGTTACATGTAGACATCACTCACATATGAAACTAGTAGAAGTCTTGATCCTTATTTCAATAACCAAACTTGATGCATAGGCCAATGGACGAACAAGAGATATTTACACCATGCAACATTGAAAAAAATCTCCAAATAAATACATGAAGGAGCAAGTAGTGAGGCGACTTTGAATCCAATACAATGCTTAGAAATTTTTTGAGCATCTTGCATCCTCTGACCAGCACTCAGAAATAGGGGACCACGGGAATAATGGAAACCAACCCTTGGGTAGAACCTTCACTTATCCCATCATCTTGGATTAGGATGAGGATGCACCTATGAAAAACATCTCACCATTCCTCATCCTTATTTTTCGAGGCATGTCTATGGAAGACCCCGATCAATTCTTGTTTGAGTTAAAAATTCTTTTCCAAACCTATGACTACAAAACCAATAAGAAAAAACTCAAACTCTTTCCTTCCACTCTCAAGGACTCTGCTATGAGATGGTTCATGGGGTTGTCCTCTAACTCCATTAATTCTTGAGAAGCCATGGAGACAATTTTTTTGGATAAATACCAAGACTAATATAGGGGAAGGGATAGAAAAGGGATTTCTTCAGATAGAGTAAAAGAAGATGAAAATCTAGATGATTATTTGGATATATTTCTCTTTATTCATCGACAAAGTGGTTATGAGTTGCATGCTGAGACTTCACTAAGACATTTTTCCTTAAAGGACTCAATGAGGAAACCAAATATTCCCTCCATATTATGGGAGGAGAAGATGTGCATAAACTTACTATGGAAAAAATCACGAGCTATGCATAAGTTACTCGAGAACACGAGGGGTATAAGGAAGAGAAAAAATCCAATCTTACCATAGGTACCTCTGAAATTTTGGAGGAAATGGATAACATGAAAATTAACATTTTGGTATAATAAACATCAACCACATATGGGCTTAAGGCCAAAACTAGTGCTGCCAAAGAATCTCTGGACATATATTTCACTAAGCGTAGGAAGAGACATCCCATGAGAGAATGTCCTTTAGATGTTTACTAACATTTTTTTGATACGTGAAGTTGTTGACAATGACACTAAGCATTGCACATTCTTATCACGGTTGAAAGGAGGATTAAATAATGTCTCTCAACTTGATGCGGAGGTCAAATTTGTTCAAAGGCCAAATAATCAAGTTGTATATTACCCTCGAATTTCAGAACCCCTGGAGGATGTCATGGCCTAGTGAGGCTCCTTAGCCTACTTGGGGATAACTTAAGTGGACAACATCCAATTAGATGACTTACCCACATCCACCACCTGGATGAATCCCTACACTTAGCCGGAGTTAGACACCACCAACCCTAACAAGTCCATGGCATAACCAAAAGTGGATCTTGCTATCCATATTTTCCCCTCGGAAAAATATTGGATCAGCTATGACCCCCATAGAAAGAGCCAAAGGAAACACGTTTAAATCTTGAAAACATGTTATTTGAAGGACTTAAATGGAGTGAAGGGCTTGTAAAAGATCAAATGACCTGTGTAGGAGAAATTCAAAAAATAGTTGTGTTGGGAGAATCTAGCCCATTCTACGGGTTACAGGTGGGCTGGAAATGGAATAGTAGGATCGAAAGGAGAAGGAGGAGTGTCACAGAGAAACCATAAGAAGAAATAGAAGAAATAGTGAGGATCCAAAGTCTTCAAGCCCAAAAGCAGTTCGGAGAATGAGTCCAAAAATCAACTAAGTATGGAGGAGGTAGCAGAGAGAGCCACATGTCAGAATGACACTTCACCAAAGTTAAATCCAAAAAAGGAATCTCAAATGAGCGCAAGGCTTCCACGTGTTACGTCCTAAGCCCGAAAAATTGCATGACCATTGAAAATTCTTCGACTAAGTAGAAAGGTGCTAGGTGTCGGCTCGGTGCAAATCCAAAATGGGAGCCCAAGGTGGAGACTCAAACTCACGCTAGCCCTCCACGTAGAAAATGGTCAACAAAGGTCAAAAGGTGGATAGGGTAGGCCTAAAAAAAGGCTAAGTATACAAGTACTAGCGGGGACTATCACATGTCCAAGCAACGCATCTCGAGGAAAATCCAAAAGTGGAAGGTCAAATAAGCATAAGTTTGACACGTAGCCCAAGGTCCCAAAAGGTAAAAGGGGGAAAAGTCGGGATGAATAGTCAATGCATTGTGGTAAGCGGTAGAGAGTTCTAAGTGTCTAAATGGACTCTAACTCAAGGGTCAATTAAAGAGGGTTTCGGATGAGCGTTAGACCTCCACATGTCCCGGTCAAGAAATATGACCCCATTGATGAAAGGACTTAGCCAAAAACATAGAAATTTAGTAGGGTGGTGGAGGAATCCACGTGTTATCCCTACGTAATTCCAAGAGAAAAATATAGAGGTTTCCCTTGAATAAGTGCCAACCTTCCATGTCTCCCATATTAAAAAGGGGCTCATTTTTCAAACTAGTTTTCCCCCCCTTTTTGTATGGACCCGATACAAAATTCAAAGGGGCATATCTTTCGACCCGGGGTCTCAAAATATTGTAAATCTAACACCTTTGGAAAGATCTCGGCCTTGTCTATGCCATGGAGATCTAAAACTATAAGTTTAGAGAGGTTAGCTAGGAGAAAAATGGAGATACATCTTGAGCCATTAATGCGGGATCTATTTTTTGCCCCAACAACTAGATCAGATTTGATCTTCTCCACCATTTCCTCCTCCTTTAAGGTACCGAACTAGTGGTTGATCGTCAAAGAGAAATTTGGGGAAGTATTTTCTAGGAGGAATTGATAGTGGTGGTTGAGATTGGGAATTTTTCCCACTTCTCTCTCTTTCTCCCCTCGTGTTGAGTCTATAAAAGTAGGGTCGAAACTCATTGTAAAGGGTTGGGCATTCTTTTGTTTTTGCAGGATCCCCTTTCCTTATAGCAAAGGAATTCATGGTGTTGAACCTTCCATTTAAATTACAAATATGTTTCCTACCTTCGGCCATTTATAATACATTGTATCAATCTACGAGTAATAAAACACATTTGTGATTGATTTTATATTCTTTCTTATATCCTTTTCTCTCATCGGTCTTTCATTATAAATCTAGTTATCTATACTTGATTATTGTATGTATTTTGTTGGTTTGTGTCTATCAAGCAAAACTAATGTTCATCATTCCTTCGGTGCATCACATTGTAACTTAGTTTTGATTTCTGTATTCCTTTATCCTGTCTCCTTGGTAAAACTTAGATTAGGTTTTTGAATAGTCCTCTACAAGTTTCCACGTATGCACCTAAACAGAGGAATAGGAACCAACCTTTAATCTAGAGAGTTTTCCTATTTTCTAAGTCCCACACTTTGAGGAAAACTCAATGTTATGTGAATCACACCAAATGAATCTTCCTTAGAAAAGTAGATCTATGACTCATTTGGGGGTGTTGTGATTTTGCACTAACAAGTTTTGGCACTTATTTACCCGGTGGGACCAAGAAGTATCCATCTTTATTATAGTAAGATTGATGTGCACTTGCTGTGATTCTAGCTTTTAAGAAGCTTTTAAGAAGCGCACATCTAGAAAATCCAAAAGGGATAGAACCCACTATTTTAACAAGTACAAGTTTGCCAAGTTCATGAGAAGAATAAAAACAAGGTCAAGAACAAGAGAAGAAGGACATTTTGTACACATACACTTTTCTCCAGACAAAAGGAGAAGAGGAATAAGATCCCAGAGGTCTCTATCTCCACCAAATAGAGCCTTATCAACACCTCCTCCTAGTAGATCATTCTTTCAATCCAGAATGGTGCTCAGGTTGATGAGGATGGCACTGCTAAATCCTTATGTAAATTTAGCTGGAAGAAGCTCACTTGCTTTGAATGCACAAAATCTAGTCTCGATTATAGCATTGAAGAGCATCCCATATGTCACTAGGGAGAACCAGAATTCTCCTTGTGACCAGGTTCAAGACATTGCAAATTTCTGCAATCCATGAGATCACTGAGATGGACATTATAGTCAAGTTTCTAGCCTCTTCACTCAAGGGAAAAGCTTCACAATGGTTTAGGAGCCTAGAAGCAGGCTCTATTCAATCTTGGGACCATATGTGCATAGCTCTTCATGACCAGTTTGGAGAAAAAGGAGATAACTTATCCTTGTTGGAGCAACTGAAAATAATCAAGAGAGCTTCGAATGAGCAGTTGATGGATTTCAACCTCATATTTCAATGGACCTAGGAAAATATTGTAGCGATAGTAAAGCCCACTAATGAAGGTGCCTTCTTATACTTTCTTAGAGCTTTAAATTCGATATTGCTTTGATGATTTAGTCAATGGGGGCACAACCTTACCTGTAACCTATAGCCTTTCCATAGGAGCTGAGAATCATTTAATTTAGGCTGGAAAATTTGTTGCTACACCATCCATGCCTCTATACCCCAAAATTAGGAAACCCAAGTAAAAAAAACACCATAATAGCTCTTATACCTTCTCTCGAGATTCAAAGTTCGGTTGAAGCCTCCACCTCATCATCTATTACCTCAAAGGAGGTTTAGAAAATTATGAAACAACTTCAAAACTTGGGAATGAGTTAGTAACCATCAAAACACTAGTAGGCTCAAAGTTCTAGGCCATATCATCTTCAAGCTCAATATCGGGCTAGACCCCGTATCGATAAAATAGACCACAAGCTTAGGTCAGTAACTCGAGTCAACACCAAGGACAACCTAAAGCTGCTATACCTTTTAGGTCATATGATCCAAACACAACTTCAACATTAAGGAATTGGTTTTCAGCACAAAATAACATGGCACAAGAATATGATTGGTGTTTCCCATGTAATCACCACATAATCAATCGATGTGTTTTAATGGTGTACTAAATCAAGATACGATGGTGCAAACCATTGGTGTGTCACAAGAACATAGCTAAAAATAAAATTAGGAGTAATGAGCTCAAGAAGAGGGACCTCCAAGTGAAACTATGCTTATCAATTGGAAAGCTGAAGACTTCTGTGGAATGAATCAACCTCCTTCTCAAAGTATAACTACCAATACATGGTCCAAGTAGAGAAATATTGGGGAAGGACATTCACCAAACATAGGTGATCCTCAATCCTCCATTGCTCCACAAGGTATTGGCATCAAAATACAACTCCCAATATCAGAGCCAATCCAAGCCACCTTCTAAATCCACTCGGGCATCGGTTGTAACAACCCATGTGCAAGAACAAAATGTGCTAGGAAGGGCAAATGAAGGATAGCTCATTTAATATCATTGAGAAAATGAAGAGGACAAGTGTGAACATTTCACTATGGGATTCATTGGCCATTCCAGGGCAAGGGATCTATTGCGGACTACCATGTGAGAAATTGGTCAAGCTCAAATAAACACCCTAGCCAACAAGAGCAAGTGCTTACCAATACGACTCAACCTAGGGGAAACCATTGAGAGAAATAAGGTAAGAACACGAGACCTCCTCCATTATATTTTTCATTAATCATTGGGGATAAATTGGTGCATAATTACACGATTGATTCTGGGGCAAGTAGTTTTGTAATGCCCAAATAAATAGCCGATCAATTGGGTCTCCAGTATGAAGTCATCTCTAGAGGGGTAGTATAATTGGATGGGACAGAAGTGAAAACTGTTGGAATCATCAAGGATGTGAGCCACACTCTGCATGCCTTTCCCAATGTGACTGTATTATAGAATGTATCAATCATAGACTTGCGACCACATTTTTCATTGTGTTTGTCACGAGACTTCACTACCAAAATTGGAGACTACTTGTCTACTGACTAGTCGCATATGATATTTAGAACAAGGTATGGAGTGAAGGCCATAATCAAATCTGAGCCCATAGTGGATTATCACATTTAGTCTTATGTGCCTAGCCCAATCAATGCAAATTGTTGAGCTTTTTGATCGAGAATACCTCTAAACAATTTTGAAGTAGACACCAAGGTGGGGTGTATCCCGGACTTGACTCTCGATGAATGGGTGGTCAAAAACATGATTTTGATCCCTATAAGGAGATGAAAGAATCTGAGCTAGGATTCTCTACTTGCATGAGGGGAATCATACTCTTCGACATCATTAAGCGAGAACATAAGGATGATAATTAATTATGGAAATTGTTCTTTGATGGCTCGAGAAGTAGGAAAGACAAGTGAAGGTGGAGCTATGATTGTGTCACCCCAAGGTTTGAAATATTATTCATCTTTTGTTTTTAGTTTACCTACTCAAATAACACGGTAGAATATGAGGCTTTGGTTCATGGATTGCATTGGGCTAGAAGACAAGGAATCAAGAACACTGCAAGTGTTTAGCAATAGTGAACTGGTTACCAACCAAGTCAAAGGACAAAATACTATCAAGAGTGACTGCTCAAAAGCTACAAGAATAGGGTATGTGATCTCAGTGAGGATTTCAAAGTCTTCAACATTGTGTCCATACCCGGGGAAGGATATCGAAGCTTCGATAGGATTGCAACAATTGGAGCTACATTTGATGTGGTTGATAGCATCTAGAGGTATAAAGGACAACCACATATCCATGTGGTTATGAGGCCAATAGTGCCAGATAAAAACACATCTTTGGTAGGTGTTCGAGAATAATCAGCAGATCATCAATTTTTTGAAAGCAAGAAGTTGAGTTCTTAGCTAGGAATCAAAGCAGATTAGAGCAGCAATATGGAGATCAAGTAGTGTAGCTGCATACAAACAAGCTTCCCAAAGGCTTAGTGACATTGGAGTCTATCTTCAATCCTAATGATCAATTTTGAAAAGAGAAGGCTAATATATAGATCAAAGGAGAAGATTCAGAGTCAATTCTAGTTGGAGAAGGAAAAATACTTCAAATTGGAAAATTGGCCACCGAGAAAGAAAGGTATGAATTCATGAAACTTTTCAAAAGTTTCTAGATGTATTTTCTTAGATCTATGAAGACCTAAGAGGGTTCAATCCAAATCTAGCACAACAAACAATGAACTAGATCTAGATGCTAAGCCCGTTAGGAAAAAGAAGAGACCAGTCAATCCACACATTGAACCTCGATGAAGAAAGAAATGAACAACGTTGATAGAGGAAAGTATCATATTTCCAATCAAACACTCAAACTGGGTTACAAAATTGGTCCCAGTCAGGAAGAATAATGGAGAGATTAGGTTATGCGTAGACTTTCGAGACTTAAACAGAGCTTCCCTCAAAGATCACTACCCACTCCCTTCAATGGAGCATATCTTGCAAGTGGTGTCTAGATCAGAGAGATTCTCTCTCCTAGATGGCTACTCAGGGTACAACCAGATCATGGTGAAAGAATATGATCAGTTCAAAACAACTTTCACCACCAAATGGGGCACCTATGCCTACAAAAAAATGCCATTTGGATTATATAATGTTGGAGACACTTTCTAAAGGGAAATGGATATGGCATTCAAAGGGCTGATCAACAAAATAGTATTGATCTATCTGGATGACATTACTGTGTTCTCTAAAAATGCAGTAGACCACCTTTTTCACCTAAGGTAGGTGTTTCAAAGGTGTAGGAGATTTGGGGTATCATTGAACCCTAAAAAGTGATATTCTTAGCCCATGAGGGAAGGCTTCTGGGCCATATTGTGTCAAAGGAAGGTTTGGAAATTGACCCAAAGAGATTTGAAGCAATAAGAGCCTTACCATTGCCAAGCCATAAGAAATCTCTTCAAATCTTCTTAGGAAAAATCAATTTTGTCCGCAGGTTTGTTCCAAACTTTGTTACCCTTATCAAACCAATAACGTTGATGTTGAAGAAAATTTTGGTATTTAGGTGGAAAGCTGAAGGAAAATCAAGTTTTTAGGACATTAAAGAAGATATATCACAAGCCCCAACTCTTGTGAATCCAAATTTTTGTAATAATTTCATACTATATGCCTTTTGTGGCAATGACACAATTTCTATAATCCTAGTATAGTAGAACAAAGAAGAGACACAGAAGCCAATTGATTTCTTGACTAAGGTCTAGAAGATTATGAAGTAAGATACTCCTTCATCAAAAAGAAAGTCTTGGTAGTGATCAGAGGCTTAAAGAAGTTTAAGCATCTGGTTTCAAACAATAAAATCCAACTATTAGTCTCCCATGCTAGAGTTAAGGTCTTCCTTCTCAGTAAGGATCTGAATGAAAAATGTGCAGGATTGATCACTCATGTCATGGAGTATGACATTGAGATTAAGGTCATTAAGCTGGTCTGTGGGAAAGGATTGTGTGAACAACTGGCCTCAAGTCAACAAGATGAGGCAAACAGTGAAAAGGAAGTTGTTTTTGTTGTATAAAATAGTCAACATGAAGAAAATGATGATGTACCCACTCCTTGTTGGAATCAGAACATGGTGCACTTCCTTAAAAGAGGCTGTGTCCTCCAGAAATGAGTAAAACAAAAAGGAGACACTTCATACTATAGGAAATCCCATATGTTCTTATTGATGGCATCTTGTTTAAAGGGACATCAATGGTGTTATGTTAAGATGCATTGGGATAGATTAGATTAAGAGAGTGCTTCAAAAGTTCCATGATGAAGTAGTTGGAGGCCATTTTGCTCCATGGGTGACAACACTCAAGATCATGAAGGTAGGTAATTATTTTCCTAGGGTGTTTAGTGACTTCTATGCATGGTTCAAAAAGTGCAAATATTATGCATTTTTCAAAGGCAAAGAAAGGCTAGCAAGACTCCCATTACACCCAATTTTAGTTGACTATCCATTCATGAAATAGAGATTGGACTTTGAATGGGTTCATCAATCAAAATTTGAGCCAAGGCCACAAATGTATTACGATGGCAATAGATTATTTCACCAAGTGGGTGAGATAGTGGAACTCAAAGAGTTAATGAGTCTAGCATACTAGATTTCTATGAAAAGATAGTGCCAAGTTTGGAGTGCCAACCACCATTATATCAGAAAATGCATTGGCATTAATAGGTTCCAAAATTATAGGATGGGCCATTAGGAACGAGATTTACTTGAGCACTTCATCAAACTATTAACCTCAAGGTAATGGCCAAGCTGAGTCCACAAACAAGAACCTATTAAAGATTGTTAGAAGAACTCTAGATGAAAATCAAAGAACGTGGCACATGAAACTCAAATCAGCCTTATGGGATGATAGGACAACACCCAAGAGGTCTATAGGTATCTCTCCATTCAAACTTATCTATGGGAAATGAAAGGAGCGATAACCAGATCGTACCAAGCCAAGAACATGAATGCTAATTAAACACCACGATCAATAAGATGAAAAGTAATTCACCAAAATAACTTTGCATAAACCTTTACAAACAAATGAACAACAATATCATATATTATTATGGAACTCAATGCAATACATTGAGAATGGGTCTTCTTAAATAGAAAAGAATAACAATCTAAGAACCAGTCAAGGTCGTAGATCAAGCCATAAATAAAGGAAATAACTAGTCATCAAAGAACTAGTCAAGACCATAGATTTAGGAGAGAACTAGACATCAAGGATCTAGTCAATACCATAGATCAAGGAAAGAACTAGTCAATACCATAGATCAAGGAAAGAACTATACCTAACAACTAGATAATATCTCCTAATATCTAAATAAGATAAAAGAAATATCCATAAACATAAGTGGGTGAGGATAAATACAATAAAGGTGAACATGAGCTAAGGTAAATACCTACTCTAATAGGAAAGAGGTAGTGTTTCCTATATCACTTGAGTTGCTAGCATTGGAACTCATGAAGCAGTTGGAAATGTCTGAGTTTGAACCAATGGAGGCCAGGTATGTAGATCGATGGAGTTAAAAGAAACTAGAGAACACACACTTCAAACAATGGAGAAGGATCAGTCTCAATAAAGAGATGCTTTGATAAGAAGGCAAGAACAAGGACCTTCCAGGAAGGAGACCTAATTTTGAAATGGGATGTCAGATCAGAAAAACTAGGCATTTTAAGTTTGATGCCATTTGGAGTGGACCTTACATGGTCACAAAATGTAAAACTAGCAATGCTTTCAATTGTCTACATTGGATGGTGAAGAATTGTAGATTCCATTAAATGGAATCTATCTTAAACACTACTACTAGAAGGAAATTTCTCACATTGTACATATTAGTTTAGTTTCTCATTCCTCTAAGTGCTTGTGCATGTTGTCTTGTTGTATTTTAGGTTGCTTTTCTCCTAAGTGCTTTACACACTCTGCGCATGTTCTACAGAGCATGTATGATTTAAAATTTTGTATATAGTTCTGGTGTTGTTTTGTTGCTCTTGCATAACCCATTCAGAAGTAGATGAAGCCCTAGGTCAAAATAATTTTCTACTCTCAAAAACCATCATTTCAATATTTCTTATGAAAATTGAGAAGTGTAAACAATTAGGCTCGTGAATCAGAAATAGGATCGGTATTAGACCACCATTCTCGACTCCATGCCCAACGGATATAACAAGGCAATTGATCTTTTCATCTAGTAGGTAAATACCCCTATGAGTCACCAAATTGTTATCCATGTTTTGCCCCCTAGAAAAATATTGGATCAGCCATGACCCCCCAAAAAAAGAGCTAGAGAAAACACATTTAAATCTTGCAAATAGGTCGTAGAAGGACTCAATAATGGAGTGGTGGGGCCTATGAAAGATCAAAACTATGCATAGGAGAAATTCAAAAATAGTTCTATCAGATGAATCTAGGCCTTAAATCCATTCTACGAGTTACAGGTGGGCTAAAAAATGGAATAGAGGGATCAGAGGGAGGAGTAGTGTCACAGAGAAGCTAGAAGAAGAAAGCGACAAGGATACGAAGTCTTCGGGCTCAAAATAGTTTAGAATGAGTCCAAAAATTGACTAAATATGGAGGAGGCAGCGGAGAGAGCCATGTGTCAGAATGACGCTTCTCCAAAGTTGAATCTAAAAAAGGAAGCTCAAATGAGTGCTAGGATTCCATGCGTCAGAGCCCCAAAAGTTGCATGGTTCGTTGAAAAGTCTTCGACTAGGCAGGAAGGTGTTAGGTGTTGACTTAGTGCAAATCCAAAATGGGAGCCCAACCTAAAGACTCAAACTCATGCCAGCCCTCCACATAGAAAATGGTCAATAGAGGTCAAAAGGTAGATAGGGCAGGCCTCAAAAAATCAGATAAGTATAGAAGTACTAGTGGGACTGCCACATGTCAAAGTGGCACATCTCCAAGGGAAAATCCAAAAGTGGATGGTCAAACAAGTGCCAGTTCGCCACGTAGCCCAAGGTCCTAAAAGGTAAGATAGGGGTAGATTCGGGTTGAATAGTCAATGCATTATGAAAATCCAACAGAGATTTCCAAGTGTCCAAATAGATCAAATTTGATCTCTGTTGTTTCCTCCTCCTTGAGGCACCGAGCTAGTGATTGATGCGGATTAAGACAAATTTGGGGAAGATTTTCTAGGAGGCATTAACGGTGGTGGTTGAACTTGGGAATTTTTCCCAATTCTCTCTTCTTCTCTCTTACGTGTTAAGTCTATAAAAGCATGGTGAAACTCATTGTAAAGGGTTATACGTTATTTTGTTTTTGTAGGCTCCCCTTTCCTTCTGGAAAAGGAATTTGTGTAGTTTAGACCTTCCATTTAAATTACAAATACGTTTCCTACCTTATGGCTATTTGTAATGCATTGTATCAATCTCCAGAGAAATAAAACACATTTGTGATTGATTTTAAATCCTTTCTTGTCTCCTTTGCTCTCATATGGTCTTTCATTATAAATTTGGTTATCTATGCTTGATTATTGTATGCATTTTGTTGGTTTGTGTCTATCAGCAAAATTAATGATCATCATTCCTTCATTGCATCACCTTGTAACTTAGTTTTGATTTTACGTATTCCTTCTATCCTTGTCTCCTTGGTAAATCTTAGATTAGTTTTAGGAATAGTCCTCTCTGCAAGTTTCCACGTATACACCAAAAGCAGAGGAATATGAACCAACCTTTAATTTAGAGATTTCCCATTTTCTAAGTCCCACACTTTGGGGGAAACTCAATGTTATGTGAATCACACCAAATGAATCTACCTTAGAAAAGCATATCTAACAACTCATTTGGGGGTGTTGTGATTTTGCACTAATAGTACCTCAATATAATCCTAACCCAAACCAACCATGGGCACCAATAGAACATTAATTAACAATGGAGGTTACAAAAATGACAACAAGATTTAATGGATCCTTTGTAAAACTATCAACACCACGGATAGGAAACACAAACAAACTTCTATCCTATTTGTAGCATGAACCTTTAAAATCGGTAGAAAATTTCAATTGATGAAGCAGGACCAACTAATATAATACAGGTTAATACTTTTGGTAATATGCAAATAAGGTTTGGGAAAAATTGAATCCTCCTATTGTTATCATGGAAATTCCTGTGGACACTGATAAATATGAGATACTTGAGAAAAATGAAGGAATTGCACCTTCTCTAAAAACACAAAACACTCAGAACGGTCTAGAAACTAATCAAAATGCCCATAAAGCTCCTTTTCTTGAGTAGTTACAGGACACTCAAACTACTGATGAAATGACGCTAGTTCAAGAGTTGAAAAAGGTACACATTGAGGTCCCACTTTTGTGAGTAATAAGGGACATTCCAGAATTAAACCAAACCATTAGAAATGAGTTTATAATTACACCTAGAAGAAATACCCAAAGACCATCAGGGTGGAAGGAAATTTGGCTGATATTATTGTTGGAACACTTATTTCACCAAAATATGGGGATCCTGGGAGTCCATTCATTACCATTTGTATAAACAATCAGTCAATATCTAACATTTTGGTGGATCTTGGTGTTGCCATAAATGTTATAACAACATATATGTTTAATATGTTATCCTTGACAAGACTACAACCTACCAATACCGTTCTTGATTATTAGATCAGTCAATTTCTATACCGAGATGGTGTGATTGAGGATATAATGGTCACCATTGAATCATAGGAGTATCCTATCAATTTTATGGTCTTACAACCTAAAGCTCAAAAATTGGGATGTCCAGTCATCTTGGGATGACCTTGATTGGCTATTTTTGCTGCATATATTGACTGTAGGTCAGGAAAATTGACTATCTAAATGGGAAGAAATCCAAACATATTTCATTATATCCTCCTACCCGACCTTATGTGTATACTTGCGAACATGTATGGGTGGATTATTTGATACTAATTCTCTTATTTCTTCTTATTTGGCCATCATTGTAATGAAAAACCATATGACAAAAGTCATTGAGTCATACACAGCGACTGATGTAGAGGGCTCTGTGACTAAAGAAATCAACATTGTTGCTATGGAAATTGGAATTCTGACTACAAACCTATTTTTATAGACATGACCGATTTTTTTCCTTGGTAAGTGATACTTCTAATGAAGCTTGTAAAGAAATTTATGCTTATAATACGGAATCCACATTCTATGATTTATATTGTCCTTTGACCAAGGTTTTGTCTCTTGAAAATGTATCAATTGCACATGCTTCAGCCCCATGTTTTACCATTGAATTATTTAACCACCAATTCATAGCTTGCCATTTTGGAAGATACCAAACAATTGCCTATTGACATAGGAAAGAACTGACCATTGGTAATAATTTTGAGGCCAACCAAGAGGCTAGGGTTCTCGATATTTTGAGGAAACATTCCCACACTTTTGCTTGGGATTACACTGACATGAAAGGAATTCATCCTACAATATGTACTCACCATATCTACACTAAAGATGTTAAACCCATAAGGCAGCCACAAAGAATAATTAACCTAGCCCTCAGAGACATAGTCAAAAATGAGATAGAAAAATTGCTAAAGGTAGGATTCATCTACCCTATATCTGATAGTCAGTGGGTCTCACCATTAGTTATAGTTCCCAAGAAAAATGGTAAATGGAGAATTTGTGTTGACTATAGGGAACTTTAAAAAGCCACCAAGAAAGATTATTTTCCTTTCCCTTTTATTGACTAGGTTCTAGAAAATATCACTGGTAAAAAATATTTCTCTTTCTTGGATGGGTTTAGTGGGTACAACCAAATAAGTATTGCACCTGTTGACTAGGATAAAACCACCTTTACATGCCCTTGGGGTAAATTTTCTTATCGACTCTTACCTTTTGGGATTTGTAATGCACCTACTGCTATGTTTCAGAGGGTAGTCTTGGCCATTTTTACAGATCTTACAAATGACTGTGTTGAGGTTTACATGGATGATTTCACTATTCACAGATCCACTTTTGACAAATCTCTGAATAACCTAGAAAAAGTAATTAGAAAATGTGAGCAACACCAACTATCCCTGAGTCATGAAAAATTTCATATGATGGTTGATCAAGGAATTGTCTTAGGTCACCATGTTTCTGCCAAACGTATACAGGTTGACCCCAAAATGATTGTAGTCATCACTCAGTGACCTACACCAACAAATAAGACTAACATTAAAAGTTTCCTTAGACATTGTGGGTATTATCGGTGATTCATTACTGAGACATTAGTAAAATTTTTACACCTATGTTTTCATTGATGAGAAAAGATTATGTTTTTGAATGGTCCCCTCAGTGTCAGTAGGCATTCGATATTATCAAGGAGAAGTTGACCACATCCCCAATCTTACGAGGTCCCGATTGGGGACAACCTTTCCATATCCACACTAATGCCTCCAATACAGCCATGGGAGCCATTCTTGGGTAGAAAGATGAAGAGGATCACATGTATGTCATTTACTTTATCAACAAGAACCTAACTCTTACAGAAAGAAACTATACCACTATGGAAAAGGAGTTTTTAGTTGTTGTTTATTCTTTGAATAAATTCTGATATACATCATTGGGTATAAAATATTTTTTTATATTGACCACTCTACCATTCAATATTTGATGAATAGACCCGGTAGTCAAAGGTTAGATTATTAGATGGTTACTCTTGTTATAGGAATTTAATCTGACCATTATTGATAAGCCAAGAAAATCTAATGTTGTTTCTAATTTTCTTTCAAGATTGAATGTTTTAGGTGATGATGAGGCAGTCTAGGATCAATTTCTAGATGAACATTTGTTTGCTATATCAACTCAAACTCGTGCTTCCCAGATCTTGCAAATTATTTAACTACGGGAAGTTTCCTTCCTATTTTACTCATAAAGAGAGATGAAGATTGGTTAAAAATAGTGCAACATATAAATGGTGTAATGGAATTTTGTTCAAATTTTGTCCTGATATGGTTCTTCGCAGGTGTATTTGGGAAGATGAAGTATATGACATCTTGCAAGATTTTCATAACGATCCAGAGGATGACATTACTCAATAAATAGAACAATTCACATAATCCTTGGTATTGGGTACTATTGGCCTTCCCTCCACAAGACTTTCAAGAAGTATGTGTGGCATTGTGATGCATGTCAAAGAATGGGGAAGCCTACACTATCCATGGAAATGCCTCTTAATGCTCTCAAATTAGTCTTAAGACCATTTCAGAAATGGGGGATTGATTTCATTGGAGCTTTTGATCCTCCATATTTTAGGAAATAATACCTCTTGGTATGCACAGACTATATTACGAAATGGGCTAAAGTTCAAGCATGGCATCTCGCCAATGAGGATGTTATTTCGATTTCATGTACAATAAGATATTGCTATGATTTGAGGCTGCTAGGGCCATTGTATCTTATCAAAGTCCTCAATTTGTGTCTAAAATGATCGAATATTTTATAGAAATCTACCGAATCAAGCACCATAAATTGTCACCATATCACCCCCAATCTAATGGGCAGGTGGAAGTCACCAACAGAGAACTTGAGAACATTATAACTAAAGTGGTCAGTGCTGACAGGAAAAATTGGGTACCAAAGCTTCCTAAGGCATTTTGTGCCTATAACACGACTTGCAGAACCACTTGGCTTTTCTCCTTATGAGTTGGTATATGGGAAGAAGCCATTATTGTGTTTTGAGATCGAGTTACGCACACAGAGAACAACACTTGAAGTCGGCATCAATTTGGATGAAGAACAACACAAATGGGTGATGCAGCTAAATGAATTGGATGAAATGCAGATGGAAGCAAAACAACATATATAAATTCTCCAACATCAGAGGAAGACTTGACATGATGCTCATATCTAATCCAGGATGCTTCATGTAAGGGAATGGGTCTTACTCTTTGATTCTAAATATCAACAGTTTAAAGGTAAGTTCTGAGGACATGCTACTTGGGTCCATATTAGATCGAAAAGTGTTTGATAATGGTTCGGTGTGACTAGTACTAATCGATGGAGATAGAAGGACTCTTCTTGTAAATGGCCACTGGCCTCAAGATTTATCAACAACCTCTTGACAAGGGAACTTTCACTAGTGACATCATGCTGAGTGAGGAAATGCATGCTGAGGCGGCTCTTCACCCCTCCGGATAGGAGTGATTGTTGTCTTTCAATTTAAATAAATGAGGATGCTCATGACCTTGATCTTCTTCCCTTAGTTAGTCATTTTATTTCTTT
This sequence comes from Taxus wallichiana var. yunnanensis, assembly GCA_018340775.1. Classification (NCBI taxonomy): domain Eukaryota; kingdom Viridiplantae; phylum Streptophyta; class Pinopsida; order Cupressales; family Taxaceae; genus Taxus; species Taxus wallichiana. The sequence goes on from CM031238.1 coordinate 819,222,158, forward strand.
TAATAAATATAGAGATCTTCATTATTTCCCTACACACATCATCACATTTTCCTCATGAAGGAAGTTAGTAGGAGGTTATAAAGTAATCAAGTTGAATGAATAAAAGCAAGGAAAATGCATCAAACTCGCTAATATATAACTATAAAAAGCATTCCCATGCATTATAAAATCATATCTAAATGAAAATTTATGAACCATAGGAATGATATAAATGAGCCAAATAATGCACTCATCTAATAGGGTCACTAGGTAAAACCTCAATAGATTCTAGAACCTCAATGAGGTCCTATCGATGAGATTCATAGGTTTAGACAAGGTCGTACAAAGACATTTTGAGAGGAGAATGGTGCAAGCTGTTTAAGCATTATACGACGGGAAACCCTGTTACAAATAGGGTATATGGGTCCACAAATGGTGTTTTTTGTGCAGGTGCGAGATGGAATATCGGGTAAAAGAGTGGCGTATGCATTGGTTGTTTTTCTCCTTTCCTTTTTCCTTTTGGGTTTGAGTGAAAATTTGAGCCATATTAATCTATAGTAAAGGATCAAGTGAGTTGTGATAGGTGTAGCAACAAGATGGAAAAAATATGTTGAGGGAATATATTAGTTTTGTGTAAATAATGCATCACATTAGCATTTTGGAAGACGTTTGGCTAGCTCTCTTATACAAACCATATTGATTTTAAATGTTAGAGGAGGATAAAATGGTTGTGGAGGGGATGAAGGTCACTAAATAGGTACAAGATGAGGATGTGTGGTGATAGGTGTAGATGGAATAGGGTCCTCATCTAAAATATCATCATTGTCACAACTTTCTTTTGGAGGATGTAGTTGGAGAAGAATAGTCTTAAGGGCGTTATAATTTTCCACATCATGCCCTAGAACACGATGGTTAAGAAAAAAATTTAGTATCGTCAAACCCTTCTCGTTTATATTTGAGTGGTTCGTAAGGTCCAAGTGGTGGAAATGTGATGACAAAGGTTTTCAAAAGGTTACCTAGGATGTCGACATAAGAACATGCCAATGGGTCACAATGCGAAGTAAGTGTGGGTCTAGATAGAGGTGAAGGTGACTTTGGTGGGAGAGGCACCACCGAGAGGTTGACTCAATTTTACCCCCTATTTGGTAGTTAGAGCGGTTTTAGGTTTGGATTGTACCTTCTTGGGTTAAGATGTAACAAGTGAACTAGTTATTGAAGGTGGTGTAGGTTTAACTACCTTTTTAGAGGGTAGTGGGTTCTTGGGCTTTGGCTACATCTTCTTAAGTAAAGGTGAAGAATAAGTGTGTGATGTAGAAGGGAAGGAAGATGTCGGAAGGGATGGGTTAGATAGGTGATAATGGAGGTGGAATGAAGTTTGTAGTAGGAGGCAAAGTGGAAGGTACTTGTCAAAGATAAGGGAATAATGTAGGTAACGATGAGGATCTCGGAAGTGGTTTAGGTATAAGCCCTAAAAATGATGTAGGTGATGGCGAAGGCGTAAGTTGTGTAGGTAATTTGGGTGGAATAGAGGATCATGATGAGGAGGTGGGATGATGTGTTTTTGGTTTACCTTGGGTAGGAGGTTGTTTGACCAAGGTTGATGGGTGGGGTCCTAGGATAGATGGAAGTGGTGAAGGTGACGGGGGTGAAGTCGATGTATGTGACCTAAGAGATTGGGTATTCCACCTTCGGTGAGGGAATATTCTTTGTGATGATCTATGAGGATGTGGATAAATCTAGTTTGATAAGAGGATGGACTAGGCTTGATGTCTGCATGACACTAGATGTGGCAATGTGTCGAACATAGAGGAAGATATAGGTGTAGGTAAGGTTTTAAGCATTGAAAAAGATCATTTTTATGGTAAAGGTTTAGGTCCTGGGAGAGGGTGATGAAGAAGAGGTAACTTCAAATGGCATGGGCATGGTGGGTTTGGTTTTCTAAATTAGTTTTGGATACATCGTGGAAGTATCAAAAGACAAATTTTGCATCTGATTTGAGAAAGGAAACTAAAGGCATCCCAAAAGCATGGAATTTTCAACATAATCTAAGTGGTCGGATAAATTTTAAAACAACGCTATTGTATGGGGGATGATGTTGATTTAGTAGTAATCCCTATAAATAATGTCTATGAGACAGGAATTGGTTGGCTTTAGACTCTGTGGGTAAAATAACTAAGAGAAAATCAACAGGATCCTTGAAATCCAATGAATAATTGTCACCAATATGAAGGGATGTTGCTAATGGATCCCTCTATGGTTAGGGTAGATTACAAGTTGGATGAGGTAGGTTCATATTTTGGCAAAGAATAAGGTAAGCATGACTCTCCTGTGGGTAGAAGAGTAAGTACTGTAGGTTATTCGTCAGGTTGAGAGGTGAGTGGGGAAACTACATCAATGGATATGGAAAATTCCTTCATGGGTGAAGGAGAAGATAAGGGAGAGTCCTCTATGTGTAAAGGAGTATATGAAATAAGTCCCCCCTGTGGATGAAGGATCTCTTACAAGAATCTCCTCGATAGATGGAGTAGGATAGAAACTAAGGAAGAGTTGGTATGATGTCGAAAACAACATGAACCTTACGAATTTTATTGTCATTGGTCGAGATTTCAATGGTTCGATTAGATGATGGGGTCGATTTTGGAATGACTTATTTTATATGTGAAGGTTCTTATTAGATTTGGTGCATTATGATTATCCAAGATGAGATCTCCAATATCAAACTTTTATTGGATGATATTTTTAAATTTATACAATTACCATCGATATGACCTTTAACGTGATGATAATTACAATAATCATCTTATTTGTACCAAAACTAGTATGTCATTTAATGGGTGGAAGAGTTTCTGCTGCTCCATCTTTTAGATTTTTCTAAAAATAAAGAGTAGGGTTCTCCTATGGGAGTTTATTTTTGTTGCTCCCACTTAAATTGAAAATCATGAACAAGAGAAAGGTTGGAAGGAGTATTTCATTGTTTGGATAGGTGAGATGAGATGGCTTTTAAAACTACTGCGTTGACATATCCTTTTACTTTAGATTAATTATTTTGTATTTTGGAAGAATAATGGGTATTGTTTGATGTAAACATAGTGTTTTTTCTATGCAATTATATCTTCTTCTCTTTAATGACACAAATTTTAAGTTTTTTGGGCCTTGGTGAACGCCTCATCAAACATGTAGAAGGTTTGAACTTGGAGAGTTGTTGAGCTTCCCTAGTGAACAACTCTATTAACTCGGTTTGAGGTAGTTGAAATGTGAGCTGGTTGATCAAGCTCCGCTAATGAGTGACAAATTCTGCAATAGATTCGTCTTCATATTGGCATGTTTAGTACAAGTCGGTCATGTTAACTTTCTTGACAATATTGATAGAAAGGTGGTCTAGAAAGCTAGAGATACTTCGTTGGATGAGAAAATGGAGTGCATAGGTAGAGCACTATACCAACCCAAAGTAGGTATTGTCGAGGACATTGGGAATGATCGCAAGAGAAAACATCATCATGAGCGATCGAGATAACACCCATGTTTAAAAGATGGCAAGTTTTGTTGCATTCTTCTTTGTTGTTAAATCGGTTGAATTTAGGAATTTCCCAATGTGTAGGGTATGGGAAAATCAGAATGGATGGGTGAATGGGATCATTACAAATCTCTTTATATGTCAAAGAGTTACATGAGCCGTAGCAGATGCCTCCAATGTCCTGCATCTTTTCATCATCATTTTGATAAGATCATTGGTAGGTTGTGATGAATGGGCACCCCTACAAGTATAAGGGGGTAGATGAGGTGGGTATGACGTGGGTGGCATCCTAGTATGTGGTGGTGCCGAGTATGAAAATTGTGAAGGAAATATGGAGGATGGAATAGACAAAGGTGGAAAGTATCTAAATAAGCGATAGATAAAATAGGGGTTATTGGTCATAATTGTAGGTATGTGGAGTGGATGTAACAACCCTCATAGCAATCGAGAGGAAAGAGAGCATGGGATGGAGAGGACAATGTTTTGGAAGGGAGTATGGGTTGCCAACACCATGGGTGGATGATATGCAATAGGTATATGAGAGGTGGTGGGTGTAAATAGACCTACACTCAAGGTAGTTGATAAATGCATGGTTGACATCATAGGAGAAACTCGATGTCAAAGGCACAACAATTTCCATAAGTGTAGAAGATATTGATAATTTAAGGTCAATTTGGGACACCACATGTGGTAAGGTGGAAGATGGTAATGATGAGCTAGTAATATTTGATTCAAGAGTGGGTGTGAGGGTAGGAGGAATGGACACAAGCATGTTGTATACAAGTTTCCCCGATGAATCCCGATTAGATGAATGGGATAAATAATATTGTAAAGAAGTGAGGTTTTGATCAAGGATTCTCATGAACTCCTCATCATTGGTACTAATGGTAATAGGATGATTGGGATCCATAGGTGATAGAATGGAAGGTGGCGATGGGCTAGGCTAGAGCAGCTAAAGGCTATCGTGGAACACAAGGGCGTTGCTTTGGATATGAGTCAAAATGATGTTACTAATAGTAGACCTAGTAATTTGAATTGCTTAGATGGCATAGGAGTATAGAAGGAATGGAGAAAATGGTCACAAAAGATGACAAATGATCATTATTTTAATTGAAAAATTAAAACACAGAGACCGATGGTGGTTGAGTAAGCGGCATCGGTGATGAGAGTAACCAATGTCGGTCAGAGGACCGATACTAGTCACTATGGAAAATTAAAGGACTTGTAAATTTGGTGATAAATGATGAAAATGGAGCAGATCTAGAATTTGACAGTAATTTCAAAGGCACAAAGATATGGTGAGGTAATTGAGGAAATCCCAGAAAGAACAACATTATCGTGAATGTTGCTTTACTTAAAATGACCAAAACAGTAGGAAACCAACATCATCAAGAACCGAGGATGGTCACATGAGGGAATGATGACAATCACTAGACCTGATGTCGGTTACTTATGAAATTTTTGAAAAGATGGAAAAAATGAATTTGGTGATTTAGATCAAATAAAAGACCAACCAGTAAACCGAGTATGGTAGTGATTGATCCTAACACACTCAAAAAGAGTTAGAATACACTAGATATGATTATGGAGAATGAAGGAAAAGAATAATGGAGAAAATAAACTCACGCCTCAAAACAAAGATCAATAGAAAGATAGCAAACACGAAATTCTATGTGGTATATTTTATGTTCTAGTTTATGCCATTTTGGGTGACTTGGGAATATAGTAGAGTTTTTGGTTTGATAAAGGTGCCCTACAAAATACAAAAGCTAAGGATAGTTTCAGGTATGTTTTGGCGTGGGGATCCTTCTGCGAGATTATGGTTGGATAGAGAACTAGTTTAGAGCCCATTTTCATGTTAGGAAATATAATGTTTACATTATAGTGGAAATATAAGTAGTTAGTTATATTATTGTTATATAAACAATAATATATCAGTTGGAGTTTTTTTAACAAATTGTATGATTTGAGTTGTGTATTGTTACATGAGTAACAATCACAACTAAATAGGATTATTTTAGAGCAACCTCTTAATTTATTAGAGTTACATATTCCTCTATATTTGTAATCTATTTGGTTGAAGCAATAAAGAAAATGAAGTGGAGATTATTGTGTGATTAATAAACTATCTCTATGTTTATTTGTTATGATTTGTATTTAAATATTTCATTTTTGTGTTTTGTATCTTGCAATACCAAACAAAGTGGTATCAAAGCGTAATGAATCCCTAAGAGTGCAAGAGTAGTTTTATTTTCATTTGATTTGCTCTATTGAATAGAATATATTCACACAACATGGTTTAAATAGCATTGATATTTTTTTATTGATTATATTTTAGTTGTCTTTGACTTCATTTATACCTCGAAGTCTCAGTAGATATCTAGTCAATGTTTGAATGAGTTTATCAACACGGTGTCAAATTTGATGGTAATTTTTATTTTGATTAATAATTGGGATTCTACACCCATTTTATGCATGTATTCTTGTGTTCACCAGTGGGAGGAAGAACATATTCATCGAGTCAGATTTGGACAAGGAAGAATTCAAATTCTTTCCTGATATATTAGGCATTAGCAGATCCATTTGTATTATTTCTCGATAGATGCAAGTTCGGATATTAAGAAGATTAATATTTTCTTTGCGTTGTATAAAATCGTGTTGCATTGTCCCATCTTGGCATCGCTAACAAAGTGTTTTCATAGGTTTTGCATTGGTATATTGATATCTCCATACCATGAGATGAGTACCTTGAAGACTCAGTAAATATTGTGGAATGCACTCCTCAAGGATCGGTATGTATCATTTTAACCTACATTATTGGAAGATTTTCACGACTTGCATTACTCTTGACCAAAATTTTCACATTTTCGAAACACATATTACTGTTATATATCTTGCAACTCAATTGACCTCGCATATGATGCATTATTTAGTGCTTTATAAATAAGAGAAAAATATGTTTCTATATTTTAGAAACAAGATGGTTGAATGCTTTACAAATATGCAAACCCAAGATTTGTATATTTTTGTCAATATGAAAATAGAATTCCATTTCGAGTCAAATGGCTTGAGTTATTTGAATTCAATCAACTTTCAATGAATTAATTGATGCATCTTTTGTTAGAGTTTGAGCTTCATATCCAAATCAAGTTGAGTTAGCATCATGTTATTAAAGGATGGAGGCATCAAAGGCTAGAGGTCGACAATGAACTCTCGTCATTTGACAATGACGGGGACGCTTCACCGCTTTGGTGGCATGTGTGTTCAGTGTGAGTACTTATTTTGGAGTTTTACAATGTTCCAGATTTAGTTGTGTAGTTTGGATTTCAGTTTGGTGTGATTTTCAGCATGGTGTGAAAAATAAGAACATATGTGGTTCATTCTTGTTCACTGGTATGTGGCTATTCCTATTTCCCTATGCAAAAACATAGTGAAGAGAAAATAGCACAATGAAATGTAGCATCATGAATCTTGATGAGGTTAAACAGTCATATGTGTTCTTGTTCATACCTAGGTTTGTGGTTAGCCTCTAGAAAACCATTGAACGTTGTTTAGATGTGTTCCTGCTTGAGTTCCCACACTTCTAGGTCAAATGTGTTCCTAGAGTGACTGATTGATAAGAAGATGATTCCTAAGTGTATTCCCATCTCGTCGGTCAAATGTTTTCTTGAAATTTTATGGTCAATAAGAAGTTGATGTGTTCCTTCTTCTACCTTCAGTTTGAGTGTGTGCCAAGATCATGAGTGCACAGAGGCGGCAGCTACAGAGGAAGTGTGAAAATTATTTTACTACCATGTAAACATTAAGGGGGAATGTTAGGAAATATAATGTTTACATTATAGTGGGATATTTACCGAAAGGTAAATAATAATTAGTTAGTTATATTATTGTTATATAAACAATAATATATTAGTTGGATTTATTTTAACAACTCGTATGATTTGAGTTGTTTATTGTTACCTATGTAACAATCACAACTAAATAAGATTATTGTTAGAGCAACCTACTAATTTCTAGGAGTTGTATATTCCTATATATTTTTAATCTATTCGGTTGAAGAAATAAAGAAAAACAAAGTGGAGATTATTGTATGATTAATAAACTATCTTTGTGCTTATTTGTTATGATTTTTATTTAAATATTTTGTTGTTGTGTTTTGGATCTTGTAATACCAAACATGTCAATCCTCTGATCATGTGATCATTGACAAATTCTTCCAAGAAAGATGTTGTTTAAGAAAATGAGTAATTTATTTTTAGTGGTTTGGTATAGAGAAAGAAGGGTGCAAAGTGTGAGCTATGGTTCAATTCGTCAACCATCAGCTAGTCATGACTTCTAGCATATAGGTTTCCCACAATTTTTAAATGAGCTATAGATGCAACACATAAAAATGATATGAAAATTTTTGAACCCAAATCCACAATGAAATTCGATGAAAGCAACGATGAAGAGGCAAGAGTATTTTTTCACTAATGTAATACTAAATAGAAAGAAGCATTCTTTTAGTCCAAAATACGAGTGTCACTGAGACCAGTAGAAGAAAAAGAATGTTCCAAGGGAGAAAATTTAATGTGAACTCTTTCAAAAGGAAATAGACACACAATGATTCACCTAGGAATGAACAATGCAAAAGAAAACCCTTGATGGGTCTTACCAATCATGCCAAAATGTTTCACCTCAAAGTATGTGATAAAATAGATAAGGTAATGAGTAAGGAGGAATACCTGTGATTATGTAGATGGTATGCATGTGGTAGAATTTGATCATATTGAATGTGAGAGCTTCCCTTTGGCTAGGAGGAACAACCTGTATAAGAAACAAAACAAGACCACCAAATGATATTAAATAGTAAATGACAGTGGACTTCCTAGTGATTGCTAGTTCCGAGAAGTGTGATACTTCCTAGATGGTTGTCAATCCACTTTTTTTATTTAAATTAAAAAATTGAATATGAGAAATAAAGGTCCTATTGCTAACACTTTGATTTAGGTATCTCAAAACGTTATCAACACACTAGATTAAACATAATATTGAAATACAAACTAATCTAGCATTAGGAAAGGTATGTTTCTAGTTAGGGAAGGTCATAGAGGTGTTAGGTAAGGTCACTAGGGTATCTGGTAAGGTCTGGATGGAATTTGGTGGAGTTATGGGTTGTTTGGTGGAGGTTTAAAAAAATACACATAGTGACTTTTGTCGGCCTAGTAGTGATGTCGATGTCTGACAGGTGAGACTGATGATGGTTAAGGTGACTAACATCGGTAGGGGAAATTTGATAGTAATTAAATAAAAGAAGTTTTTTAACTTCTCTATGATTTCACAGAGAATGAAGGGAGAGTGGTTGGGTTCATAATATTACCATGAAGAATCAGGAATGTATAGAGGGTAGTATGGAGAGACAAAAGTCCATAGGTGGCTGGGTTAATGGATTGGTGAGAAGGTGGAGATAAAGGAATATAGAGAGAAGTAAAGTATAATGAAGTAAGTAATGGATCTAAACTTTAAGAAATCATAAATTATTTAAATCACGTATACTTACTTGCATTTGTAGATCGATAGGTGAAGGAGGATGGTAGTTGATCCATGAAGAACCTTTGTGTTAAATGTCATGGAAATACTCCTAGAGTGTCCCTATGAATATTCTAATACCTTGGGATGAGATTCAAATGCTTTCTTGGGCCTGTGGTTGAGTATTTTGTGTCATCTAGATGTTGAGAGTCTTGGATTCGCACTTGAATGCAATAGTTCTCCCAAAACCTAAAAATGACCAAACTTGAGTAATAGGTTTCAAAATTGTATATAAATTAATCGATGACAGTTAGGTAAGCGATGTTGGTCGAGGAATAAAAGCATCGGTTAAGGGTAGGAAAGTCTAGGTTTACCAAAAATAGGAAGATCTTCCCATATTTGGTGTGCTTTCTCATTGAGTCCGCTTAGGAAAGTGGATTTCTTGTTAAAAAAGGTAGGAAGGTCATAGAAGAAGTCCAATTAGGTTTAGCAAGAATTCTTAGTTAGTTAAGTCAAGTGATGACTCAAAACTGAGAGTGATGACTCAGTGCTAAGAGTGATGACTTGGTCATTGTGAGTTAAATGCCCCTAGAATGGGTCCCGAGGAGAGGTTTCTAGGTGAGGTGGAGGTGTGAGGTTGAAATTAATGTAATTAAAAGAATTAAATTAATTAATAATGTGAAGATGAATAATTAATAATGGGGCGATGGTGTCATGACTAATGAAATATATTACGTTAATTGATTAAAGGGGACCAAGGGAGTGTAACCCAAGTTTTGTGTCTAAATGTGGGACTAGTGCTTCTCATGGCTTGGGGAAGGGGGCATCTCTAACATCCATCTCAACTCCTCCCTGCATCTTAGGGCACAACTACATGAAAACCTGTGGATGTATCCCTTGATGGTAACATTGATCGGCAGTGTAGATCTAAGAATTAAAGCTCCAATGTCTCAACATATCTGGTCTCTGAGTTTTACCTATAGGTTGTGTGTGGGGTGTGAACATCCACGTCCACCTTATCTACATCAAAGGTAAAAACTATGCATCCTTTAAACGGTATATAGGACACTTGTGTACTTAACGGTGAATGCAAATAAGAGTTTTCACCACGGCCCTTTCTCTCCTTTATCCATCCTTTTGTAGACTAAAATGTTACATGAATGCAAACTGAACTTGGTCCCCAACGATCTTTGGAATCTTGTGTGGGATGTGCCATTCATTTTCAAATTTACACGCAATATATCATACCATTTGTTCATACGTTCCTTATACACATTAGATATACTCTTGTCACAAGTGAATTATTTGAACTGTATTGCAGGAGATGGGTGTGTCGGTGGGTAAACCCACATGTTATCATCTGGTCCATCTGGGACACCAAGTTCCCAAAATACAATTATTAACAGAATGGACCCCCAAGTTATCTTTTCTCCTAGGTCATTCTGCACTCACGCCTCCTTGATGATACTATCTGCGATAAACTATGCAAAATTGTAATGTTCTTTCTTAGACACCCTATATGCAATGTACAAGAACCTCTTGTTTATGTTTTTCCACCTCTCAGATGTGCCCAAATTGTAATTAATGTTTCAGAAGTGACTCTCAATGCTGGGTCCAATAGATCTATAATACCTTGTGCCCTTCCCCCTTCTCATAGTTTCATTTCTTGTCTAGCTCTTCTACCTTCACAGTGGAATTTAAATCGAGGGCCATGTCTTCACCTTTGTTTTTTCTGTCTTGTTACCCTATGGATTAAATTTCCTGTGAGTCTCATCATTCTCCCCTAAAAGTATAAAAAGTCTTCATGCACTTGTGACATCAACCATTTGAACAACGAGTGTAGGATCGAAAAAAATGACATCTCCCAAAGCTACAAGACCCTAGTTTTCTACAACTCCCTCTTCACTAAATCATTTACCCTTGGGTTTCCTTGTTCATCAATTCTGGTAGCTCCTTGTTGAGATCCACTTACATTAACTCATCATAGTCGGTGATTTTGTGGTTGAATTCACTGATTTTACATCTATAAAACTTTGAGCTCCACTTATCTACCTTAGTAACCCCTGGGGAATACCGCATTTCTGAATAGACTTCCACGGGTTCTTCCTTTTCCACCATTGGTCTCTTTGTATGATATTTCTTGGGTGCCATATCCTTTTTTTTTCATTCTTCCATGCCCTAGGTGCTTCTAACTTTTCCTTCATCTACCCTAACTTGATGACCTCCACACTTCTCTCTCACGTAACCCCCTCCTGATCTGTTGTCTTCTTCCCTACTTACTATATTGCAAGATCATGCCACAACTTGCACAATTTTACTAGTTCGTGACAAGTACCTTGCTCTTCTTCACAAAACCCTTGTCGCACTTCAAGTCAGGAGCACAAAAATTTTCTAAGGAAAATTAGTCGAAATGACTACCTTTACCCTCTATTTATACTTTTTCAACACCTTAAAGTTCCTCCGACCACGTGTCTTAACATCTCTTTTTAATAAAAGTAATTTATTTCACTTAAATAAAGTTTCACGAATCCTCTTCGTGTGTCACATTTATAACCTTTTGGTGCTCTAATACTACTTCACTTTCACATATCTCCTTCATGTATGTCATCGTGTTGAAGTACATAACCTCTAAGATGTTCACTAAGTAGTCCCCCATGGTGTCGCATTCCTCTTGTTATATTACATTATCGTTGTTTCTCTTTTACGTTGTATTTTTAAAAAAATTCAACACAACTTTATAACCAAACGAATTTGAACTCCTTATACATTATATCACGTGTTCTTCTACCTTTGATATAATATTCCATCTTCTCAAAAATTTTGTCAACCATATCCAAACACATCTGCCATCCCATCAACCCCAAACTAAATATATGCACGGTCCTCTATGTATGGAATCACTTACAATGTAATTAGCTACTAGTGCACCAATGCGCAATAAAACACCAAGTAGATAAGACAAAGGAAAATTATGAAAAAAGGAAACACACAAAAGGGAAATGCGTTAAGGGAAACCTAATCTAACTGGCAATACTTAACTTATTTACACACACAAGCCTTATTTATAGTAGGGCTTCAGCCTACTCCCATTGAAATAACCTGGAAACCATGTCCCATCCAACGCTTGTACTTGACATGCACCTAAATCCAATATGAATGATATAATATAAGGACCCAATCAATGGAATTTGAGCTTCCTAAGATGGTGCAGAAACTTAGAATCATAAAGTAAAACCATCTGCCCAACCTCAAATTACTTATTATTAATGTGACGATCGTGTCATGCCTTTTATCGTGCCTTCTCAGTCACTTGATTCCATCTAGAAATGGATTTTATTTCATCCAACTGTATTAATTTATCAATGCACTCTTGCAATTCCTATTCATTGGCCAATCCTCCTACGCATGCAATACACGAGAGAGGGTAGTATGAACTCTACCAAAGAAAAGAGATTCTATGTAAAACACCAATTCAAACCGAGTGGCTTTGTTCAATCTTTTATAAGTTTTTCTATATACCCATATTATGACCGAGACATTTTCATCCGGTCCTATCTCCCAATATCACAAATCTTGGTCAACATGTGATTCAAAATTTTGTTAAAGGCTTCTATTTTCCCATTAGTTTTTGATTGGTAAGGGGTAGTCTTGTGAAGGGCCACCATGAATTCTACCAATAGAATCTTGATAGTATCATTTATGAAATGCATACCCCTCTCACTCGTTAAAATCGGTGGGAAACCATATCTACTAATGATGTTTTCCCATAAAAATATAGCTATCATCATGTTGTGAAATCCTTAGTAGACATTACTTACGCACATCATGTAAGATAATCATTACAAGTAATGATGTACCATGAAATCATCCTTCTTGTGGCAAGTGAAATAGGACCTAGAAATTCTATTTCCCATTTCTCAAATGGTTCAACACTAGCTAATGTTCTCAATGGAATTTTATCCCTTTTTCTTGGCTTACCAAGGTGTTTCCAATGATCACATGCCTTGCAATACTGAATAGCATCCTAGTAAAGGGCTTCCCACTAAATACCTACCAATAAAATCTTTCACACAATGGCATTTCTTGCATAGTTCCCTCTTGTAATTCCACCATGTGCTTCCTCCATGATTACATTTTTCTCATGTTCCAAAGACACACAGAGTAAGACCTCATCCTAATCTAACTTTATAGGTCTCCATTGATTAAAATGTAGGATGTAGCGCGTGAAACTAAGCATTTCCTCCCAAGGCCTTCACCCCTTTAATGCCACACTCATACTTAAGAACACAATGATATCTTCTAAATCATAGGGTGCACGCTGCAATATAAATAGTTGTGCATCTAACATTATATCCTAAATGCTCTATGTGTCTTCTCCTAAGTCAATCCTTGATAAATGGTTAGGCCCCAAATTACTCTTACCTAGTTTTACAACAATCGTAAACTCAAACTCCTAAAACAATAAGACCCACCGCATATGCTCCCTTTCAAGAAAATCTTGTTTACTAAGTAATTTAATGCCATGTGGTCCATATAAAAGTTAAAAGGCATCACTAGCAAATCTTGCTAAATTTTTCCAACACGTAGATCATCGATAATGCCTCGCGCTATGTGGTAGTATAATTATGTTCTATTGGGGTTATATTTATACTAGAAAAGTACAAGGGATGGTCAACAATTCCCTCTCCATGTTGTCCTAATATTTCTCCAATCGCCATCCTAGATGCATCAACATGCACATGAAAATGTTTATCCCAAGATGAAAAGCATAATATGGACAAAGTAATGAGTCTATTATTTAGTGTGTCAAAATCCATTTGTTGCACCTCTCCCCAATGTAACATACTCTTGTGTTTTAGAAACTCCTCTAACAATGCGGTAATATTTAGTAGCCCTTGATGAGCTTCCTGTAATACCTTGTATGTCCAAATAATCCACACACCCCGCTCTTGTTAGTAGGTTCCCCCAAACCCACAATGACGGAAAATTTGGTAGGATCCACTAGCAAGCCTTCTTTACATAATTTATGTCCTAATAGGGTGCCAAATGTAGTAGTGAAGACACATTTATTAATGTTGAGGGATATATTTAACTACCTACATCTCTCAAACATCAACCTCAAATTTTCTTAATGGTCCTTCACTAATCCATACACCGTCTAATCATCAAGGTAGACTTGCAAACAATTTTGGATGAAGTCATCAAACACCTGAACAAGAATGCATGAAAAAAATAGGTGCATTCTTCAGTCCCATGGGCATAATAGTGTAAGAAAAACTTCCCCACTCTATCGTGAAAGTATTTTTATCTTGATCTTCCTTAAAAATTCTAACTGATGATATCCCGAGAACCCATTCGTGAGGGAATAGTTCTCTCATCCTGTGACACCTTCCAAAATTTCTTCTCTGAATGGGTTCAGGAAGGGATCAATGACACACATGGTATTCAAATCCATGTAGTCAATGTAAATCCTTATCCTCCCATCCTTCTTAATCCTAATTACCATTAAAATTATCCACTACGATTCCTTAAAAACCAAAATGATGTCACGATGTGATCATCTTTTCAATCTCCTCCTTGACTTTGACGTGTAGATTTAGATTCATTCGATAAGGTCTCTTCTAAATTGGGTGTGCACCTCCTAGTTTGATCTGCATCTCTCCTAAAGAGTGGTGAACTCCCTTGAGTTTTGGTACCCAGTGGGAATAAATCCTAGAATTCACACAACAGATCAATAATCTTTGAAACCTCCCTTTTCGACCAGTAATCTCAATAGGAGATTCCTTGGGTTCTACCTCGAACAATGCTATCATATTTTTCAGGGGTTTAAGGTAAGTGCACGATTTCTCATCAAGCATTATCCATAACCTCACGTACCCACCATATGGTTAACATCCAAGTTCTCTACCTCCTCACCATCTATCACGTAGACCAACCTTCCTTTCTCCTTTTCCATAGAAGCGTACTCAAGTTGTACCTCCTTTGATTCTCCCTCATTTAAGCATGCCTCCAAACAAGGTTCAAGTAAATAATTCTAGTACTTCCTCCATCACCATGGCACTATCTCCCATAGTCATGCACTTAACACACTGAAGCACCTCATTCACTAATGGCTTAGTACTTTGATACTCAAAAGTTTGAATAATATCAACCGTCAACTCCTTTCAATTTCTTATCAGATATGCAGCTCTGAATGAATTTACTACACATTCCTATAGCCTTGTAAGGTGGAGTAAAACTTATGTACCCATAGTGATGGAGGAAAGGATTACGTGCCTTGCATCAAGTCCTTCTCACTTTTCGGAAATGAAATGAAGTAGATTCCTTCCCATGATAGTATGTTATATCATTAGGTGTATTGCTTTTGAGAAACCTAACAAAGAACACGATCCTCACCTGCACCACTCTAGAAGGTTATCTTGCTAGGTCACCCAAAAACTTGTTGTGGTCCAAAGTGCAAAGTATAGATAAACATACTTCTCCTTTCAATCTCAGATCTCCACTCGGTCTCCATTTATTGTAGGAAAACATTAGGGTTTCCTTGCCTAGTGTAATTCAGAAACCGTTTTACTCCCGGATGCTTGATTGAGTGCACCTTTGTTACTCTTGTCACATAACCTTTTAACTTCCTTTCAACTAACTCATATGTCCCTTGCACCTAATTTTCACATGCCACAAGAGTTATATCACTTATAGATTGAGCATATTCCCATTAAATAACCATTTTTCTTGTTGGATGTATAACCTCGGGGTCTCACGATAGTGTGCACATAGATTCTTTCTAGGTCTTATTCTCCCAAGGGCTCAAGTATAGGGTGCTAAATTTCCATCTGTTAGAGGAATAATAAAACATTACTCCTTGTTCTCAAAACTTATATACCCCTTATTGAATCGTAAGTCAACATTGTTCTTATAACACCAAGGGCACCCAAGTAATGATGGAAAGTTTCCGCCTCAGAAAGTTCCAAGACTTCGAAGTCTCTAGTGAATTTCTTCCCTTGGATAGCTATGGAAACATATTTTAAAACATCAATGGGCATTTCCTTTGTCTTGTTAGCCATATACTACACATTTGAAGATGGTTGTAATGGGGACCTTCCCATTTGATTCCATACATCCAAGATGAGAACATTAACTTCCACACCCATGTCAATCAGAATATTACTTAGGATCCATCCATCAATAACTACATTCAAGGTAATCTCCTTATCATAGTCAATACTATGAGGAGGCAGATTAGCATGCAAAACTTGCCTCTTGTGCTCTCCTCTAGTGCTTGGTACTTTTCCTCTCAGCCATTCTCCTAATAAAGGGATGATATTCTCTTAGCGCAACATCTTACATACTTCCCTAACTTCATCTATATCTGCCTGAGGGACTTCAATTCTTTTCTTCTACTCCAACTTCTGTGATTTCTCCTTCAAGCACTGAATCTCCCCTTAAAGACTCCTAATCACCTCCATGGTCTCTTGATAGACCTCTTTCTGGTGGGTAAGATCAAGATATTTCCCATGTATCACTTCTTCCCTTGTAACAAGTGGTCTCTTCTTTGGTATCTCCCGTACATGTAACCTTGATTCACGTCATCATCAATATAAGATCTAACTCAGATTCATGTGCCACCCATGACATCCATTATGTATCAACATGTTTTACACTCACCATCCCCACGCCCCTATCCTTCTTCTAGTTTTGGCTCATGTGTTCATATAACTCGGGAACTCTTCATACTTGTGCTTCTTTCCACACCATGAGCATTAAAAAAATCAAGACACTCATGCTTGTAATGTTTTGTAGATCCACATTTATAACAAGTTCCATGAGGAAATTCACTTCTTCCCCCGCGATTTCCACAGCCTCTAAATCCTCCTCGAAAGCCTCTACCTTGACCTCCTCCATCCACACACCCTTCATAATGATAACCCTCATCCTTAAAATTGCTGGAAATGTTGACTGATGCACCCCAGTGTTAATAGCATAATATATCTAGTCAATCAATCTACAATCCTTTGTGTCATGATTAGTAGAGGTGTAACTATTACAATAGCAAGATACATTCTTTCGGATCACATGCTGAAGTAGAGAACACCTACTTGCATCATGATCTCCGTGGAAGATCTCACAATCCACTGATATGGTGCAAACTGACCCTATACTTTACAATCCATACACCATAACCAGTTATGAGTCTCACGAGCCAAGTTTGTAGATAATTTCTCCAACTGCTTTACCATTATAGTAATTTATGCTTTTAGGAATGAACTAACTCTTATATCAATGATTCCTATTACCTCTACACACAAGGTAGCCTCTAAGGCCTTGCACAGATCTATGAAATTATTTTGTGAAATCTCCCTCCTGAATGGTGTGATCAATTCTCCAATGAACCTTTGAGCATGCTGTGAAGGGTGAATGTCATAAGACAACTTGGATAGGAGAGTCTTGAAATATGTGTCATACTCCCACACACTCTCTGCCATTCCTTGTTGAATCTCCTTCAACATTTTGATGCTTTTTGTTCAAACTCAAGTATGTGGAACTCCGCCAAAAAGGTATTATACAGCTTAGTATAATTCACCACCATCTGGTGTGGATCATATTTCTAGTACTAGTTATGCATGTTCCCTTGCAACGTGGTTATAAACTGACTTTCTTTCCTATCCAGGGTAATGATTCCCTTCATGTTCCATATTAACTCATACTTGTGTACATGTTTCATGACATCCTCAATGCCCTTGTAATCAGGTAAGTGGAGAGAAATCTTATAAAACACCTATTGATGGTGTTATGGACCTTGTCCACCGAGATCTAGAACCTTTATTCCTTTTAGTGCTCCCTCCACCATTAGAACCCCTAGATCTAATAACTCCTATCCCTCTAGATCATTTGATCCTACTCTCATAATAGGAAAGGGCCATGAATAGTTTCACCTGCGAACCCACCGCCACGCTAAACTACGCATTGACAGCCTCTGATGATACCGAACAACTCCCGGATATATTTGTTGAACCACTTCCAAACGTGATACTCAAACCTTGTGAACCCACACCTTGCCAAAATGATGTCCAAAAAAATACCGCCAAACATGATAAATGTATGTGCTGCCATAGATGTACTGAATGAAAAATTATATCTACTAGGTGTCACTCAACTACCAATACCGATACCAACTAGATTATCAAAACTTATCTCAGAACTAGAAAATAAAGTGTAAGGTTATGGATTCCATGTGTGTTAAGATACATGCATACAACTCTCCTCCTTTCTTCATATGATGACTTCTCTCTAGAAGCCAAGGGGGTTTCTCTTCTACGCTTTCCAAGATGGAGTTGCTCAGACTTCTTGGGTTCCACGTCCTCCGCGTGAACCTCAAATCCTTCCTGTAATGTGTACCTCCATAAATCCATCATTTTTTTAGCTTCACATTGTCTTTCCATCACCCTCTCCCGAGCTTCATTATACTTGAGATGCCTCTCCTCTATCTCCATTTCTACTACAAGGTCTTCCATCCTCTACCATGCCAGCCTTCACGTGTCGCATACCTAGTAGGATTTTAGCCAACAATGGGAAGGATTTCAAACTCAAATTAATGATCAAGATATTTATGGCTAATAGAAAATCACGCAAGAAATATCCTCTGGGTTCTCACAAGAACTCAAACTCAAAACCTCTAGACTAGAATTAAGTTGATATTACATACTCCAACATGTAACTAGTAAACACACCTCTTCATCAATGATCAAGATGACGAGTCTAGGTCAGATTTGCATCCTCCAACTACTAATATTACTCCTAGGTCCAAACATGAGGCTATAGTACCAACTTTTCCTTGATTCATATGCTTAGAGCCATTCATACAACTCTACTAGGAAACAATAGAAGAATGTCTCATAGAGTTCGTGATACAAGTTCTACTCCACCCATTTTCATGTATTAAACTTAGATCTGATATTGAACCTCTGAGAAAACTCATCCTACATGATTTTAAGCTAGGTATCGATGTTTTCCAAGGTCATATGCTTCGTCATCACACATCATTCTCACAAATTCTTCAAAGGAGGTCTTGGAAATGGAACCAAAACACACTCTCTGTTTACCCCTAACTTCTCTTAAAACCCTAAGCATGTCAATACATCACCCATCCTGATTGAGAGCTCACCCGAGGCACATGTAGGTGTCAAGTCCCTCCTTTATATGAGCTTCATGAAAATGTTCTCCATTAACAAAAATGTATTTGTACAAATATAAATTATTTACATTCATTCTTACAATTCAGATCAAGAACTAGATCTAGGTTTAGGCACCACATATGGAAGTAAACATGATCACATTACAAAAATATCATAGATAAACCCTAAACAATATCAAGAACACAAGGGTTTGAATTCATAGACAATAAAGAAAACACATACATCAAGATCCATAACACATGATTTTAGAACCACTCCATTGTATTAATTCATCACATTACAATAGCCAAATATACATTTAAGATTCCATGGATGGAGATAATACAACAATAGGGCCTTAATATGTTCTCTGTGATAGCTTCATTACAGATCTTACAATCATGTACTACCCTCTCTATCTCTCTCCTTCCCATATGCACACCTATCCACTATTTTCTCTATATCTCCTTCATCTTTGTTTCTCTACGTATATCCACTTTCCCTTACCTCTACCAAGTCATCATTACAAGAAAAGGCCTGAAGGAATATTTCATGATCACCTAACCACTACCCAAGAACATGCCAAATTTCATCATGTGTTTCCCTAACCGAGTACCCTTAGCATGGAAGTTCTAGCTAATTCATAACAAACTCGGCTCCTTATCCTGTTATGATAACCATAATGATGCCCTAGAATATGCTTTTCTTAAACTACAAGTCTCTATAGATTAACGTTATCCATAATCGTAATCTGGTCACCTTTCCATTTTTCCCCTTAATGTGAATTTACTCATAGTACAAAATGAATAAGTCTTGAATCCATCCTTCCGGGCGCGATCCTCTACGCATCCCTAAATGTCACTTCCGTGCATTCCTTCGCACCCTATTCCTACGTGCCATAACCATTCACACCTTAGGTACTTGGTTATTTTATGGGCTCAACGATTGTAGCAGATTGCAATGATGTATATGTGACCCCATTAGATGATACAATCGGGAGATGTGAGCTACGAGATGAGGAGGAATTTCATGTTTCCATAGAAGGGACAAAGTAAGAAGATCTCATTTATCACATATCATTCATCCAAAGGGGACATTAGTTGTCTGTAAATGTGCAGAAATAGAAAATCCAATTACATATGGTCATATTTTCTAGGAAGGATTGCAAGAAGACTTTCTTGTTGAAGTTTGAATTTAGAGCAACGGGAAAATTCAATGAACCACACCTTTCCCGAATAGATACTTGTCTTTGTTAGAGTCAAAATATGAGCTAAAACTAGTCATGCTTGTCTCTAAGCATGAGGGAGAGACAAAACATGCCAAGGGTCAACAATAACACCTCTTGGAACCAAATGAGTAGTAGCTTTAAGAGGCATATGACTTGTTTATTGTTGATACCTTGATGTATAATGGATTGAAAGACCAGTTTGTAGCCAATCTTTCATTTCTAATTTCAGATGATTCTAATGTCAAATCATCCTCATGGCTACCAATTATGAGGAAGGGAAGTTACTTCTCTTCATCAGTGTCAGGTTTTATTTGAAGTTTCTCATTTCTCGGTTAGTTTAGGGTAGGAGTAGGTTTGTTTTCAACATAAGAAGTGTTTATGCACACTCTGCATGTCTTATTTAAAGCATGTATGATTTTTCTCTTTGTACATAGATTTTTTTTTTTGTTACTCCAGCTAGTATAGTGCACCATGCCCTCTAAATATTATAGTAGGAAACTCATAAGTTACATGTAGTAGTTGAAAACTTCAAATAAAAACAAATGTAGAGAAAATAAAATTAGTTAAGGAGGATATTTTAATAATTACCTCTAAGAAAGGTTGCAGAACAAGTTTTAGTACCATTGCAAGTAACCAAAGGATCAGGTGGCAACTCAATGGAGATTGAACATTTAAAAGAAGAGAGGAAAATCATATTTTAATAGAGTTCCATGATGTATGAACTAGTAGTTGTTTCACTACAAACTCTGCATTGTGTCATAGTTTGCCAAGGATCACAATTGGGGTAGTGGTTACAAGTTTTACCTTTTAGTGTGACAAATTGTATTTGCGGGAATGGGTGAAATTCAAGTTTGAAGACATTTTTATACTCTCAAAAAATAATTTCAATATTTTATTACAAGAGTTGGAAAATGTGAGCTACAGAAGGTAGTCCCAGATTCAAGTGGCAACATCCTAAGTGATCGAGATATAGGTTTTTAGTTCAAATCAGCTTGGGATGAACAATAAGAAACTACATGCCCAATGGACACTTCAAAGTAGCTGGTCATACTTCATCTAGTGGGAAGATGGCCCCACGAGTCACCAAATTATTATCCAATTTCCCCCAGGTGAAATTAGACGATAGAGCAGAGCTTACACTAGGAGCTCTCATGCCAATTCAGAGCTTACAGTTAGATTTCAATATTAAGGGTAAAATCAGGCTCTTAGAGAGAGTTGAAAGTTATAAGAGGAATTTTTCCTCTTCTTGGTCTTCATTGAGTTTCAAAGTTTTATTCAGTTTGGGAGACCGAAAGTGAGGCCCGCTTGCAATAAAAAATGAAAAAATATGATGATTCATCTAAACATATCCTTGGCATCTCATCATAGCTATATAGATCCAAGGAATTATATAATATGTTTGTGGGAGGTGTAGATTTTGTAGGGAAATATTTTATCTCTTAGGATAGCTCATCGAGCCCCACAAAACCAAGGTGGTTTCAAGGAATCTCGAGTTTCTCCATTAATCGAGCTAGCTGAAAATATTGAGGGTGGGATACTCCTTAGACTACCAATTTTTTCACCATTGAGATCGAGCTATGTTAAAATGTCTAGGCTGAGCTATGTAAGAAATGGAACCAAGCCTTGAGTGTAATTTCATTAAAATTGAGTTGTGTGCTTAAGTAGCTCAGCCACCTTAAAGAACTTTGAGTTAGTTTTGTGGTGCATTGAGCTAGCTTAATGCCATAAACTCCAAACATTGCATTACATCAAGCTCATTTATTTGAGGCCAAACTATGTGAGTTGTTTGAGGAAGCAAAGGATTCAATTCACATACTCTTGGGTGAGTTACTCATCTAATAGAGACCAAGTTACTTGCCTTAACTTGCAAGGAGTGGGTTATGCATTGACATGTTAGAAGAAAGCTATCTTTTTATAGGGGATGATGTCTACATCTCGAAGCTCTAAGTGAAGGTTTTGGGTTAAATTCATACAAAGTTTTTATCAACCAAGTAGAATTTGATCTGGGTAGGTGTAAAGGATTGAGCTAAGCCTTTGAAAATGAGGAGATTTCGTAAGATTTTCAAAACTCATGGATTTGAAGATTGTGTTGAACTCATGTCAAGAGGAATGAGTCTAAGTAAGTACAGTTCATAGAAGAGATGAGAAGAGCCACTTGGGAAAGCATTAAAATAATGAGGGGATGGTAGATCGAGTTTTGTGAGAAGATATTGAGTCTCGAGACTCAAGCAGACATAGTGAATCATTACTTAACTTTGTAGACGAGTTCGGATAATGCAAAGGCACGAGATTACTAGTGTAGGTCGAGCCATTCAAGTTGAAGATGGTAGGTGAGTTGTTTGACATCATGATTAGCTCTTCGATGGACCAAAAACTTATCAAACTTGGTGAATTATGAAGGATGGGTTGGGTTCCGTGTAGTGTATTGTGGAAAATGTTGCATTTTGGGTGTGATGTCCCATGTGGGGACGAGATGGAAAAAACCCAAAATATACAACACCCATTCGATGCATAGAACAACGTGGTCAAAGGCCATTGTAGATTCACTAGGGTTCCCAAAAACCTATGCAGACGCACGAGGTGCTAGAAGCTTGAGTTACGAGGGATTCATATTTAAATGAAACATGAAGCATGGGCTCAAGAGGGGTTAAGTTCACCATGGGGGGCTTAAGCCCGTAATGCAAGACAAGGTTGGCATTCAAATTAG